>JAHLJT010009419.1:217560857-217916564 GCA_031308135.1 Acheta domesticus
TGTGTCTCTGTGTGTCTGTGTCTCTGTGTCTGTGCGTCTGTGTGCCTGTGTGTCTGTATGTCTCTGTGTCTGTGTGTTTGTGTGCCTGTGTGTCTTTGTGTCTGTGTGGCTGTGTGTCTGTGTGTTCGTGTGTCTGTGGGTGTGTCTGTGGGTGTGTCTGTGTGTCTGAGTGTGTGTGTCTGTTTGTCTGTGTGTGTGTCTGTGTGTGTGTGTCTGTGTGTGTGTGTCTGTGTGTGTGTCTGTGTGTGTGTCTCTGTGTGTGTCTGTTTGCCTGTGTGTTTGTCAGTGTGTGTGTTTCTGTGTGTGTGTGTACGACCAACAAATTCAAACGTATCGCACGATAGCAGCAAACAAACCTGATATTTTTATCCGGGATTTTGAGAAAAAATCGTGTCTATATGTGGATGTTGCTGTGCCTTGTGATGTAAATGTCGTAACCAAGGAGGCAGAAATACGTCCTCAATACAAGAGTTTGGAAAATGGATTAGCCGAATGTGGGGCGTAAAAGCACAAGTCGTACCGATAGTTATCGGATCTCTGGGATTTGTTCCGCAAAATTTGTGTAAAAACTTGACTAAACTTCCAGGTCTTTCAAAGGACTGGGAAATGCAAGAAATTGCTTTATTTGGCGCAGCTCACATTTTGAGCAATGTATTGTAGAGGGACCGACAGTCTAAAGCAGTCTGCTCCTTAGGTAGCTGGTTGCAACCTGGAGTAGATTTTATACTCAGCCGACTCATAACATCTGTAGTCGTGATATGAAGCAACAACAACAACAATAGTAATAATAATAATAATAATAATAATAATAATAATAATAATAGTAATCAGGAAATTAAGTATATAAAGAATGTAGGTAAGAGGTGGTTGCAATAAATGGATTATAATTATGAGTCCAAAAATCTATACATCACAACTGGAAATATGGCAAAGCCTCTGGCCTCATTAAGATCAATAAAGAATCACAACCTCTGCCACCTGTTGTTTCCATGATTGATGCACCAAATTATGAGTTAGCGAGGTGTTTAAATAACGAATTTATTTCTATATTAGAAATTAATTATGAATATGCTACAAAAAACAGTAGTGAAATTGTTGGAATCCTGAAAAATATTATTCATCCTTGACAATAATATCTTGGCTTTGTAAGACTTTGTTGCAATGTATCCCTCCATACCACACTTAATTAATTCATGAGGGCACTGGCAATTGTTTGGAAATAAAAAATGCAGAATCCCCAAACTTGAAACTGCAACAGTGACTAATATTATTTTTCAGATAAATAATAAAATATTTAAACATATTGAAGGAACTCCAATTGGCGGTGCATATAGTGGTGCACTAGCAGAAATAGTGATACGCGACTTGGAATTGCGTATTTTATATAATTCTGGCTTTGATACAGGAATCATTGTGTAAAATAGCTGTGTAGTTAATGGTCTAAAGATAATACAAAAAAACAACTCCATATCAGATTTAATGCCTTTAGCCAAAATATAAAATTTACAGTTGAATTGGAAGAAATTCACAAATCAATTTTCTTGACCTTCCGGTTATGAGAAAAATGACAGGCTATTGACACAGTAGTACAGACAAACCTATTACACAGGAAATCATTAAACTTTAGAGCTCTTTATCACATTGCACAAAAAATTGGAGTGGTAAATGGATTAGATGATGGAATGATTGGTATCTCTGATAAAAAATACCATAATAGTAATTTAAATATAGTTTATTCTCCTGTGCAATTATTATCCCAGCAGTTTTATTAATAAATTCATTAAAAAGAGAGTGAAATACTTTAATCAGATCAAAAAAGGCCTAAACAGCAAATAGAAAATAAAAACTGCATCCAATTTTCTTACTCTACTATATTACCTTAAATATGACAATACTGAATTGAGACTTTGACAATACTGAATTGAAGATTAAAACGATAATCATGAAAACAATTTTATAATTGAAAGTCATAAGGCAGATTAGCCACAACAGATAAGGCTAAAGCTACATATGAGGTTGGAAAGGTGAAAACCAGAATTAAAGAATATCAAAACAATATCAAAGAAATAACAGAAAGACAAAACTCTATCACTAAACATAGAATTGACCTATATCAACAACATTGCCTTCAATATCATCAAACTTCTTGACAATGAACCAAATTTAAGGCCGGGACTAATTTCAGAATTGTAATACATAAAATTAATCCCTAAATAGAAATGTGAATTTATGTTAAGCAACTACAGACATGGAGTCAAATTGCTTTCACATGCTTCCTCGATGCTTAATGTCTTTCTAATTTACTGTTTTGTGTACATTATGAAATTACTTTTATAATAATATATTTTTTTAAATGATCTTGAGGTAGATACTTATAATTCTCAATTACTGGGTTTTTTATTGATTTTCTATAGTTGAACCATTCAGATGAAATATTTTAATACAAATGTAATTATTCGAAGCATTTACCAATATTTTATAATTTTTTTGGTAGTTTTCCATTCTCTTTTGCAGTTTCCTTCTCTTTTCTACATAGTATTTTCTTAATTTAAAATCTGATATCTTGTCGAAGACATGCTACGGACCATCTTCTCTCTAATTCTTTGGTAACTAGTTCCTTAGGTAGACGTTTTATAAAAATCTTGTTACTGATCCCATTAGCACAAAATGAGAAAAATATCTAGATAATACCAAGGATAGTACTTGACAAAAAATATACAATTAATATAGTTCACGAAACATAAAACTAGTGGTCTTACAGAATGGCACAAACTTTACCGAATTAGTTGTTTATTTCCTTTAGTCTGGGCTAGCTATTCAGACTAGCCACATAGCTTTGCTAGCTGCCATCAATCGCTGCACAAAGTACATTTTTTAAAAAAAATTCTCAATTCTCCAGTTTCCTAATAGTAGAACCGAAATACTACTTTATGAATATTAAAGAAGAGGAAAACCTTGTTTTAAATAGCAATTTTTTCAGTTTTAAGAAAATGGTGTTTACAGTATATATGAAATTTGAAGCTCGCTTTATCAGAAAAATTTTGAGATTTCGAAAAACTTCATTTAAAATCATTTGAATCACTTTCACTCACAAATGCAATACTATCTACAAATTTCTGGAAATTTGCTTATAAACAGTGTGAGACATATTAAAAAAAATTACAATTGTGTAATTTTTTAAAAAACAAAAGAATACACCAAAATTACTTGTATGACATATTAGAGAGGTAGTTAGCACCATACATTCTAAAACTTTGAAGACAACAATTTGAGCCATTTATGAAAAAATGGCATTTGAACGTTTCTAAAAATGCAGAATTTTGAGATAGTTTTCACAGAAAACGGTGGAGTTTTCAAGAAATTTTACTTGACCTTAAAGCACATGTCCTCATATAATAATGTGAACAAATCGCTGCTAATGTAAATATTAATGATGTGAGAGGCAAGTAAAAATTAGTGGTGCTACAGAATGCCACAGGCTTTCCCGTATTAGTTTTTTCTTTCCTTGGGTCTTCGCCAGCTATTCGGAATTGCCACATACTTTTTCTTGCCAGCTACTACCTATAAAGCACTTACACTCACAAATGTAATAATGTTTGCAAATTGCTGGTAATGTGCATATTAAAGATGTGAGAGATCTTTCAAAAAAAATTACAATTAAGTAATTTTTGAAAAAACAAAAAAATAACTCAAAATAAACTTTACGCTATACTAAAGAATGTAATTAGCACTATCCGTTAAAAAAGTTTCAAGAAAATATTTCCAGCCATATTTGAGAAAATGGCGTCTGAGCGTTTCTGAAAATGCGGAATTTTGAGCTACGTTTCACAGAAAACGGTTGTGTTTTCGATAAACTTTACTGGACCTTATTTAAAGCACATGTACTCGTAAATATAATAATGTGAAAAAATCGACGCTACTGTAAATATTATTGACGTGAGAAACATGTGAAAAAATTTCCATTTTTGTAATTTTTGAAAAAACCAACCTATAGAGCTATGTCATCTGATAGATGTCATCTATATGGCTGCTGTGTCATCTGATAGAGTACATTTACCACTATCCCTACCAAAAGTTTAAAGAAAACATTTGGAGCCGCTTTTGAGAAAATATTGTTTTTTGTAATTTTTTAAAATTGCACACATTTCACGCAATATTGCACGAAAACTACTAAAATTTCGAAAAACATTTACATGACCTTTATGAAAGAACTCAATATGCAGAACAAATTTTATTTGAAGAAAAAATCTCTATCTTCAATTTTGTAGTTGGAGAAAGACGCCGAAAAAAATTCAAACTTTCACAATTTTCGAAAATTCAGTTATCCGTGACTATCGGACCTATGCCAAGATAATAAGTGTATTTTACTCTATTCATAGAAGAAATTTTAAAAAAAATTGGAGCCGTTTTTGAGAAAAGTTTGAAAATCCCCGGCGGGCTTCTTGTAAAGTATCCCCAAATTTTGAAGAATCTTTTTCAAAATCTCAAAGCTTTGACTGGAACCAGATCGAACGAGGAATATCTATTTTGGAAGAAATCGTATGTATGGTTTAGGCACTAGACGGTCGGACGGACAGACGGACGTTTTCCTTTCAATTGGGTTTTTGGTATTGAAACGAATTGTTATCACTGATACGATAACAATGCGTTCCGATGCATATCGTACGTTTGAACTGCGCGGCAGAGGCCAGCCCGCCGGCGCAGTCGGGGGGCCAGAGCCGGTTCAGCGTGAAGAACCGGAAGCCACGAATCGAGCACGGGACCGGCAGTAGAGCAATGGCGAAGGTAGGGAACGGACGTTTAAGTATCGTGCGGAAGGAAGAGTGAACAGTGGCGGAAAGAATAGAACTGGAAAGGCATTGTGACAAAGAAAGTGTGTGACCAAAGTGGAAGTATTAGTTGAGAAGTGAGACGAGACAAAACGGGTGCAAGATAGTGGTAAAATATTACAAGCGGTGAAACGTGGTGGATGATCAACACGTGGAGTGGGCACGGCCGTGTAGAGGAAGGGAGCATTGTATGCAAGTTTTCAACATCATCAAGTACCATTAGGGTGAACAGTCGATGACAATTACAATAAAAGTTAGGAACTGTGATGTAAGAGAACGAGAAAATAGTAGTTGGGGAGGACAACGCACCGATGCAGTCGAAACGTTCGGGTTACGTTCTGAAGTAGACCCCTGCGACTACGAGTGGAGTGAGAAGCAGCGATGGCGGCGCATCTCTGCCGCCCTTCCGAGCGCAGCCGAAGGAAGCGGACTTACCCGAAGGGCGAGGCGGCGCGGCAAGACACGTCAGAAGACAACGCATAGAACAAGTGGCCGGAGCGGCATTGTGGGGCTCCCTTCCCCGCGCTGGCTTCCTGCGGCGCGAGGCGCCGACACGACGGCGGACGGGCGAACATAAAACGGCGAGAGTCAGACTGGATTTTCGTGAGTAGAAGCGGCCGGAAGATTGGGAGAGAAAGTAATTAGCTAGTAGAGAACAGTGATCTTGAGTTGAGCCCCCCTAAGTATTGAAACTAGTATAAAGGAGTAAAGCCACAGGGTAACGGTAAAATTGTAAAGGGGATCTAATTAAACACGAGGAAAGAACAGAGTAAACGCTCCTGTGAGCGCCGAAAGCAACCAATTTTGTATGGCGATTGTTTTTGTAATAAAGAAAAGTTCTTGTTACCCACTAGTTTCCATTGTGTATGTGATTGGATCCGGAGCCCATTCCCGAATAAGAATTCCTGTCCCCTTCTTTTATTTATAAATCTTGTGTGAGTCAATCTACGACTCGTTTCAGTATCAAGGTCCTAGAAAACAGTTATTTTTTTGAAAATATATAAAGGTAACTTGCAATGTACTAACACAATATCAAATGAAATAAAAAACAATGCAATTGATGTTTAAAATAAATTTTCAATAAATATTTATTCAGTATCATGGAGAGTTTCCTTGGAACAATTCACAGCACTTCCTTAAAGACAACATTTGAAGTAATTATTCAATATTCTTTGACAGCTATCTTTTAGCTTTCGAAAGTCACAAAAACATTACAAAAGCTTTTTACTTTTGAGAAAGCTGCGTGTCTGAAACCACTGACTTTAAAATTTCATCGAATGATAACAAAAATACTGGTACAGGTAAAACACACAGTCTTCACTCTTCTCTGTGCACCCACATCCCTTCTCAATTAGGTACACAGCACTTACAGACACCGGTAAAACGTTAGTTGATTGGTTTCACTACACGCAAAGGAACAGTCTTCATTAGTATCAAGCAACTATAATAGTACTTCTAGTTGTTGCTGGAGAGCAAATCTTGAATTAATGATTATGCAAATAAACCTCGTCAGACTGCACAAACTACGGTGTTAACATAAAGCGTAAATAAATATTGTCGAATCTAAGCCTTCTAAGCGTGTCGCCACAAAAATTGCTACCAGCAAGAAAGGCTGAAATATTGAGGTGGCCTTGATAGTATTGAAGCATGGAACCGAAAAGTTAATGAAATGAATCAGGAAATGTCTCATCTTGTAGATTATGGCGTGAAAAACGTTTCTTTGAGGCCTTTGCTCTCAAAATTGTAGTTATTAAGGCCTTAAAACGCTTTATTTAAGAGTAATTTGACGAAAACTTTGGCAAGTGTTGCCGGTTGCATTTGACTTGAATAATTGGATGCGTTTTTTTAACCAAATCCTTTATATTTTCAAAGTCAAAGTGGAATTCGTCAAGTATCCGTGAAATTCTCTTTCTTCAGAGCCCTCATTTATAAAGATTGGTTGCGTGTGAGAGCCGGAACGCAAAGGTATACTACTGAAATAATACAGGAGACGATTCTTACAAGAAATTTAAAGAAAAAATTTGAAGCCGTATTTGAGACAATTTTGAAAATTTCCGGGGGCCTTCTTGTAAAGTACCCCCGAATTTTGAAGAAAGTTTTTCAAAATCTCAAAGCTTCGACTCGAGCCAGATGGGGGGTTTTGGCGCCAGTTGGGGTTTTGACGGGGGTTCCTTCAATTTGAAAAAATCACATTTAGTTTTGGCTCTAGTAGTGTTCACAGACGGATAGACAGACAGACGGAAGTTTCGCCATCAATATTTTTTTCGGTATCAAGGATCCACAAAACAGGTATTCTGGCTTTTTTTCGGATTTTTTTCGTAATTTAGCAACTGGATTTATCCATTTTTTACTTTCCCGTATACATAAGTATTGTGATATACCAAAATGGTAGCCAATAACATTACGGGGAAATGTCGAATTTCAGAAGTGTAGTACAGTTGAGTCAAGAGACGATCATGGAGGACGCTATGGAAGCGGGGCGATAGAGAGTAAACAACCGTCATTAGGGTTCATTTTGGTAAAAGAAAATATATATGGAAATCAATATTCGAGGGGGAAGAACATTGTTTGTTGGGAACAAAAGAGGTATATATTTTTTGAAGCTTGAAGACATTCACTTCACAAGCTTGGGAACATTCACTCTTGCTCACGACATGGTAGCGAGCAGGTCAAAGATTTAGCTGTGGTAGGAGATAAGAATGCTTGCATTTTAAAGTAATTCAAACGAAGTCAGATTGAAAAGGAATAGCAACCGGGATAGGTAGTAGTTTTTACCAGAGGACGTGGGATTAATATAAAATTTGTTTTCATAATATCAGAGCAGGATAAGACGCAATTCAGGAAAGACTAGGAATTTGTTCATTGTGGGACAGTACGCGTATAGGTGTCCATCCGTGACGCAAGCATAGGAAAGTTAACGGGACATTCATATTTCAGTTTGATGGACGATATAGTTTAATATTGAACAAACGGAAGTTTTTTCGGAAGAAAGAAGTCATCGCAGGACAACTGAAAAGGTTCTACGAGGCGCCGTCGAAGGGGAACTGAAGAATGCGAGCGAAGAATTATATGGCGCACAGGTCTTTTGTTTTTGAACTATTAGAAATGCAAAACCGGTCATGACCAAAAGAATTTGAGGTTTAACAAAAACTTCGAAGCTTTTATAATAGCTATCTTGTTTTAAAGTTTTCTGAAAACTTTAATCATTTTTACTCTCCCGTATACGTACGTATATACGGAGTAATATTCGTAGTGTAGGGAAAGTTATGTAATGCTGCGAGAAAAAACGGCGGATTTTCGGCAGAAAAAATCAATTGCCGGGCCCTGATAACGAAAAAGTAGATAAAACCAGTTGCTAAATTAAGAAAAAAACCCTAACACATGGTGTAGCCAGAACCCCTGTTTTATGGGTCCTTGATACCGAAAAACTAATTGAAAGTAAAACGTCTGTCCGTCTGTGAACACTACTAGCGCCTAAACCATGTCCAGGATTTTTTTCAAATTGAAGATATCCGTGTCGAACTGGCTCGAGTCGAAGCTGAAAAACTTTCTTCAAAATTTGCGGATACTTTACATGAAGCCCCCCGGATAGTTTCTAAATTTTCTCAAAAAAACGGCTCCACATTTTTTCTTTAAATTTCTTGTAAGAATAGAGTAGAATAAGAATAGAGTAGAAGGTGGCATAAGCCCGATTTCCACGGTTAACTCTGAATTTTCGACAATTGGAAAAGTTTACATTTCTTTCAGCAACTACAAAATTGAAGATGGAGATTTTTCCTTGAAATAAAATTTTTTCTTCAAAGTGGTATGTGAAAGATATACGATTACATTAAATAGAGTACAGTCCTGAGAATTTTCATGGAAAATATCAGTAAAGATAATTTCAGTACACTGGATATCAAGAAGTGTCTGCTAAAGTAACGTGCAGAAACGACAGCTTTGAAGAACAAATTATCAACGTTTTTGCTGAATGAAAGAACCGATGAATGGAGCTAATTTACAAAAAATGTAAGATAAAATTTTCAGAATACCCAACTGCATGACTCTATTTTCGCAGCTGAAAACTATCAGTGAAAGATGGTCACTGGTTAACGATACATCACAGCCTTGCCCATCCGACTTATTTAACCTTAACAATAAAGGTTATGGAAATTCCATGCAAAACAAAATAAGAAAGCTAATTTAGTAATCAGTAAAGGAGAAAAGGAAATCATATATTAGGAACGATGAAAAGGAAATTATGAATTAAACATTGGTGTCGGAAACAAGTAAACCTCACAAAATATGTTCAAAATGTCCTCCATTTGCTAGCAAACAAACATTAACTCGCTTGAATTGCTGCAACCCGATGTGAAGTTTCTTCATCAATCATGCGAATCGATTCCTCGATGTTCCTTTGGAGCTCTTCAGGATTAGCAGGTTTGTTTGTATAAACTTTAGTTTTGAGGCATCCCCAAAGATAATAATCTGATGTTGACAAATCAGTTGAACGAGGAGGTCAGGAATCTTGTAAAATTATTCGGTTCCCAAAAACTCTTCCAGAAATTGTATTGTCGACCTGGCAGTATGCCATGTCGCCAGATCCTGCTGAAACCAGAAATTTCTCTCATCCTTTTCTAGAAGGGATACAAAATGTCCCAATATATTCTAATAGCCGCCGTAACTGTTTCTTTGAAAAACAAGGGGCCAATTATTATGCGACGAAAATGACACACCATACTCTAATCTTTTTTTTAATGCAACGGTCTCTCTACTTTTCCTGTGGTCTCTCTGTAGCCCAGATCTATTGTTTTGCTGGTTAACATATTAAGATGAAACCAAACCCTATCGCTAATTAATACATGCCTCAAGACCTTTGTTAACAAATCTTCGTAGCCAATTACAGTAATCCATGCGAGCAGCCCGATCAGGAACCGTAAGCTTCTGAGATGTTCGCTGTTCGAATGTTCGCATTTGCAACTTTATTGTGGCACTGTACGCACTTCCATAAGATAGATTACGTTGTTGCTGAAGCTTCCTTAATGATGTTTTCGGGGAAGCTGAAAAAACATACCGAACTTTGTCCAGTTTTCCCTGCGTGAACACTATTTCGGCTACTGCGTTTACGATCAGACACGATTCCTGTCTCCCAATAGCACTTCACTAACCGAAATATGGTACTCTTATTTGGAATAGACTCTGATGAAAATTTTTCTCAGAAAGCTGCCAGGCACTCTTTGAAAGGTTGCGTTCGGAAATACTCCACCGCCGCAAATTTGCGTTGCTCTGTGCTGAGGCTCATCGCAAGTTACCTTCAAAACTGTGAATGAAGACGCAGCCTATTTGGCTTTGAGCAGGTATGACCCAGACCCCAGGAAGGGAGCGGGTGAAAGGTAGGGGGTTGTGAGTGAAGAGAATGAGGCCCTTTACACCTTCGTTCTTGAACGCACGCCAGGCAGCGAGCCACTCAGGTACACGTTTTAGAACGCGCGTGTAAAGGGAAGTTCCGGTTTGCGCGCAAGAGCGCGGTCCGGAATGCTGCGAGCAAAAGCGTCGGTCGCATTCACACGTGGACTTTTGTAGCGAGTGAACCAGTCAAGTAAGCGGTATTTTTCAAATGGCGGACACACGTTGCTGGAGCCGGGATATGGTTAAGGAATTTATCACCATATACAGGGAGTGTCCTAGTTTATGGAAAGTAAAAAGTTTTATCTATATGAACAAAAACCTTAAGTTAGAAGGGTACAACAAATTAATTAGGTTGTGCGAGAAAGTGTTTCCTGAAGCCAATCAGGAGTTCGTGAAGAAAAAAATCCAAAGTCTGCGAGGGGCTTTTCGGAAGGAGCTCCGAAAAGTAAAAGAGAGTAGGAGAAGTGGTGCTGCGGCAGACGATGTTTATACGCCGTGTTTGTGGTACTTCGACTTGCTCCTTTTTACCAAGGAGCAAGAAGAAACAGCAGACAGTATTAGCAGTATAGATGACTTGGAATTGCCAGGAAGTCAGGCAGAAAACGAAGTGGAAGAGGTTGAAGAGAGCCAGCATCCTCAGGTAAGTTTACTTTATTTGCTTTAAAACAGTATGTACAGTGCTTATTAGGTTGAGTGTACTAGGCCTTTCCTGCTATTCTATAAGCTGAGCTTTGCACAGCTCTTAACTTCACAACATATATTTTTCGAATGAAATTTATATGTTGATAAAGTTTTAAGATTTCTATAAAACATGAATTGTGAGCACGAGATAACTATAAATAAAAATTATTTTATTGCAATCTAAATGATTCTGAGCGAAAGGCATTAAAATGTTACAGAAGTGAGAAAGCAGTCCCAAGAAATAATATTTAAAATGTTCTTGTTCTCTGGTAGAGATAATTTTCCATTTTCAATGCTTGGTAAAAATTCGATTTCAGGCACTTCTGTCTCTCATTTAATTTTTTTAACTTCAACTACAATTTTAATTATCTCAAATTGTAAATTTGTACTATACATGATGTTTTGTTATTATATAGTAAATTATATGGATGTTAGAATCCACTCTGGTATTTTTTAAAAAGATCTATAATAAGATTAAATATGCCAACATTTAGTTGGTAATTCACAAAGCAATATAACAGAAATATTTAACATTTCCTTTTTTACATTGAAATAATTAAAATTTTAATTTATATTCAATTATGACATTGTGAGAACATGTTTGTATATTAATGAACATTACACATTTTTACAGTCCAAATATTTCTTAGCACGACTGACATGCCGTTTATTAATCAAATGAAGCAAATATATATTGTGTAAACTTAATTTTGGTTGTAATAATTCAAAGCTACTTTTTCACATTAAAGTGTTATAAATTGCAATAAATTGGCATATTATTAACCAAAAGGCAGGGTTGTTTTAAATTCGCTTTTCTATTGTAATTTTGTTTTTGAATATCTTTATATTATCTTATTTGCATCTTGCAACCTATGATTGATTGATTGATTGAATAGGGTTTAAAGGGCGCTTCGACTGCTGTGGTCATTGGCGCCCATGCCAGAGTATTTGGAGAAAAGAATATTCAGTGTTGCATATGTAACTTACTCACTGTTTAAAAGCATGTAAAAAGCTAAAGCTAAAGCTAAAGCATGTAAGCAGCTAAAAAGGAGGCACGAATTCTGCATCAAGTATACATGTAGAAATGGCAAAAGGAAAATAGAAAAAGGGCGCGTAAAATTTATCTTAAAACGTAAAATTGGCTGTAAAGGGGCCAAAAAACAACATAAAACATTGTTCTTTCAAATAAAATTATATATTCTGCTTTCTCTCAAAAAACAAAAAAGTTTTGAGAGCGCAGAATCGTCATCCCCGAGCACCACTTGTAGCGAGTTGCCCAGGTCATGTCTTCGTCGACTGCCAACAAATTTCCTACAGTACAGCAGGACGTGTTCCACGGAAAGAACAGTCTGGCACGAGTCACAGATGGGGGGAGTTTCATTTCGAAGAATGAAACCGTGAGAGAAATGGCAGTGTCCGATACGAAGACGGGTTAAAATAACTTCCTCGCGTCTACAAGACCGTGATGAGGAGCGCCAGGGATACACAGAATTCTTTATCGCACTTAGTTTGAAAGTGCTATTGTGCCACTCTGTTTGCCACGCTCTAAGCACGGATCGTTTCAAGAAAGCCTGAACATCGGATAATGGCACAGAAGGGATGTCGATACGAGTTTTACGAGTCGCTGATTTCGCCGCCTGGTCGGCCAGTTCGTTCCCTCTGATACTCACGTGGCCTGGGACCCAACTAAGTACCAGATCATAGCGGCGGGACAGAAGACGATGAATCAGGCTTTGAACGGATAAAGTCAGGTAGTCTGACGAAGGACGGGAGACAGCTTGAAGAGAGCTGAGAGAATCGGAACAGATAACTACTCGCCGCAACGTCGCTGATTCAATGTATTTTAGGGCCTCAAAGATTGCACACATTTCGGCAGTGAAAATACTGCATTTGGAGTGAAGCCGAAATGATTTGGTGGCCCTGATACAGTAAAAACCACATGCCACCGCGTCGCTGCACGATGAACCATCCGTGTATAAGAATAAATGATCCGGATAGGATTCTCTCATATCCAGAAACTGCTTCTGGTAAACCAGAGGACTAGTAGTTTGTTTGGGTAAATGGGAGAGTCTGAAGTCAATACTGGGAAGGAGGAGTTTCCAAGGGGAGATCCGGTCACTTGTGGGTCTCACAGGGGTGGGAAGTTCTACATTTAATTCCCGGAGAAGATTTCGTAATCTAATACCTGGGGGATGGGGTAACGAAGTTCGAAGATTGTACGAGGACTCATACTTTGGGTGGATGATTATACGACGACAAGGGTGGTCAACCAGTCCCGACACTTTAGCCCCATAAGAGGCTAATAAAATATCTCGCCTTCGGCTCAGAGATGGTTCTCCAGCTTCGGCCAAGAGGCATTCGATGCGACTCGTGCGGTAGGCGCCTGTACTAATTCTTATACCGGCGTTGTGAATGGTATTTAATGGCCGGAGGGTTGATGGTGACGCTGACCCATATACAATACATCCATAATCCAAAATAGAGCGGATGAGGGTTCTATACAAACGCAAGAGACACACACGGTCAGCTCCCCAAGAGCTTCCTGTAAGGGTGCGGAGAAGGTTCAGAGGTGAGACACATCGGCTCTTCAGTTTACGTATATGATTTCGCCAAGTTAGGCTCTTATCGAAAGTAAGCCCAAGGAAAGTTGCAGAGTCCACAAAAGGTAGAAGATGGCTTCCAAGAAAAAGATCGGGGTGGTTATGAAGATGATAAATCCTGCAGAAGTGCATACAGCTAGTTTTTGATGCGGAGAATTTAAAACCTGTCGCATCAGTCCATTCCTGCAATTTGTTGAGGACAAGTTGTAATTGTCTCTCTATCACTTGAATACTCTTGGAAGAGCAGAAAATGGCAAAGTCGTCAACGAAGAGCGATGCTTTCACCGGCTCTCGGATTATCGACGCTATACTATTGATAGCGATGGCAAACAGAGTGACACTCAGAATTGAGCCCTGAGGGACCCCGTTTTCTAAATGGTGGCTGGCGGATAACCTGTCACCAAGGCGAACGCGGAAGTATCTTGAGGAAAGAAAGGCTACTAAAAAAGGGGGAGCCGGCCCCTAAGACCCCAAGAATGGATGGTGCGAAGAATGCCGTACCTCCAGGTAGTATCATAAGCTTTCTCTATATCAAAGAAAATTGCTACCAGGTGTTGACGTAGCACGAAAGCAGTGGAGATCTGTGTGGTAAGGGTGACAAGGTGGTCCATGGTTGACCTGTTCTTCCTGAAACCACATTGGATGGGGGTAAGTAGGTTTCTCTGCTCCAGGTGCCAGACCAAACGCGTATTCACCATTCGCTCCAGAAGTTTGCATATACAGCTTGTGAGCGAGATTGGACGGTAGGTTGACGGCTTTGTCCTGTCCTTTCCTTCTTTAGGAATAGGAATAATAATCGCTTCGCGCCAGGTTGTAGGGAAGGTATGTTCCATCCAAATCTTGTTGAAGATACGGAGGAGAAAGATACGTGCCTCTTCCGGCAGGTGTTTTAACATTTGGTTGTGTATCTGGTCTGGTCCTGGAGCAGAATCTTTCCCACGGGTGAGCGCACAGGAAAATTCATCCATGGAGAAAGGGGCGTTATAATCTTCCTCCAGGCAGGTAGAGAAGTCCAATCTGCATTTCTCCATTCTACTCTTAGTTTTCAAGAAGCTAGGGGAGTAGTGTAAGGAACTGGAGGAATTTTCATAATGACAGGCCAATTCCTCAACTACTTTTTCTGGAGAAGTAATAAGATTTCCATTAATAAGAAGTCCTGGGACAGATGATGGGGAAAATCTTCCTCCGATCTGTCGGATCTTTCGCCATACTACTTTAGGCGGGGTATGGCAAGAAAGAGAAGAGATAAAGGCTCTCCAGGAAGCGGTCTTACTTTCCCGTATTACTAATCTGGCTCTGGCCCGCTTTCTTTTGAAATCGATCAGGTTTGATGCGGTGGGGAACCTATTGAGCCTAGCGAGTGCTTGCTTTCGGTCTCGCACCGCGGTGGCACAGTCAGCATTCCACCAAGGCACAGGGACGCGTCGTGGCCGACACGTAGACTTCGGGATTGCAATGGTGGCTGCGCGAAGAACGGCGTCGGTGAATTGGGCCACCAAGGTATCGATATTATTTGAGAAGTGGTCTGGCATTATAATTTTCTCGCTGAATGTATCCCAGTCGGCTCGATGGAATAGCCAGCGAGGAGGGTAGATGACGTCTAAATCAGGGACATTAAAGTGGACCAAAGTGGGAAAATGGTCACTCCCATGTAGATCATCGAGTACGGTCCACTCTACCATGGTAGATAGGGATGGACTGCAGAGTGCCAGATCGATTGACGAGAAGGTGTTTGACGCCATGGAGAAATGAGTGTGATTCCCGGAGTTCAGAAGAATTAAGTTTTGCTGGTCAATAATATTTTCGAGGATAGAACCTCTCGGGCAGGTTCTCGTGCCACCCCAGAGGGGATTGTGGGCATTAAAATCCCCCGCAATAAAAAAAGGGGCGGGCAACTGAGAAAAAACATCTTCGAGTTCCTCTTGTGACACGACTTGGCCAGGGGGAATGTATATACTACACACCGTAAAAGAGAACGATGGTAGGTGTACCCGTACGCAAACTGTTTGGAGGTCGGTTCGAACGTTGTGTTCCTCCGAGAACAGGGAGTCGCGGATGAGTACCGCAACGCCGCCGTGAGCACGAAGTCCGTCGTCTTGATCAAACCGATAGATGTTAAATCCGCGAAGAGACAGGGGATGATGAGGGAGAAGATGAGTTTCCTGAAGACAGACTATAAATGGTTTGTGGCGAGAAATTATTAATCTTAATTCTTCTGAGTGAGCACGAAGACCATTTAGGTTCCATGAGAGAGCCATTATGTGAAATTATTTCTTTGGTTGCTTTTTTTTCTTTCTCACCTTCTGAATGGTTGTAGGGGAACTCTCGTGGGGTTCCTCATCAACAGCAGAGTCATCCTGACTGCTGCTGGATATGGTCGGGGGGTTTTCCCGACTTTTGGCCACGGGTGACCGAGATCTATAGGGGCTGGAGGATCGTCCGATGTGATTCTCAGAGACAGAAAGAGGTGGACGGGATTTGGATGACGTATTTTTCCTGGGAGGCGGTGTCTGTTTAAGATCGATTTCAGTAGAAGTCTCAGTGGTCGATTTCTGGTGGTGTTTTTGCACAGGTTTTTTGTACTTTGTGGGAATTATAATTTTCCCACCTTGGATACATGCCGAATCTTCGGGGAAGTCTGTCGGCGACACCTGACAACTAAAGTGCGAAACTACCGCTGGGGTACAGTGAGTTTGACAACTCGCTGTTACCCCCGGGGACTTAGGTTTTGCAGCACTGGAAAAGGATCGAGATAGGTCCACTGGATTCCTGATTTGGAACCTACGCTTCGCCTCAGGGAAGGAAACCTTTTCGGTTACCCTTATTTTTTGGATTTCCCTTTCCCGGAGAAACGTGGGGCACTGGTTCTCGTTGGCTGGGTGATCGCCTTCGCAATTCACACAGTGCGGTGGTTTGTCGCAGGGTTGTGGGTCGTGAACTGACGATCCACACTTCCCGCAAACCGCGTTAACGGACATACATCGCTGTTGGGTATGCCCAAACCTTTGACACTTGAAGCAGCGCAAAGGGTTCGGCACATACTGCCGCACACGGAGGTTGTAGAAAGCGGTAACGATCCTTTCCGGGAGGGATGGTGGGTCAAAAGTAAGGATCAGGGTAGAAGTAGGGATCACTTTCCCCTGCTCCTTCCTTCCGATCCTGTACACCTCAGTCACGCCATGGGTCTTAAAAAAGTTTAGAAGATCTTCCTCCGTTTCAGTAGCAAAGTCCTCGTGGTTGACTACGCCTTTGCTCAGGTTCAAGGTGGGATGAACCGTGACTACTACCTGGAGGCCGGCAATCTGCTTCGTATTTTGAATTTTTACAATCTGCTCGTCGGTACGCGCTTCAAAAAGAATGGTTCCATTCCTTTGTCGCACGACCGCTTGGAGCTTCCCGTAGGCTTCTTCGATAGCTCGCGCCAGACGGACAGCACTCACAGTTTTGAAAGTCTTACCTTCCTCGGCACATGCCATGAGGAGGAAACGAGGCTTCTTGGGTCGATCTTCTTCTCTAGAAAAGAAACTATTCAAATCAATAGTTCTTTCTGCAAATCTCCTCTTCCTTGCGGAAGAGGGCGGGGGGAAAGGTGAAGTATCCATGTAGATGGAATAGGTTCATCCTCGTGGTCCCCACCCACCACGGAGCCCAACAAGGGGACACTCCATCGGAGTGCCAGGGTTGCCACGAGGATATAGTGGGGGAATAACACAGCGCTGCACCGCCGTGGATTCCCCCGCTCACCCTGGAGTTCAGTACAAGACCTAGTCCGAGCCGATTGATCGGGAGTGGGTTAGCTCCCGACCGCCCGTCTAGAAGAGTCCGGGGCCAAAGCGAGTGTGTTGGAACCTACAGGGAATGTTCCCCAAAATACGTAATCAACGTACTCCTTAGTGCAAGGCGAACAGTAGCACTAGGACTAGATAGGGAAACAAACAGGTCCCTCAACTGCCAGGACACACATTCCCTCCGACACGGGTCGCCATGCACGGCAAACACATGGGTGGGCGTTCAGCATACAGAGAAGGCCAGTGAGGAAGAAAAAGGAGTGAAAAGAACGTACATGACATGAAATGAGAAGCAAGAAGATGAAAAAAATGGAGAAAGGAACACTTGAGAGCCTTCTCTGCATCCCCCGTCAGGACGTGGACCAACCCACCTCGACGGGTGCAACCTATGAGGAAACTCAAAGAACTGGAAAATCTTTCAATTGTATATTCTTTACAGGCCAACACAGCTGAAGCATATGAGTCAGCGCAGCCAGGGACCTCTTCCAACCCCAGCCCCGTTCAAACCCCTGTAAGGAAGAGGAGGAAGTCTACGGTTGCTGAGGAGTCGTTGAAGATGATGAGGCTGTGCCAAGAGACTCTCAATAAAACTGGGGAGTTTGATGGGGCAGGTTTAAATGTTTCCCAGAAATTAAGTAAAATGGACCCAGTCCAAGCAATTTACGCGGAAGCATTGATCCACGAAGTATTGAAGGAAGGTCTCTTGGGCAACTTAGGGTCAAATTCGCAGTTTGCTGTTCAAGGAACAATCAGCCATGCTGATGATTTCATGGTGGAAACATATGATGTTGTAGACTGAAATAAAGTTTTCTAGTTACTGATATTTTTAATGAGTGTTTCCTTTGTCTCGGGTGAGACTTGCTTCATATTTATATACCATTCATTTTAGTGTAATCATAGTTTTTATTCGTTTCAATTTTAAATCTTGCTTTACATATGCAAAAGCAAAGTATTACAAAGAAACCTTGTTATAACTGCCTGATGTGGCCATAGTTGCAAAACTTTTAGAATTACACTAAAATGAAAGGCAATTACTTTATTGGCATCATAGTTTTTGTTTGTTTCAATTTTAAATCTTACTTTCCTTTTGCATAATTATGGAAAGTATTACAAAGAAAAAAATCTTGTTTATAACTGATGTGGCCATTATTGCAAAACTATTTTAAGAGATGCCAATAAAATTATTGCTTAACTTTTTAATATTAGAGGATACCATGAAATGAAAAGTCCTGCAAACAATATCCTATGGTAGATTAAAAAAAATTATTTTCTTTAAAATATACAAAGCCTGAAATTCCTATATTAAGCTTTACCTGCCCTCAACATTTTATCTTGCCATGCAACTTTCCCATCTGAGACAAAATACTGTTTGTAAGCATCACGATTTTCTTTAGCTGCAGCACTAGAATTTCTTGACATTGCACAATGTAAGTCAGTCAGTGCAGTAGCATCATTCCTCCAATCACCCCAATGCATTGTGCAACTGGAAAGATCCTCTCTATCAGTGCTTGTGCTACAAATGTAACCGTTGCAACGCTTTCTTAAATAATTATGAAGAGTGCAAATTGCCAACACCACGTATCGTATGTTTTCCACTTTTAAATTTATTGCTGTATGTAGGATTCTGAAACGTGATGAAATTATCCCGAAGGCATTTTCCACAACATTTCGTGCACGAGATACTCTGTAATTGAATATCCTTTTATCGTAGTCCAGCTCTTTCCGTGGAAATGGCTTTAAAATGTTTTCGTGAAGAGGAAAAGCCTCATCACCCATAAAAACATACTTCAAATTTTCAATATTTAAATCCCTGTCTGGGAGATTTAACCTCCCATTTTTGAGAGCTTTGTAGAATGTAGTGTCTTCCAGCACTCCTCCATCTGCCATCCTTCCATTCTTCCCCACATCCACAAAAATAAACTCGTAATTTGAGTTTACAAGTGCTAATAAAACAATACTATAAAATTCTTTATAATTATAGTACAAGGCTCCTGAGTGAGCCGGTGGTGTGATGCGCACATGTTTTCCATCCAGAGCTCCTCCACAGTTCGGAAACTGCCACCTTTCTTCGAATCCTTTGGCAATTTCCAGCCATTCTTCCTCATGTCTTGGAAACTGGAAAAGTAATGCAAATACTATATTAATTTTACACAAAACATTACAGAAATGTCCTATATTAATACTACTGACATCACATTACACACTATTTGAATGTCCATTTAAAATACAGAGATGCCAAAAATTAAGATTATTGATGTAAAATTTATTAAATGATTCAGTATACTCATACTACTATTTAGGATTTTTTACAGTAGTTTTTCATGATTAATTTGTTATCACAGACGTGGACATTTCTGATTAAACTTCCATACTATCACTCAGCTAATATGATTTTATACTGGCAATTTAAGCAACCAGTATAATTAAAATGAAATTAAAAATAAAATATTTGTGTTAAAATTATCCTTAATTTTTAATTATCTGTGAGAACATGTTCAAAATATAGTTATAGTTAATATATAGTTAAAATATTTGGCAATGTATTTGAAGTGCCATTTAATAAACAAGTTAAGCAAAGAAACTGCAATCTTATAACAAACTTATATTAATCTTGTCTTCATTTAACATATCCTATCTTCAAAGCTATTTCGTTTGCAAAATGTTCAATTAGCTGTAAATTATTACTGGCCTTTTTTGATAATTTAAATACAAATTTGAGTATTTTATTAATTGAAATGAAAGCAGGCAGTGGAAAGGGCTAATTTGGAAAAATTCCAAAAAATTAGAAAGTTCTGAAAACATCTCTAATTTTTTTAAAAAAGTTTAAAACCAGGTTGAGAAGTTTCTGTATCACAACTTGGAAATTGTTCTAAAAAAACTAATAAATGTGTGTTCTAACTTACCTTCATATACTCCATCCTCAAGACATCATACAGTGTCTTGCACGTCTCTGGAATTGTCGGAGCACACTACATAATAATATAACAAATAATATTAATTATAATATTTCTGGAGGGACAGCGGAGCGAATACGGCTCCTTAAAATTTTAAGAAAGCACGTCTGTAAAATAATTGAGCAGTAACATTTATCAGCTTCATTCGCACAAAGCGAAAACAACAATCAAACAGCGAGCGCTTCCGAGAAATCGTAATCGCTGTCATATAAAATTACAAAATCAAATCAAATCAATAATGCGTTTAAAACAAATTCACCAAATTCAAAATCTCAATTAAAACATTTGCTAAATTTATAAAACTCGAACGTTTTCATTTTAATCATTAGAGCTCAATTTCCAATGTCACTCGCTCATTGGCTGCGAGTTTTTCTCCGTGCGTCACCCGACGCATCCGGAGTTCAGTCTTGTGTGAGCCTCCTGGCAGTATGCGCGCTGAATGCAATGCTCGCGGAACGCTGTTTTCCCACATGTGCTACAGGTTTAGTTTAAGGCCTAGTTTGTGCAACGCTCGCCGAGTGTCGTTTTCGAAGTACGCTACATGTTCAGTTCAAGGTGCAGCGTTTAGCAACCGTAAGCTGCAACAATCTGCACTACGAGCCTCTCCCTTGTGTCGCCTAACGCGAGGGGAATACAACGCTGCCTGAAATGCTGCCTGTACCACGTGTGATGTGATGGTGCGTTTCTGGCGAGCGCCAGACTGCAACAGTTCTTCATCCTGAGCATTTCTCCCTTGTATCGCCTAACGCGAGGGGAATACAACACCACTGCCTGAAATGCTGCCTGTGCCACGTGTTGTGTGATGATCCAGCAACGCTGGTTTGAATTGCCGTCTAACCATGTGTGGGGGGATGAGTTCGAGAGATAGAGAGCAGTGGACTTTTCTTGCTTTTCGAGACGTTTGTTCTCCTCCCCCCAACACCTTCAATAGTTCAACTTACATGGATTGAAGGACCAGCTTTTAAACAGGTTGCATCTGTGTATTGAATTACTGCTATTACGGTTGGGAAAATAAGTTTGCAAATGACACAAGAAAAACATATATTAAATTTAAGCACTAAATACTACAATGTTTAACAAACGGTTACATATATACATCCTTTATTGCTCGAGTCGGGGAACACAAGCTCGAGGAAATTGTGTTTGAAACAGTTGCTGCCCAACGCCTTCTAAACATCTTCACGTAACGCGTGGCGCCGCCGGCGTTGCCAAGTTGCGCCCGCCTCAGGGAAAGCGGGCGGAAAGGTTGCGCTGTAAAAACAATCTTATATTGGCGCTCGTCAGAAGCACCGTTGCAACACATTCACTAGCACTGTGGTACTGTCAACATTATCAAGTTCTGTCCGCCTTAGGAAACGCGGAGCAGGAAGGCTTGCAGTGCAGAACCGAATTTGTATTGGCTTTCGTCAGAAACACCGTTACAACACTCTCACTAACACTGTGGTACTGTCAGCATTATTAAGTTCTGCCCGCCTTAGGAAACGCGGAGCAGGAAGGCTTGCAGTGTATAAACTGCTCATTTTAGTTACCAAAACACTACACTTGAGAAAATAAAGCAAGCAGCACGCGTCGAAGACAACGGCTGCCAACACGCCATTACGATCCTTTCTGCTGCAAGACTCAGATCAGACTGACTGTGGCGTCGGGTGACGCAGGAAGGAAAGAGGGGTCGCAGCCAATGAACGTGCGTCATTGGTAATTGTGAATTGCTAAATAAGTTTTAAGCGTTTGAGTTTAATAGATTTGGTTAGCATTTCAAAGTAGATTTTGAAATTGTTGAATTTTGAAATTATAAATTTGTTTGAACTGATGCGTTTTTCATTTGCTTTTATAACAGTGATTACGAATTCGCGGAAGCGATGTGGCGGCTCATTGTTGTCTTCGATTTTGTGCCGGAATTAAGAATGGATGTACTGCACAATTATTTTACGGACGTGCCTTTTAAATTTTGTGGAGTTGTATTTGCTCCACTGTCCCCCCAGAAATATTGTAATTAATTATTTATTTATTAATTTATGTAGTGTGCTCCGACACCATGTGTAATGAGTCTGAAGAAAGTGCCTGCATGTCTAACTGTTGATCAAACACTGTACCTCTATTATGCTTTAATTTAATATATGTTTTTTATGTCAATTGTGAACTTACTTTCCTTAAGCTATAATAGCAGCAATCTTACACAACAGATGCAACCTGTCCAAAGCTGGTCCTTCGAATCCCTCTAAATAAGTTGAACTATTGAAAGTGTTGGGGGAAGGAGAACAGGATATTCCCGGATATACAAAAAAAGGGGTCCGCTGCTCTCTCTCTCTCACAACCTCATTCCCCCACAGGAATAATTCCACTTAGTGCAGGAGCAGAAATTCCTGTCGTAAATTTCAGATCTTCCAGACTTCGTCCAGTTGCTAGGAACCGCAATGTTGCTGTTAACCTTTTTTCAGGACAAATACTTTCTCTCATCACCGTGTCCTTCTTCACAATTTTCTCTTTAACAAGATTTAAAAGTTCTTCAAAATCGGTTAAGTCCATTCTTAAATAATTTTTGAAATCGTCAGGATAGTTCTCCTTTAATTCCCTTAACAGCGGCAAGTGATTAAATTTTTCTCGGTAATTTTTCACCCAAACAGTGCGTTTTTTCTTTCCAACTTCTTGGAATAACGCTGTGGCACTAATACCAAGCACTGTAACTAATTTTCGCTTACGAAAATCCTGAACGGACAACATTCTGATTAAAATTAATCGAGAACCACACGATAAAACAAGCAACAGCAACAGCACAAAGCAGCAACAAGCAGCGCGGACCGCGGAACGCACGTGAGGACTGTCGGATCTCCAAAACTCCACGCGCCGCACAAGAGCGCCCTCTAGAACGCTGCTGAGATCTTTAGACGGACGATTTTACTCGAATCGTTCTTGAGCGCGCGCCGACTGGCGCGCAGGAGCGAGGCAGCAATAAGAGCCACACTTCTGCCCACCAAGCTCCTGCCCGCGCACTTGCGCGCGCTCTAGCTCGCGGTCAGGAACGTCCCGCTCAGACGTGGGGCTAAGAATGCTCGTGTAAAGGGCCCTAATATCGCGGAAATGCAGTCAAAGAAATTGTCCCAAACGCAGTGTTGCAATGCTTTCTTTTTTCTCTCAGAGCCTCGAACAGCAGGGTTGCGTTTTAAGCTGATCACTCGGTATTACGGCCTGATGCAGGCGGACTGCAAGAGAATCATTCCTTTGTTTGCATGAGAATGACAACGTATGTGACGACGGCGCCCACCAGGCCGAGCGCCAGCCGCAGGTCGACGCGGAAAAGCCCCATCGCCGTGAAGCGCACCTCTGTGTGCGCCTGCTGCTCGGCAAAGAGGCGCACCTGGCGGCGGAAGGCGGAACCAGGGCACCAGGCGGAACCCGCGAGCGGCAGCCGGGCCGCCAGGCGCGCTGCGAGCGCGGCGGTGCGCCGAGCGTTTGCGCACGTCAAGTGTCCGCTGACGCACAGCGACAGCAGCCCCGCGCTCTGGTGGCCGAGGCCGAAGACGACGATGGCGAGGGGCAGCAGGGGCCGCGCCGTCCCCCAACGCAGCACCGCGTGCGAGCACAGCACCACCACCAGGAACTCGTAGGCGATGGTGAGGAGGAGGGCCGCGCCGTACACGCGGTTGACGCGCCGCCCCAAGGCGTTGAGGCGGTGCTGAGCCGCCCGAATCGCCAGCAGCTCCTCCGCCGGCCTCCCGCAGGCTTCCACCGCGTGCCCTGCGGGCGGGGGCCCAGCGACCGCACGCACGCGAATGAGTGCAGGGTACTTTCTGGTATTCGGGGAACACACGTCTTGAATGTTCAAGACGAGATTCTTGTCTCCAGTTGTGTAACGCATTGTTTGGCGTCTTACAAGACTTCCTATTTTACATTTATCAATCACACGTTGTTTTTGGCACCGCGCCGGATTATTATATTTTCCAGAAGTGGCATTTATTAAATTTTTACACCGTTGATTTAAAGTTGAGTAACGAGACCGTATGAACATTGTAGAATGCATAAACTGCATTGTTATATGTATGTAGTACATTTCGAATAGAAACCAAATCCCCAGAAACAAGTATTCAGCTGATCCCCCAAATAAATATGCGAAGAAAATGAGTGTGGTTACATGAACAATACAACTAATACTAAGAGTGAGCCGCGAATGAAGTGCAGAGCGCCTCCAAATATCACTATCTTCACTATAAAGCAGACTGTCCACTGCAATGCACTTGCGAACAAGTCCCATCAGCTTCTGTTTGTTGACGGTAGCTGCAAGGCCGATCATAGTAGCGGGTCCCAAAGAAAATGGTACCATTGCTGCCGTCACCGTCACAATGAAAATCTTGTTATAGATCTGGATGCACTCCACAACTCTCAAAGAGGCAGCCACTCCCCAAAAGATCGTCAAGGCAGCAAGTATTAGAGAATATAGTACTAAGCATCTGAAACAAGATGACATATCTATATTAATAAAACAGAAGTATTTGTCAGTGATTTCAAAATAATTTTCCGTCTATAAAGCTCCTGTGCTTATTTACATTATATAAAAACCTATCAGTATGTCCGAGCTAATGTCAGGAACGGTTGAGCCGATTTGAATGAAAATTTCAATCAAACGCTGATCCATTTCTAAAGCTAATTTAGACTACTTTAAAAATGCGGTTTGAGATTATAAATTTCGGATTCATTCTAAATGAATTGTTACTAGAAATGAGTAACGAGGATTGTAAGCAAGGCGAGGCCTAACGAGGCTTTATTCGCTAAGGTCCCTCTTCGTTCCCTCCCCGTCAACCTTCCCCTCCCCGGGTGCAGTCTAGCGTCTAGATGAAAGTATTGTGGCGTCATAACAGTCGCCTTATAGAAAATTAGTCGTGCATTTCAGTGTGTCGAAATGCACATGGGAAATAGTTGCGGGCGCGTGCTGAAGGGATGCTTCGCAAAACAAAAGGGCTATATTTGGGCGACGAGGAAACATTCGGACGGGCGCTGCCATGGGCGCAAGTTTGTGAACCCCGTGGACATTCTGGCCGGCAGGCTGGACGAAGGTATAAAAGACGGCTCGGACGGAAACACTTCCTTCTACTGTTCTGGGGCTCGTCCGTAGGTAGTGGTGAGTGGTGCGGCTCGAGGCACGCCGATGTGCTGGCTACGGAGGCAAGGGGAGGAAGCCGGCGCGCATGCTTCGTGACGTTAGGCATGCGGTCGTGGTGACTGGATACGTTCCTTCTAGTAACGGTTGGTTATAATATCCATTGTAAAATTTGTAAATAGGGATTTCAGGTGTCGGTGCACATTAAGAATAAATATTCACATTTTTCAACCGTTTACGTCTGTGTTTTTTCTGTTATGACCCCGGCCACGACGCCACAGTGTCATTGCGCCGGTTGCTATCTTCCCATTATTTCTGACAATTTTTAGTCTACTCAACCATTTACTACGTCGATAAATTAACAATAGCTGCATGAATGGAATAATTACATATTGGATGGATGCATATTGAATTGTTGCTTTAGGAAATCAATGTTTAATGTTAAATTTAATTACTCCTATGTCTTTAAATTTCATAAGTTGGCAAATCTAATATACCTTCGTGTAGTGGGTCGTAAGCAATGGGTGTGAAGCTGACTGCCCATTCACGCTGAGGCCCAACAGAGAATCCCATGCAATAGACCCGGAGACAAGCAATTGACGTGATCATTTTTTCCGAAAGCAAAAAGAGTCCAACCTAATGAGAACGAAGCTGACCTAGAGGAATTGACGTGGTCGTTCGCTTCGATTGCTGATTCATTGTTAGTGATTACGGGAGCGCCAACTAATAGGGTCATTAGTCCCGTAAGTGTAGTGCACGTTTTTGCTCGGCAGGTGGCGGTGGCCTTCCCCCTCCTGGTTGGCAGATCCGGCGCCAACCTACCCTCGACTAATGAGGTTTTCCCCAACCCAGTATTTCCCACCGTGGGGGCACCGTCCCAGCCGGGACAAGCTCTAAATTCCCGACATGTGTGGTAGTGTAGTGCATGTAAGTGTAAGTCTTTATAAGGGGAGAGGATAGGGCAAGGAAGAGGTAGGAAAAATCACGCGTTGTCCCGTGGCCCGTTTTTTAGGGTACAGCTCCGGCATTCTCCTGATGTTGATCGGAGAAACCATGGAAAACTACTGAACAGAGCAGCCGGTAGCTAGAATTCTTCTCCAGACAGCGGCTGAATTCGACCTAGCTGACAAGCTAGTGCCGAAAATCCTGCTACTGTCGGGACTCGAACCTAGGATCTCGCGGTCAGAGGGACCGCAATGACATCAGTTGATGCCCTGAGACATCTCTTGCTTTAAGAGCAAAAATTCATTCGCTTTAAGAGCAAAAAGACAGTCCAAGGTAGTGGGTGCGAGGCTGATCTAGAGTTGTCGTGACTTGTCGCCCTAAGGCCAAAAAAAATAGTCCAACGCAACGAAGGCAAAACTGACCCGGAGGAACTGATGTGGCTTTTCGCTCCAATGCGCCCCCCCCCCCCCAAAAAAAGTCCAACGCAATGGCGGTGCTGACCTGGAGGTGCTGACGTGTCCGTCATTGTGGATGCTGAAGGGGCAGAGGCCAAGCGCCCGTGCTCCGAAGTGCAGGGGACGGATCAGTTTTGCCACGCGTCGCGCCACCATCGCTTCGTCGCCTTTTCGTGCCTGCATGCCTTCTGCTTCTGTAAGAAATCGATTGAGCAACAAGGCAAGTTTGGAGGCAGATTGACGTGTTTTCGTCTTGGAATTGATTTTTTCAAGGCTTAATTTTTTATTCATAAAGCAATTATATTCGTCTTCGGGGAGTCAATATTTTACTTTTCTTAAGTTACTGTATATGCGGAATAGAGGGAAAGTATCTATTCTCTTGAACAGTTTGAAGGCCATGGTTTTGGAGGTGAAATCAGTTTTGAGGAACCTAGAGACGGAAAATTTGTTTATTAACATATGTCTGTAAATTGATGTATGTTTGATGCAATTACCTCTACCTTATTAAAAACAAATTTTCATTCATTATGGTACGCCCGTCACGAGTAATACCATTCTGTAGATATTTATAAAGATTGTTGCATGTGACGTGGCGATACAAGTTTTGTTGTAGAGAACAGAGCAGAATACACGAATGAAGTGTAAACGGCAACAGCAGGGTTCGAACAATGGGAAGAGGCAGGATATTATTTGCCACCTCTCTCTCTCTCTCTCTCTCTCTCTCTCTCTCTCTCTCTCTCTCTCTCTCTCTCTCTCTCTCTCTTACACACACATACTCATAAACTTTCTACTATGTAAGACTGACAAGGCGATAATTGGCAGGGAAATACATTTTTAGTTTGATATGAAAATGGCTGAAAACAGTATAATTCTTTAGTTTGTCCTTATCGATATACACATATAATTTTAGCCTTATTTGCTAATCACAATTTTTCTTAGGCATTCAGTTCCATGTCCTCCAACTCTGCTTCTCAGCCATCTTGTGTTGCCGCAGCTACTGCATTCTATGTTCCGAAGCCTCTGCAGATATGCTGCTGACATTTTCAATAAGGACTTTGAGTATTCCCTTTATTAACCTAAGACGGTTCTTATTATGAACTAACATGTGTACACTAAACCAAATTTGCGATGCGTTGTTCCCGGTTAGTAACGGAACTTGTATTTCTGGAATGTTGAAAAACACGGAGATTAATTTCATGATCAACGCATTGGCGTCATTCGAATCTTCTACCCTTCAATTTTTTTATAAAATCAGCTTTACCTGGAGTTTTTCATGGTACTCATTGCCTGGGTTGCATGAACCATTTTAAAGATTCATTAAACGTTATGGGCCCTGTAAGTGAACCTTGAAACCATGAAAACTATAGTCCAATTCATATATTTCTTTTTAAAGAAGGATTAGTAAACAGGTTGTTAAATGTCACTCTTGCAACGACCTACTTTTTAAAGGACCAAATAGTTTTGAAGATCCGCTTGCTAACGACGGAATAAAATGTTTCAGGACACTTCTTGCAACCCGCCGATTGTAAGTTATATTACAATGTGAGACAAAACTCCTATTAATATAAAAACTAGTGGTGCTGCAGAATGGCGCCAACTTTCTCGTATTAGTTTTCTATTTTCTTTGGTCTAGAATAGCTATTTAGACTTGCCACATACTCTTCTTAGCTGCCATCTATCGCCGCGAAATGTAAAAGCGAAATTGGAAACTGGTTGACGCCATCTTTTGAGACTGACGCATCTGGTTGTACTCTTGATTTTTTGAGATTTATCTACTACTTTTAGCGATCTGACTGCATTTTGTGTGTTTAAGTGCTTTCATTACTTGTTGCAGGTTAGCTGGAAATATAATTTTGGCTGGTTTTTTGCTCTAACCAAGACGAACCAACAGCTAACGAATTTTAAATATTACTGAACCTTAACGAACTTCAGAATTACGAATTGGTGATCAAGTGTCAAAATCTATAAACAGATCAGTTTATTTTCGATTTTATATCACTGTTTTAACTTAATTACTGAAATATTTATTCTATTTTTGTGACGAGTGACTATTCAGTTTATTTTATTTTTGTGGCGAGTGATTATTCAGTTAATTTGAACGTTACGAGGACGGTGTATCGAGTTGTTTTGAATTTGTTTCAAATCTTATTCAATATTTTGAAGACAAATTTCATCTAATATCATTATCTATTTACGGTAAAGTATAGTCGACATTGTATAAAACAGTTGCAGCTTAAGTGAACGAAAATACGTAACCGCATTGCCAAATTTCGTAAGTACTAGTTTTCAATAGATTTTGTAATTAGCATACCTTCTCTTTCTTGTATCGAATCTTAATTTTTAATTTATCGAATACACATAAATCTTACACTTTTAAAATATTAAGCTAGGTGACTGTTGCTTTTATCTGAGTTTTCTTGTATTTATTCCAATTTTATCACGTACTTTAACACGCATTCGTGACATGGCTACTGTTCGTTCTACTCTTTTTACTCTCTACACCCTCAAAGCCGACCTTCTGAAAGCCTTCACACACGTAAACAGTAATTTAGATAAACATATCCGAAGGCTGGAAGAGGTCGTTCTCTACAATGACGGTTGGGCACAAGTAGGCAACACTGCGAATTTTCCCAACCGTGCACCCGTGACTGCACATAAGACACAGACACCACATCCAGTCGCAATTCAAAACCGATTTAGTGTTTTAGATTATGAAACAGATTTTCCTCGCCTTCCTGATCCTCACAACCCTTCCCTTCCATCGACAAATACATGCACAAACCAACGCAAACAGGCTAGGAAGCGTGTCAAAACCAAAACACGTAAAGCTTCGCATCCTAGCCCACTTGAAAACAAAGCCATTCCTACTGAGCCTAAAAAACAGGTACTTATTTTAGCTGACAGCCATGGTCGCCATCTTTCCTCCATTCTCAGTAGGAAGTTACCCCCCAACTACTCAGTCTCGTCTATTTTTAAACCTAACGGGAGGTTTGCAGACGTGACTGCAGAGTTGGACACTCACACGAAGACAATGACCAATCAGGACACAGTCTTCATCATCGGAGGGCAGAATGACATTAATTTGGGCGGTAACTTTACACCTGAGCAACATGTAAACAAATTACAATGTGCCGCCCAAAATACTAACATTGTAGTCTCGACTCTGCCCTTCTGGTACAACAGGCCAACACTCTGCAGCGAGATTAAGCACGCAAACCAACAACTAAAACTGCAACTGAGAGAAACAGATGTAACACTTTTTGAAATGAATTTCCTCTCAGTAAAACACTTCACCCGGCACGGTCTCCACATGAACCTTGCTGGAAAACATGCAGTCGGTGAAAAGCTTGCACAATACATCATCAACTCCAGTCCTACGCAGCCTCCTGCCAAAAATCCATCCCTTTCACCTTCCTTACGTTCCCCACCCCCCACCCTTATTCTGAACCCTCTTACCCCCTCCTGTGAACCTACTCCCGTTTCTTCCATTCCCACTACCAATGACGCCTCTATTTCCTCACAACCTGTGACTGCTGGGACACATTACAACCTTCGACCACGCACTCGAGGTAAAAGTGGAGTAAATATATAGCAACTACAGACAGATGCAGCAGAAAAACATTCGTGTAGGTACTTGCAAAGAATAAAGATATTGCACCATAATGTTCAATCCCTTTCAAATAAAACTGAGTTTATCGAGGCAGCTCTACAGAGCGATTTAAATCAAATGGATGTTCTTTGCTTTACAGAACATTGGTTATCTCCTAATGAACTTAGCATTTTCCAAATTCCAAACTTTTACCTCGCAGGCTATTATTGTAGAAAAAGAGAATATCTTAAAAGTCCGGCATATGGAGGTTCTTGTATTTACGTTAAAAATAATATTGATTCTATCTCCTTGACGGAATTCAATGAGTATGCCGTTGAAAATGTTTTTGAAATTTCTGTTGTACATCTTCCTGTGCTAAAAATGATATTGCTTTGCATCTACAGGCCTCCAACAAAGAGAGCTGCAGATTACATTTTGTTCTTAGAAAAACTAGAGATAACACTTATCAAAGTCATCAATCGCTCTTTTGAATCTATTGTTGTATGTGGAGATTTTAACATTGATTTTCTGGTCGAATCTTGCGAGAAAGAGCAGTTTCTTAACTTAATTAATTCCTTCAATTTAGATATTACAATAAAAGTACATACACGGATCACAGTAAATTCAAAGAAGGCAATCGATCAAATTATAATTAACAAAACCACTACTCGACATGAAATTGAAACAAAAGATTTAGGATACAGTGACCACGATGCACAAATTCTTACCATTATACGAAATGCGAACAATGACACAATAAATAATACACGTATGAGTAGAGTGTTTTCTAAAAGTAAAATAAAATTATTCATTGATTACTTGCTGCAGGAGTCATGGGACGCAGTTTATAATACTATTGATACAAACGATAAATATTATTCTTTTTTTTCAACGCTTTCATTTCATTTTAACACTTGCTTTCCTCTTCAGAAAAGAAAATTAAATATTTCACGCAAAAACAATTCTTGGATAACACAAGGGATTAGAACATCATGTAAAAACAAACGAGTTCTTTCTTTCATTTCTAAGCATCATAACGTATCTCAAGATTTCCTCCTGTACTTTAAAAAATACAAATCATTGTTAAGAAAAGTCATAAGGCAGGCTAAAATCATGAAACACGATCAGGATATTTTGAACTCAAATAACAAAACAAAGTCAATGTGGGATATAGTAAAAAATGCGACCAAACCAACTAGAAACCTTGTAGAGAATGTTGTTTTAAAAGATAACGATAGAGATGTGAACGATCCGGCAACAGTGGCTAGTCTCTTTAACCAATACTTTTCGAGAATTGCTGTCGATCTCACTAAGGGTTTTCAGCCACAAAATTCAACATCTGACGTTTCCCTAAAAGTCTTAGACACTATGTTCGTTTCCGAAACCTCTTCCTATGAAATTCTCAAAATAATCGGTAAATTAAAAAATAAATATTCGGCCGGTTTAGATGAATTTCCGGATTGTTTGTTAAAGACGTGCGCGCCAGCCATTATACACCCGTTAACTCACATATTTAATGCATCCTTATGCACCGGAATTTTTCCAGATATTTTTAAAACAGCCAAGATTAAGCCGCTCTTCAAAAAAGGCAACAAAAATGAAGTTCAAAATTATCGGCCAATTTCTCTTTTGTCAGTTTTTTCCAAAATATTAGAGAGACTTTTTTACGTGCGAATGGAAACCTTTCTCAATAAACACGACGTGTTTTCAAATTGCCAACATGGATTCCGGAAATCAAAATCTACGGAAACAGCCATTTTTTCTTTTCTTAAGGATGTTGCCTCATCATTGGATCAAAACGAAGCAACTATTGGAATATTTTTAGATCTTTCAAAAGCTTTTGACGTCATTGATCATAACATTTTACTTTCAAAATTACCTTCGTATGGAATCCGTGGTATTGCTCTAGATTGGCTATGTTCGTACCTTAAACAACGATCTCAGAGAGTAGAAATACCTTACTGGAATGATGGAACCTTATGTACACACCTTTCCGGTTCTTTGCCAATTGTACGTGGAGTCCCGCAAGGATCGATTTTAGGCCCTATTCTCTTCCTATTATACGTAAATGACATGCCCTTAGCGATTCGAAACGGGAGAACAGTTCTCTTTGCGGATGATACAAATATTCTTTGCAACAAAGAAAGCGTAAATAGTACATTATCAGACGTTTCAAATTGGTTCCGTAATAACAAATTAAAAGTAAATGAAAATAAAACTGTTTCAATGCAGTTTTCCATATCAAATAAAAAATTCTGTACTCCATTGAAAATGAACGGTGTGCCATTGACTGATGTTAATGTAACAAAATTTTTAGGTCTATCAATTCAGTCAAATCTCAAATGGAATGCCCACTTAAATGAATTGAACACAAAATTAAGCTCATTATGCTACGCGTTCAGAATCCTTTCAAATTCCGTCAGCCTTCATACAGCTCGTTGTGTATATTTTGCCAATGTTCACTCCCGCCTGAGATATGGCATAATATTTTGGGGAAACACATCTTATAGTTCACAGACTTTCAGATTACAAAAAAGAATTGTACGAATAATAAGCAAATCCAACCCACGTGATTCTTGTAAGTCACTCTTTATTAATCTAGGAATTTTACCATTACCTTGTCTCCTGATTTACGAATCAGTAGTTTTTGTCAAAAATGACTTACTTAAGGACGGGAATATATTTTCAGCAAACGCCGATGTCTGTAAGTATAACACACGACGTAGTAATCATATTCACCAGGTGGCAGTATCAACAGCTCACTACAAAAAATTCACATACAATTCATGTACATTACTCTACAACACTTTGCCAGAAGACATTAAACGATTAAATTCAATAGAAAAGTTTAAGTCCCAAGTAAAATCTTTTCTGTTGCATAACTGTTTCTATACAATTCGAGACTATACCGATCATCAAAAAGGAAAGTAGAATTAATTTTAACAATGATAGTTAATGTAATTATTTATCATTTGGACTGTATAATTCTAAAGAACCTGTAACAAGTATTGTACCACAGTTTCTGGGTTGATGGCCCCCATCTCGATCAGGTTTTTCGTCCAGTTTCCCTGATCCTTGAGCAAATGCTGAGATGGTCCCTTGTTTTGCTTCTGGACATAAATGTAACTTCATTATTTGTGCACGTCTTCTGAATTTCAGTGGGAAATATAGTTATTCAAATTATCGTTTTTCATATTATCGCGGCAAAAAGTATTATTCTTTCATGAAGAACATGAGGGTTCAGGGCAGGAATTTATAGCTAATTTACCTTTGAAAATATATTTTTTTATATAGGAGCGAATATTTTGTCTACAAAACTCGAAAAAAAACCTCTCTTTTCTGTATTCAAAATTCGACTAGAATATGGTTTAGGATAGAGACCACAGAATTATGAAAACGTGCACAAAATTCACTTCACCCCATAGCTCGTCATACGCAGTTTTTAACTGTTTTTGACATAAATAAATTAAATAAATAAATTAAATTAAAAAATTTGAAGATCTTTTTCATAGAAAATTTTTGAGTTTTCTAAAAACTTCATTGAAAGTCATTTGAAGAAATTCAACTCACAAATGCAATAATGTATACGAATCACTGGAAATGTGCATATTAACGGTGTGATGGATATTTTTAAAAAATGTGTAATTTTTTAAAAAACAAAAGAATACCCAAAAATGAACTTTATGTCGTATTAAATAGTGCAATTAGCACTGTTCAAGAAAGAACATTTGAAGAAAAAATGTGGAGCCATTTATGAGAAAATGTCGTTTGAGCGCTTCTGAAAAAACGGAATTTTGATCTCCTTTTCACAGAAAACTGTTTAGTTCTCGAGAAACTGTATACGACATTGTTTAGAGCACATATAATCAATACAATAATTTGAACAAACTGCCGCTAATGTAACTATTAACGACGTGCGAGACAATTCAAAAGAATTTCATTTTTGTAATTTTTGAAAAAACAAAAGGATAGAACAATATTTTCTTTCATCTTATAGAGTACATTTATCACTATTCCTACCAAAAGTTTAAAGAAAACATTTGGAGCCATTTTTGAGAAACCTTGTTTTAGTTTTTTAATATTGTACTTATATAACGCAGTAGTGCGTGAAAACTACTCAAATTTTCAAAAAAATATGCATGACCTTTTTGAAAGAATCGACTATGGAGATCAAATTTCAATTGAAGGAAAAATCTCTATAGTAGGAAGACGGAAAAAATTCAACCTTTTGCAAAATTCAGTATTAACAGTGAAAATCGGACATATACCACTTTTATAAGTGCATTTCACTCTATTCTTTCAAAAAATATAAAGAAAAAAATTGGAGCCATTTTTGAGAAAATTTTCAAAATGTCCAAGGGGCTTCATGTAAAGTACCCCCTTGTTATGTTAAAGAAAGCTTTTCAAAATCACGGCACCTCGAGTGGAGTCAGATCGATTGGGGAATATCCATTTTGGAAAACATTGTACGTATAATTTAGACGCTAGTGGTGTTCACAGACGAACGGACTGACGTTTTGAGAAAAAACAACACTTTTTCGGTATCAGAGGTCTCCAAAACGTGTATTTCCGTTGAAATCTCGAAATCGATTTTCCTCAGCATTACAAAAACTTCTCTACAGTACGTATATTACTTCGTATATTACTTGTATAAATGCGTGTACGAAAAAGTAACAATAGTTCCTATGTGACACGGGGTAAATTGAAGAAAATGTTTTATAGTACTTGTCGTTTCTCTCAAAATGATTTAATTCTATTAGAATTTCCTTTGATACAGTGAGGTATCAACTCATTATGATAATTAAATTTTAAATAAAACCAATGGCTATGTGCAGCATACCGAACTTTTCCTTCTCTTATTGTTATTACTCAGCAGATACTCAGATTTTTAAAGTGCTTGACATCTTTAAAGATCTACAATTGAATAAAGGTTTGAACGAAGTTATGCAGAAAATATTGAAGCCATGAGAACCAATATGGTTGAAAAATGGGTTAGAAAGTTCAGACTTATCTTAAAACTTCGAGCAGGAAGGATACACGCTGAAAACGGGATATGTATGGAATGTATATTTACACCCTCACATTCGTTTTTCATTATGTAGTTAATAATGCGTATGTAACTATTATTGATAATTTTATATTGATATTTTTATTTATGAAATAAAAACACTAATAAATGGTTTATCTTTTCTACCTTTAAAAGTCAGCACAACGCAAACATCGTTTGGATGCATCATGAAATTCAACGCCGTAGTACTACTCAGCTGTCTAGTGAGTGTAATTGCTTAATTTTTTCATCTCCGTGGTTTGGTCGCATTGTGCATTACGCCATCCAATTGAAGGATAAATTCCATTTAGAAAAATATCTGGATTTAATAGGGGAGGTGTAGACCAGATTTGAAAATAAGAAAAGAGTTAGAGAAGTTCTACATATTTACTCACATGTGGCTTCACCGACGTTTTAAATTGTTTTCAAAATATTTTCAAAGTCAAACTAGTGGTGCTACAACAGCACTTACTTTCCCGTATTAGAGGAAACAGCTAAGTAGTACTGTAATATTGCACTTTATGCGCTACTAACATCTTCGCTTGGAACTCACTATTTCCAATGCAGTGTTGTCAGAACTATGTGAATTCTACAACTTCACAAAAATAGAATGCAAAAGTTTTGTAACCCTGTATTGGAAAAAGAAGCCTGATACCCTGGAAATATAGAAATGCCTTCCATTGGGCCATGATTAGGGAAGAGTATTTTAAAACCATGCAACGAATTCTCTACTCACTACAAATGGTACAGCGTTTGGTGCAAAACTAAATATTTGCCTGCAAATATCAACATAAATTAGACAATTATAACTCCTTTTCATACAGCTCCATTACGTCACAACAATGACACTAATTCACAGATATTCGCGAGCGCAAAGTGATTTCCATTGTTGCAGACCCTGCATTGTCGCTATTCTGAGAGCTATTAATTCTTTTTACTTATTTCAAATATTTCAAAATAAACATTTTCTAAAATATTAATGTGTAAGTCTATAACAAAGTTCGATTGTAAGAAACGAAGAAAGAAATAATATACAAAATTGCACATTCTAATTTACGACGCATCCAGCTGTCCGAAGCGCAGTAAATTTACAGCGGCCTATTACGTTTGTCACAAACTTAAAGAAAAACTACTCGTATTTTGAAAAAATTAAGCATGACCGTATTTATTTTATTTATTTATTTGTCAAAAAACAGAAATAGAATGGCACAGACTTTCCCGTATTAGTTTTCTATTTTCCTGGGTCTTCGCTAGCTATTCGGAATTGCTACATACTCTTTCTTGCCAGCTACCATCTATCATCGCCAAAAGTACATTTTTTTGTCATTTTCTTAATTTTTCGGTTTCCTATTGGTAGAACAGAAACATTAATTTTAGAATATTAAAGAACACAAAAACCTAGCCGTAAATGGCAATTTTCTTTTAAAAATTATGTGCCGTTTAAGAGAAAATGGCGTTTTAGCACTACTAAAAATGCAAAATTTCAAGATCATTTTCACAGAAAATTTTTGAGTTTTCAAAATACTTTATTTGAAGTTATTTGAAGCACTTACACTCACAAATATAATCATCTTTACAAATTGCGGATAATGTGCATATTAAAGATGTGAGAGATCTTTCAAAAAATTTACATTTATATAATTTTTTGAAAAAAACAAAAAAAACTCAAAATAAACTTTACGCTATACTAATGAGTCTAATTAGCACTATCCGTTACAAAAGTTTCAAGAAAAAAAATTGCAGCCATATACGAGAAAATGACGTTTGAGCATTTCTGAAAATGCCGAAATTTGAGCTACTTTTCACAGAAAACGGTAGTTTTCGAGAAACTTTACTTAACATTATTTAAAGCATATATACTCGTAAATATAATAATGTAAAAAAATCGCCGATAATGTAAATATTAACGACGTGAGAGACAAGTAAAAAAATTTACATTTTTGTAATTTTTGAAAAAACCAACCGATAGACCAAAATGGCTTTTATGTGACTGATAGAGTACATTTATCACTATGTCTACCAAAAGTTTAAAGAAAAAATTTGGAGCCGTTTTTGAGAAAATCTTGTTTTTGTAATTTTTTAAAATTCCACATATTGCACGCAATATTGCACGAAAACTACCAAAATTTTGAAAAACATTTACATGACCTGTATTAAAGAACTCAATATGCAGAACAAATTTTATTTGAAGAAAAAATCTCCATCTTCAATTTTGTAGTTGGAGAAAGACGCCGAAAAAAATTCAAACTTTCACAATTTTCGAAAATTCAGAGCTGTACGTGAAAATCGGACCTATGCCATGTTAAAAAGTGTATTTTCCTCTATTTATACAAGAAATTTAAAGAAAAAATTTGGAGCCGTTTTTGAGAAAATGTTGCAAATCCCCGGGGGGCTTTATATAAAGTACCCCCAAATTTTAAAGAATCTTTTTCTAAATCACAAAGCTTCGACTAGAATCAGATCGACTGGGGAATATCAATTTTGAAGAAAATCGACCGAACGGTTTAGGCGCTAGCGTTGACCACAGACGGACAGACGGACAGACGGACGGAATGCCGTCAATCGATTTTTAAGTATAAAGAAGCAACAAATCATGGATTTTGACCACACCACGAGATAGAGGATTTTTTTCTTAATTTAGCAACTGGTTTTATCCACTTATTCGTTTTCACGGTCCGACAATTAATTTTTTTCCGCCGAAAATTGGCCATTTTTTCGCGCAGCATTACATAACTTTCCCTATATTACGTATATCACTCCGTGTATACGTACGTATACGGGATAGTAAAAAATATATTCTGCGTGTTATAAATAACCTATCAGGTGTTTTCATCCTCGGGTGTATGACACAAAAATTAATCTATTAAGGATTCACATTAAATAATATTGAAAAATACAAAAAAATGTGTTTACGCACGCAAGTGGCATTACGTCCGCCCCGCGTCACCTGCGCGGCCACCCGATTGCGCCCCCCCCCCTCGCACGGGTCGTTGGTCCTTTGACCGTGAGCCACCTTTGACCCGCCTAAGTAATGCCGCCGCCGCGGCTGTTTCGCTCGCGATTTGGCTGCCGCCCCCCGACCCCGCCCCCTAGCGAAGGCGCGGGGTTCTTCAGATCACTTGTTCGCGATAGTCGACAAAGGAATTTGGCGGCGAAATGGAGTGCGTCATTTATTACCGAATTGCGCCTTTTCGTAAGGGCTACCATCCACAAGAGACGGTGCAGTCGCTCCTTCTCGGGCCGCGCGCCCCGATCCAGGGCCTTTCAACTTCCATATAACGAAGAAAGTCTCGTAATCGACGAACATTCTCGTTTTCCGACGAGGTGCATCGACTCACGTATACGATGTCAGCTGTCCTTGCGCGCTGCAGCATGGCAGTTACCAAGTTCTAATTGCACTTTTTTGACAACAAATACTTTCCGAATATCAACAAAATATCTATTTCGTGTTAAGTATTCGTACAATTTTTAGCATCCTATTTATTCTCAAGTTCACTTTAAAAATGCTAAAAAGTTTTTTGACTTGTCTCTCATGTCGTTAATATTTACACTAGCGACGATTTGTTGAGATTGTTATATTTATGAGTACATGTGCTTTAAATATTGTCAGATAAACTTTCTCGAAAACTCAACCGTTTTCTGTAAAAAAAAATGTCGCATTTTTTGAAACACTCAAACGCCATTTCCTCATAAATGGCTCCAAATTGTTTCTTCAAACTTTTCGGAAGGGTAGTGCTAATTGCACTCTTTAATATGACATAAAGTTAATTTTTGGTTATTTTTGTTTGTTATAAATTACACAGAGGTATTGTTTTGAAAGTTCTCTCACACCGTTAATATGCACATTTCCAGTAATTTGTAAACACTTATATTTGTGAGTAGATGAACTTCAAATGACTTCGAATAATGTTTTTCAAAACCTCAAAAAATTTTCTGTAAAAAGGAGCTTCAAATTTCGCATTTACAGTAGCATTTAAACGCCCTTTTCTTAAAAACGGCTCTAAATTTTTCAAAGAAAATTGCCATTTTGGACGAGGTTTTACTGTTCTTTAATATTCTTAAAAAATATTTTCCATTATTCTGTTACAAAGCCGAAAAATTATGAAAATGCAAAAAAAGTGTAATTTGGGCAGCTGGCAAGAAAATGTGGCAAGTTCGAATTACTAGCCGAGACCAAAGGAAATAGAAAACGAATACGGAAAAGTCTGTGCCATTCTGTAACACCACTAGTTTACGTTTGAAACCATTTATTCCTCGTTTTTTGCATCCTTTATCTTGGAATATCTGAACTTTGCTTCCTTTCCTAATTGCTTACGAGCCTACTGTTGAAGGAGTTGGAGGAATAAGTAGCTGCGGAGCAGTGGTCAGCAGTTTTGTGAGGTTGTTTCCGCACCACTTACCTTGACAACTCATTATCGATTCGAAGGACCATAATTCAATTTGAGACTGGATAGACACCTTTGCTCCTCTGAAATATTCTTCTTAAATTCTCCAGTAGAAGGGAGATATCCCGGAGGGAGGATCCCCTAAAGGCAACAGAGGTATCCGCGTAAAGCGGAACAATAACATGGTTGGTGTTTTCAATTCATCAATTTATGCTTAAGAATTTACGGATTATATTTGCTGCTCCGAATATCGCAGCTTTCTGAATGTCCCGAGATCCTTCTCAGTAAATTCATTTGCAGACACCATCACTACACTTACATTGCGCGCAATCCATACATGTCCTTCAATTCAACGGCCACTCATTGCTATTTCCTATTCTTCTCAGAAACAGATGTTAAACGCTAGTCATCTGTAGGGATAGCTGCATCAATGAAAAAAGTTGTTCAAGGAACGTAATAATAACAGGTCTATTTGCTTCTGTTTGATCAGTGATGATTCATGCTTTTTAATATGGTTACTCACTCTCTACAACGTCGTACCTATGGGCAAGGAGATGGTGAATTACATTGGCGAAACAGTTGTGTCTCTTAAGACTTTATGTTTGAAACAATGCGGAATATTTACAGAAAATACAAGATTTTCACAAGACTTTGGCAGAATTCCACAAATATCTGTTATCAATTTGCTGACCAATAATGAATTTTTCTAGGGATGCGAAGCCATGCATATGGGTTATTCAATCTCGTCTCTACTACAAAATGGCGCAACCAAATACCAACGTCAATTACACTTCACTTTACAAGCACAACGGTAATACCTCTTGGTCATCCAGTCTCCCCAGCACCAATCAACGGTGCACACAACTTTCAAAGCAAATGCACTTCCACTACGCTGTACGCAGGACACAGGGGCAGGAATACAGCGAAACAACCTCGGTGCCATACTGCCTCCTCTGCACTATTCAGCGGTGTGCCCAACTTCGAACGCAAATAACATTTCCCTCCGCTGTACGCGGAATAGGGGCGCGGAAACCTAAGCACAAAAACTCTGGGGCTTCGTGCCCCACAGCACTATTGAAGAGGGTGACCAACTCCAAACGCAGATAATATTGCCCTCCGCCCTATGCGGAATAGGGTGGCAGGAGCACAACGGCAAAACGTCTGGGGCATCCTCGCCCATTGCACTGTTGAAGAGTGCGACCAACTCCTAACGCAGATAACTAATTTACTTACTTACAAGAGGATGTAATTTTCAAGTGGTACGTTGTATACCAATGATATTTTACAAAAAGTAATTATATTGCAATGTGAAAAAGCATAGAAACAAATTAAGGCTGTGATTCTATTCCTTCTTTAAGAAATTACTCTCTGAAAAGCGAATTTTGTTCATTCGCGTTCCATAGATTTGGTTGCAAATATTTCTCAAATAAAAACATAGAAGATAAGTACATTATATTTCAATTTGCAGACCAGAGTAATACTGAATCGAATGCTTTTTATTGTAGAATGCTGGAACAACCTAGAGCTGAGATTTTTCGAAAATAGTAAATGCCTGCAAACGCGAAAAATGGCGCTCGGCGTAAAACAAAAATGGCCACCATTTGTAAACCATGTACAAAGAAAAATTAAAGATGTTTTTGAACAGCCAAAACGTAAGGAAACTTATGTACAAAATATGAATTTTTTTCCAGATGGTCGAGCGACCAGTGCTGGACCATTTAAAATGGATTGACCCTGAGGTGTGTGTCATGGATGGAATATATGAAGTGCTTCTGAGAAAGAAGTCAGCGACAGCATTGTCGGTACACAAGATCCACAAAGGAGCAGTGAAAACTCTTCAGGAAAGGGACTTCATCTAGGAATTCAGTGATATTTTTTAGGGAATTGGTAAACCGAAGGGCTTTCATCTGAAGATTCCGGTTGACAACTCAGTGACTCCAATCGCTCAGCCAATTCGAGGACAACCGTGCAATCTAAAAGAGCAGCATAGGTTAACTTCACGATTGATAGTAACGTGGAGAAAGTTGAGGGTCCGTCGCCTTGGGTCACCGGGTGGTTCGACACTTTGGTCACCGGTTCATATTGTTCCGAATTGAAGTAGGTGAACAAATAGTGAAGGTTATGTATAGATATGAGAAGAGCTAACCAGGCAGTTCTTAGATAACGATATCCAATTCCAACAATTGAAGAACTAAATGGATGGACAATATTTTCAGAACTAGATTTGAAGTGGGGTTATCAACAAGTGGAACTGGATTGATAATTGCATTATTGCAGGTATAATTGCAGGTAATTTTGAGAGCAAGATCTTATAGTCAGTAACGTCAAAAGCTTTCGAGAGATCTAAGAATATTCCAATAGGTACTTCATTTTGCTCTATTGATGAAGCAACATCTTTGAGAAAAGAAAAAATGGCATTTTCCGTAGATTTTGATTTTCTAAAACCGTGTTGTGAGTCTGAAAACGCTCTGTTTTTTCCTGAGAAAAGTTTCCATTCGTAAGTAGAAAAGCCTTTCAAATATTTTTGAGAAAACTGACAAAAGAGAAATTGGTCGGTAATTTTGAATATCATTTTTGTTCCCTTTTTGAAAAAGTGGCTTAATTTTTGCTGTTTTGAAAATATCTGGAAATATTCCTGTACATAAAGAAGCATTGAAAATGTGAGTTAACGGATGTATAAAGGCAGGTGCACAAGTTTTTAATAAACAATCCGGAAATTCATCTAAACCAGATGAATATTTATTTTTTAGTTTACTGACTATTCTGAGGATTTCGTTAGGAGAAGTTTCGGAAATAAGAAGTATCGGAAATTTTTTGGGAAGTGTAAAATGTTGAATTTTATGGTTTTAGTCCCTTCGTGAGATCAGACGCAATTATAGAAAAGTGTTTGTTGAAGAGATTGGCAACTTTTTCCGGATTACTCGTTTCTCTTTCATTATCCTTTAAAATAACATTCTCTACAAGGTATCGAGATGATGTGGTTGTATTTTTACGATATCCCACATTGCTTTAGTTTTGTTACTAGCGCTCAAAATGTCCTGACTATTTTTCATTATTTTTGCCTGAACTATTACTTTTCTTAAAATTCTTTTATATTCTCGGAAGTATATATGGAAACCGGGTGATACGTTATGATGTTTAGAAATAAAGTAAAGCGTACGTTTGTTTTACACGATGTTCTAATTCCTTGTGTGATCCAAGTATTACTTTTGCTTGAAATGTTTAATTTTCTCTTTTTAAGAGGAAAGCACGCGGTAAAATGAATTGAAAGCTTGGAGAAAAATAAATTATATTTTTCATTTGTGTCAACAGCGTTATAAACTGCGTCCCATGATTCCTTCATCAAGTCCGTAAATAATTTTATATTAACTTTAGTGAATGTTCTGCACATGCGTGTATTATTTATTGTGTCAGTGTTTATGTTCTTAGTAATTGTAAGAATTTGTGCATCGTGGTCACTGTATCCTAGATTATTCGCCATTATTTCATATGTAGTTGTGGTTTTGTTAATTATAATTTGATCTAATGCTTTTTGTGATTTAAGCGTATTCCGTGTAGGTATATTCACTGTAATGTCTAAATTAAAAGAATGAAGTAAATTGAGAAACTGCTCTTTTTCGTGGGATTCGCTCAGAAAATCAATATTGAAATCTCCACATACAACGTTTTAAAAGAGATTTAAATGATTTAAAAGAGAGTTTACTAATTTTGTTCAGAATTATCTCTAGATTTTCCAAGAAAGTGAAATAATCTGAAGCTCGCTTTGTTGGAGGTCTGTAAATGCAAAGATAATTTTGAGCGTAGTAAGATGTACTACTGTTGTTTCAAAAACTTTTTCAGCTGCATATAAATTGAATTCTGACAAGAAGGTAGAATCAATATAATTTCTTATGTAAATACACGAACCTCCGTAAGCAGGGCCCTTATTTGATTCCCTCGCTCTACAATACGATCCTGCAAGGTAAAAGCTAGGAATTTGGAGTGTGTTTATATCATTTTGAGACAACCAATGTCCAGAGTTGGGCAGTATCGAAAATACTTGTATTTAAAATACGTATTTTCGATACTTTTGTAATTTGTATTTTGTATCGAAAATACATATTGAAACATGTATTTTGTATTTGTATCGAAAATACTTTCTGATAGTATTTTGTATTTTCAAAATACAAAAATACTTTTTCTTAATCCGTCACAAACATTGATTGGGCCAGTAAATGGAGATAGTTCCGCCACGTGGACGAGTGCGACCGGGCCTCCAGTTCACCCGATTATGTTTTTTCCCTCCTTCGGTTCAACCGGAGATATGGGTGTCACCACGTAAGAAAAGACCCTAAAAATTCAACATCGTGGAGTTTCGGCACTGCCAACCTCATCGAAATGAAACGCGAAAGTGCATGAAGGATACCGACGCGGCGTATTTAAATGAACGTAGTGTCCTTCAGAAAAAGCAGATTTGCTGAAATTATAACTATTAATATTGTTTTGACTTATAAATAGCAAATTTCACAATTTACTCATGAAATTGTAATTATTATTATTATTTTAAAATTAAATTTAATACATTTCATTAAATAAATTACTGGTAATTTTAAAATTACGTTAATTTCCAGAATAAAATATTTTTTAAACTGAAGAATAAATGAAATAATAGATTGTTATTTTATTACAAAACTAGCAAAAATGAAACTATGCAAAAATCGGGGGATATATAGAATAAAGATGAAATGAAATACTCAAAAATAACTTTAATTTTCAAACAATACACAAAGTAGTGAAATAAAAATATTTTTCACTGAACTTAGATATTTTTGAATCCTAATGGTTTTTTTGTATATAACATCAACATATGACCACAATCAAAGCATATCAAAGGAATGAAGAAATCCATTGTACAGAAATGACAAATGTTTGAATTTGTGAAAATAGAATAAATCAGATATATGACTTGATATAATTTGAAGGTTCAATAAAGAATAAACTTAAGCACCATGGGTGATCAGATTTGATGACAAATTGCAAGGAGCAGTCATTAAAATTTCTTGAACACCAATGGTCCACAGCAAATTATATTCACATCAATTATTGAATTTTTACAACAATTATAGAGCCTAATGCCCCTGGGCTTACAAACATTACAAAACATCCTGGTATTTACCTTAAGCGATAGCGGAAAAACAGGGAAAACAAAGGAATAAGTATGCTACCATATATATAAAAAAATGAATAAAAATATTGTTAATTCTCAATTGAATTTAAAAAAATTAACATTAAAAATCAGCATTAAGAAATTTGGCTGACCATAAAAATTAACTACTTGAAAATTTTATATATATATTGATAGCATACCCATCCTCCCGATCAGGAAGACGACTGAAGGTCAATTTCTAGCATGCATGTAGGAACATTAGTCAAAATAATAGAGATTTACAATTTAACAAAAATACATAAAATAAATCAATGAAATAATATAAATAATATACATAAAAATGCAATTGAATCCTATTTAGAAAATGAAATATCTTCTGTGAAACACAGCAACCCTGCAACATAGAATAATTAATGCAGTATCTAATGTCCAATCCGGATAAATTCAATAAATAGGCATGTAATTGTTATAAAAACAAATATTTATTTTAATAAATTCCTTGAGCAAATAATGTTCTTGAAAATAATTTTTAAAGAAAATTAAAAAGAACGTTACCACAAGTAATAGGAAAAACTTGATACTTAACTTTTATATTACTTAAAACTCCTGACACAAACGGAAAACCAAATTGTCCAGAATGCTAAGAACCTTTGCTTCACATGAAAGTATTCAAAATATAACATGACAATAATATATACCTAAAAACCAATAAAATTTACAAAAATTAGTAGAAAACCATTGAACATTCACTTAAAATGAAATATTAATAGCCAAAATGGAATAGTGCATCAATCGTAAACATTAAGCAATACTCTCTATCAAGCCAAATAATATATTGAAATATGTACTCACTAATACCACATAACTGATTTCCATTTCAACAAACCATCTAATAAAATTATGCATCTTCAGAACTCCATTATTGTATATCTGAAACATTTAGTAAAGTAATGTACACTTTTTTCACATTTCAAAACTTTAATGTTTATTCATTTAAAGCACTTAGCATCTGTACTTCAACTAAACAAAAAATCTTACGTCTGAACAGTAATGATTACTTGTATTATGAAAATGATGTAAAAGAAAATGACTAACGGTTAAACAATAGTGATGAACTAATGGTATATTAAATGGTACACTTAAATAGTTTCTTTGGTTTACATCAGAAGGTAAAAGTTCATTCAGGATATGACACTCATAATCAATCTATTAATTCATACTCACTTGATTTACTTTGCAACCAGGCTCAATTCAAACAGAGATACTTGATCACAAACTATACTTTTGTGGTTGCTCTGAGGAAGCAGGAGTTTTTTTCATTCAGGGCACAACTGTAACATTGAGCACATTAGTAAAAAAATTTATCACTTTCATTCCATTCTCATAAGTTCATACTCACTTGATTTACTTTGCAACCAGGCTCGATCCAAACAGAGAGACTGAAACACTGGCTGGAACAATTGACTGTAAAGTATTAATTTTAATTTAATAACCTGCAATCACCACCAACTTACAATCATGTAAATTGAAGCATACCTTTTCTGCAGGACAGTGTGGCCCAATTTATCACATTAACTTATCTGTGGTGGTTGCTTTAAGGGGGTATAAGTTTTTAATTTGTGGGCACATCTGTAATATAGAAGTAAATATTTAACATGATTATCACTTCTATTCCAAACTCATTAATGTGTACTTACTTGTTTCACTTTGCAACCAAGCTCGAACCAAACACACTGACTGAAACACTGGCTGGAACATTTGACTGTAAGGTATTAATATCAATAATAACTTGATAACCTGCATTTACCACGAACTTACAATCATATAAATTCAAGCATACCTTTTCCACAGGACAGTGTGGCCCAGTTTCTCATATTAACTTATCTGTGGTGGTTGCTTTAAGAGGGCATAAGTTTTCAATTCATGGGCACATCTGTAATATGTAACATGTAATATGTAAATATGTAACACAATTATCACTTCTATTCCAAACTCATTAATGTGTACTTACTTGTTTCACTTTGCAACCAAGCTCGAACCAAACACACTAACTGAAACACTGTCTGGAACATTTGACTGTAATGTAATAATATTAATTTAATTGCCTACAATTACCAGAAACTAACCATCGAGTAAATTCAAGCAATACCTTTTCCATAGCACAGTGGGGCCCTATATGTACTTCAACGATAATGGATGGTTGCTTAAAATGTCAGGTGTTTCTGTGAGATAAATCTCTGAAAACCCTTTCAGGACTGTCGCACTGCAGATGTTCCAGGTATTGGCTCTAATGGAATTGGATCTTGTTCCTCTCCTGTGCCTTCTTCTGCTGTGTCAGTTCCACTTGCACTACTTAGATTTATTACAAGTTCTTCATAATCTTCCACTGCCGTTTTTTCATAGTAGTCTTAAATAATTTTCTCTGCATGTGCCACTGAATTTTTCCACATTTCTGGTGTGACCTATTAAAGGCATTACATAATTTTTTAGATTCCTGTTGTAACTACTTTTTAAAAAATTACAATTATGTTGCAATATATTTACTGTTTTTCTAATAGTGATTTATTGAAAACATTACCTGATTTATTGCCTCATTCCACACAGCTTTTGTTCTCTCCGTTCCTTGCCCTGGCCTTCCACATACAGTTTTGTTGTAGTACGCTTTTGAAATGCCCCACACATGTTCAATAGGATTGAATTTGCAATGATATGGTGGCAGTCTCAAAACTGTGTGCCCTTCTGCAGCCAACATGTCATCAACTACATACCTTTATCAACATATTGATGATCAGTTATATATTTATTACAAGTGTTAATGTATATATTTGAACATATTTAAGGTAGATACTTTAAAATTTTATTACACTGATACAACAGAAAGGTAATTCAAAATAATAATGAAATGTAATATTTGGTTACATTACTTATTTCATTATGTAAAAAATAGTTCCGTCTCATTTCTGAAGCTTACAATCAATTGATCCTTTCTCCACTTTGCTGTTGGATTCCTCTCTACCTGTCTTGAATGGTAAGAAGCATTGTCCATGATAATGATGCATGGTCTTAAATTGCGAATGCCATGAATCAGTTGTTTCTTAACCCAGGATTCAAAAGTACAACTGTTCATTGCTCTGTGATAATCTTGCCCCCTTTTAAGGTCAGTAGCAAAAATCAGACCAGCACCTACAAAGTGTCACAACTCGTATACACGCCTTAGTTTGTACATAATGTCATGAAAAATCAAAACACATGTACCTGGTACAAAACCTCTTGTTCCTGCATGAACCACAACTAGCCCCCTTCCTTCTGCTGGTCTCTTAATTATTTCTTTACTGGTGCCTGGTTGAAGCCTTGAATATGTAGTTGAACCTTTTGGAAAAGATAGTTTTGTCTCATAATTTTTACACATAAGTAATATAACCATTTTGAAAGGTCTCTTTTACCATTTATATAGATCCCTGTCTCCTCTAGATACACTACAGACTTTGGGTTTTCACTTCTCTTATTTTTCATGTAGTCTGCCACAAAATACAACCTCTTTACAATAATTTCATTTGTCTCACAATTACAAATATGTGGGTCTCCTTTCCTCCATGCTAAACCCAATTTCTTAATTATTCTGTACAATGTTGTGCACAACCCTTTGAATAAGAAAGTATCATAATTTTGTTTTACATACTGCCATACCTCTTGAAGTGAGTCTCCTGCCTGTTGCAAAATGAATTGGTCTTGGAAAGTCTTTCAAAAGTGAGTCACATACTTCATCATTCCTCTAAATACAAAATCTCTTACCATTATCAGCTTCCCGATAAATATACCTGGCAATAGCTTCTCTAGAAAAGCCATCAACTGAATCTCTCACAGGTCATGACCGCTTCCTCTTCTTGTTCGGAGTTCTAATAGGTTTTCCTGCCTTATAATACTTAATAAGACTTGCCAAAGTTATATAAGGTCTCTGTATTATAGTAATATATTTCAATAAAATAATTATGATTCACTCTTTTATATATAAACAACACAATAATTATCCTTTATAACTGTTGTTATTGTACATTAGCATAAAAACATAAGAACTCTAAATACGTTTTCATGTTTTTATGGAAATGTACAATAACAACAGTAATAAAGGATAATAATTATGTTGTCTATATAAAAGAGTGAAGCTTTATATAATTAAAAACTGTGTGCGAAGACAACAGTACAAATCAAATTTTAAAAAATTATGATTCACAAACACATGTTCATCATGAAAACATTCTGGCATGCAATAAAATGTAAATAATTATTGTGAAATTAATAGCTTACCCCCACAATTAAAGCCACTTTGGCAATGACACTGCTCTCAGGAAGTTGCACTTCTTTACGAGAATTTTTCTCGCTCTTATATTTATAAACGTTGAGAAGGACCTGCCTTTCACCACTCGATAATATCCACCTCCTTTTCTGCTCAATTGGAGAATTGCTTCTCGAATTTGAAGACATATTTTACAAATGTCAATCGAAAACACAATTCAAGTTCCCTTCCGAAACCAATCACGCACTGGAAACGCAAGGAAAACGATTTTGAAATGAGCAAGTGCGGGATGCTGCTCGCTTGCATAACCTCAGTATCTCCACACGACGTGTTGCAGGGTTCAAACGCTTGAAGTTGGCAGGAAGTTAATTTGTACGCACGTGTACCAGTTGCCCGCCAAGGAAAAGTCCCTGACTACAATACTTCCATTACGTTGGGTATTTCAGTTGGGGTTGGCACCTACTTTCTCCAACTTAAATTGTAATCAAAAGTCCCTAAGCCAATGCAGTAAGAATGGCGGGTGATTTCCGGGAGGTTGGTATTTTTTTGCGTTCTGGGTCATATCTTACGTCATATCTTACCGGAGGAGCGCTGTAATCACTGTGTAAGATATATTTCTCTCGCCATAGCTGTAATCGCGAGCTCAGATTCAATTTCTCGGAGAGCAGGGCTCCACGTGCCAGAACGAGTGCTGCCCATGTGTGTGCCTCGTGGCCCTGTGGTTGTGCGCAGTGATTAAAAGTTAGTGTTTGTGGTGTTTTTAAGAGCTGTAATTTCGTTATGGTATATTTAGGTAAAAATCAATTTTTTTTCCTGGGTACCTTGTCATTGGGTATATTTAGGCAAAAATCATTTTTCCTGGGTTTTCTTCTGTGTCGGCACAACAGACAAGGATGATATTAATTTTAAGTTACTTTTAACAACCTAAATTGCATTCGTTCTCTTGTTCCTTTTTATACCTTGTCTCATTTTCTCGCCTGTAAGAGAGCAAGAAATGAATATACCAGACAAGGATCTAGCGATAAAAGTCTCCACGCCACTACTTCCTGACTTTATGGAGAAGCTGCCTCCGTTTCCGAGATAAAGCGATTGAATTTCCCCAGAAGCAAAGTGATCTTGACCTATAAGAAACATTTATTTTCGCTTGAAAATTTGGAGAATGTATTAGTAATTTATTGTGAGGCAAAATACGGTAGGAATATTTCTACTAAAACTCGTAGGAATTCTAAAACTTGTTCTTAAATAGTATTATCGCAAAATGTTCAATACTGATTCTACGTAATATTGATTTATGTTTTTATCTTTGAGAAATATAATAAATGGTCAAAAAGTGAGTTTTCTTGTAAGTTTACAGTTTTATTAGTGCCTATTCTACCATTTAAAAAGCTTCACAGATGCTGAAAGAACCTATTTTAGGCACCGAAAATACATATTTTAAAACCTAAAAATCCGCGGATTCATCTGATATCCATATCATTTGTGATGTGTGTTCATACTTAGTCTAAAAGGTATCTTGGTTAATATAGCCTGCAATATTTGTCCCAAACTATCACCTCTCTAAGAACTCATGGTGAGATCTTTAAACTCCAAGTATTCCTTCGGCTCTTAGCATGGACAAGATGCCTTTCAGACTTAAAATATGAATATACATCACAAATGATAGGGGCCGTCCATAAATTACGTAACGCAAATTTCGAGTATTTTCAATACCACCTCCCCCCTTGTAACGCACTTCCCTATCTCTGAGTAAAGTAGCGTAACGCTGCCTCAGACTCCTTCCCTTCCCATTTAGCGTTACTTTTTCTAATTTATGGATGACCCCATATGGATACCTGAAATGGGTTGAAAATTTCATTTGAAACATTTTTGAATAAAGAATGTTATACATTTTTAATAATAAAATTTTTAATGTGATGTGATCTTTTATTGAACATGAATGATTGTTTAAAAGAGAAAAAAATAGAATAGAAGATATTTTGTGTAAAACACCGTTGGTTGTATTTTGTATTTTCGAAACTATTTTGAAATACTATTTTGTATTTTATATCTAAAATACTTAATAAGAAAGTATTTTGTATTTGGTATCTAAAATACTTTCGGCGAAGTATTTTGTATTTTGTATCTGAAATACATTTTTCAGGTATTTTGCCCAACCCTGCCAATGTTCTGTAAAGCAAAAAACATCTATTTGTCTTAAATCACATTGTAATGCTGCCTTGATAAATTCAATTTTCAATGGATAACTTCGTACCTTAAATATTGGACTCAAAGAGTAGAAATACCATACTGGCAGGAAAGGACATTACATACTTATATTTCCAATCCTTTGCCAATTGAGCATGGGGCCCTGCAAGGTTCGATCTTAGGACCTATTCTCTTTCTGTTATATGTAAACGATATGCCCTCGTCTTTTAAAAATGGAAGAACGGTTCTGTTTGCTGATGACACGAATGTTCTTTGCAAAAAAGAAGCAGTAAATAGTACGATTTCAGAAGTTTCAAATTGGTTTAATAATAAAAATTAATCGTTAGCGAAAGAAAAACTGTTTCAATTCATTTTTGCATTTCAAATCAGAAATCGCATGTTCCACTGAAAATGAACAATATGCAATTAGCTGATATTGAGGCAACAAAATTTTTTAGGTCTTTCAATTCAATCAAACCTCAAATAGAATGTACATATAACAGAATTAAACACTAAATTAAGTTCAACACCTTCAAGATCAATCTAAAGTTCAACACCTTCTTTAATAATCAACCTCAAATTCAACACCTTCTTTAAAAATACAATCAAACATTATTTCAACATCTCACATCCACTACAGTATCGCAAAACAAACAATACACAAAACAGTAAAGCATGGATAACCAAAGGTATAAAAATTTCTTGTGAAAGAAAAAGAGCTTCGTACACTCACAAAACAATACTCTTGCAATCAACAAATAGTCATCTACTATAAGCGATACTCAGCCATACTTAAAAAAGTTATAATAAAGGCCAAACAACTGTCAAATGATGAGTACATAAAAAAATCTAAAAATGAAACAAAAGCCATGTGGAACGTTGTAAAAAAACCTTAACAGCAAATGACAAAACAACACAAAATATTAAACTAGTTCATGAACACAAAAGAATAACAAACCCTAATGAAACAGCCAATATATTCAATAAACATTTCTCTGAAAGAGCTGGCAAACTTCTGCAAACAAGCAAACCAAACACTACATCTTTAACAACCACCACCTTTTGTTAAAAACTCGATTTCTAGTATGTCTATCACAGAAACAACAGAAAAGGAAATACCTCAAATTATAAATAAAATGCAAAATAAACAATCTGCTGGGATAGACAACATTCCAGACTCCTTAATAAAAAAAGATTGCTCCATACATCATCAAACCACTAACATATTTATACAACCAATCACTAACTCAGGGCTCCTTCCCAAACATATTCAAAACTGCAGTAATTAAACCTATTCACAAGAAAGGCAACAAACAAGATGTAATGAATTATAGACCAATTTCACTCTTGTCAGGATTTTCAAAAATATTAGAAAAACTATTCTATGAAAGATTAAAAAGCTACCTGATACACTGTAACATTATCACTGATTCACAACATGGATTCAGGGAAAATCGATCAACTGAAACTGCTATATTCGCCTTTATAAATGAAATCCTAATGGCACTAGAAAAAAAAGAAATTCCTGTTGGTCTTTTCCTTGACTTGTCAAAAGCTTTTGACACAATAGACCATAAAATTCTATTGTCAAAATTAGAATCTTATGGGATCCGGAAAATTGCTTATAACTGGATAAAATTGTATTTAACAGACAGAAAACAAATTGTAGTGTTACCTTACCTAAAAGATAACAAAATAAACAATCATCACTCAGAACCAAGAGATGTGACCTATGGGGTCCCGCAAGGATCTACACTAGGCCCGATTTTATTTCTCATATTTGTAAATGACCTGCCATTAATAATGGAAAACAACAAAACAGTACTTTTTGCTGATGACACGAGTATAATATTCAAAGAAATAACAACAAAATCCCTACAAGACAAAGCCAATTCTGCCATTGACAAACTAACTCAATGGATCCACCAAAACAAACTAGTCCTAAACGAAGACAAAACAATCACAATGCATTTCCGCAACTCTCACTCACAACAATACTCACCAAATTTAACGTTAGAAGGCAACAGCATAACACAAGCACAGAATACAAAATTTCTTGGAATCTCCATACACCAACCTCAAATGGAATTCACACCTACAAGATGTTAATTTAAAATTGAGCAAACTTAATTATGCTCTTAGAATAATAACTAGAAACAGCACCATCGAAACAGTCCGAACAGTGTACTTTGTGAATGTGCACTCTGTTCTCAAATACGGAATAATAATGTGGGGCCAAGCACCACAGGCTAAGCAGACATTCAAATTACAAAAGAGAATCATCTGAACAATAACAAATACAAAAAGAACAGAGTCCTGTAGACCTCAATTCAAAAAACTTAACATACTTCCACTGCCTTGCATATACATTTACGAAGTTCTCATGTTTGTAAAGAAAAATCTAATAAACAACAACACACCTTACAAATTTAACTCAAACTTACACTCATACAACACAAGACAAGCATATAACCTTCATCAACCATTGTGCACAAGTACACTATGCCAAAAGAGTACATTCTCTACAGGAATACAATTCTTCAATAAATTACCTATATATCTGAGAAACATAACAGGAATACACAACTTCAAGAATAAACTTAAACACTTCCTTGGCCAAAAACTTTTTTTTATAATGTTCAGGAATACATCAGTAACTAATATGTACAAACTGATTTCAGGTGCTGCAGTAGGACTAGGTGTAGGAATAGAAAAAAAAACTGGCCAAAACCTGCCTCCTGCTCCTCACCATTTCAAGATTGGACAATTGAATATACTAATATTATTACATTATATGTAGCTGTTATGATAATTAATATTATGTACTATTTTATGTGTTATTTCTACTACTATTAATATTATATTATAAGTAGTAGCAGTAAAATGACAGTAACAAGTAAATTTTACTTTTACATTAAACATAAAACTACAATCCTAAAATGTTACATATCTTGCTACTAAAAATAATTATATACTGTATAATATCTTAATCTACCTGTAAAAAGTATTGTAGTATAATTCTTAGGGCAATGACTTCATCTCGATCAGGTTTTTCTGTTCAGTTTCCCTCGTCCTTTGAGCAAACGCTGAGATGGTCCCTTGCTTTGCTTCTGGACAATAAATGTAACTTCTCTCTCTCCACCCAAGACAGCACTTTGACTCGTCATACACAATTGTAATTGTATACGTGACTTAATAAATTATGATGATGATTATTATTATTATTATTATTATTGTTGTTGTTGTTGTTGTTGTTATCGTTATTATTATTATTATTATTATTATTATTATTATTATTAGTTCATTATGCTACCCATTCAAAATTCTTTCAAATTCTGTCAGCCTTCATGCAGCTCATTGCGTTTATTTTGTAAATGTACATTCCTGCCTGAGATATGGCATAATATTTTGGGGAAGCTCATCCTGTAGTATTCAGGCCTTCAGATTGCAAAACAAAATTATTCAAATATTGAAAAAATGCCTTCCATGTCTTCCATGCCTTCCCTGCAAGCCTCTTTTCATCGAGCTGGGAATCTTACCATTGCCTTGTCTATTTATTTATGAATCTGTAATATTTGTCAAAAATGACCTACTTTATGGAGGGAACATATTTTCATGCAATATTGATATTTATAATTACAACACACGCCGTAGAAATCACGTGCATCAAGTGTCAGTATCAACAGCTCAGTACAAGAAATCAACATACAATACATGTACGTTACTTTACAACGCATTGCCAGATGACATTAAACAATTAAAGTCGGTACACAAATTTAAGTTAAAAGTAAAATCTTTTCTGCTGCAAAACTGTTTCTATACAATTAGAAACTATACTGATCGTGAAAAAGAAAAATAATGTTTATTGTAACAAAACAAAGATATATAATGAATTAGTTTACGTTTACATTGTATACATTTTTAAAAAAATATTTAATACACCTGTAACAAGTAATGTACTTCAGCTTCTGGGTCAATGACCCCCATCTTGATCAGGTTTTTGTCCAGTTTCCCTGATCCATTGAGCAAATGCTGAGATGGCCCCTTGTTTTGCTTCTGGACGTAAATGTAGCTTCACTCTGCGCACGTTTTGTTGAGCACTCCTTTTGCTTGTAATTCATTTACCGTTGAAATTGATTTTCTGTAACTCAGGAACAAACATTTTTCAACTATTTTTATTTTTCTAAAATAATTATTTTCTTTTTTTTTTTTAAATTCTGGCCCTCAAGAAAATGTGTGCAGATAAATCTCTTTCCCCACATGTCATATACAGTTTTTACTGTTTTTTGACAAATAAATATAAATAATATAAATACAAGCATTCACAATGAACTTTAGCTTGAATGTAAGTTTCGCATGATCCAATTATAGATATGAAGACATACTGTGGTAGATATGAAGATACTGTTGTAAACTGCATCAAAGCAGAACTTTCAGTCTCAGACTTATTTGAAAGATACAAAATTGTTTCTTTTTTGTTTCTTTTAAAATTTTTGATACAGTAGTGACTTGGATGGACTATATGTTTCAAGATTGTGATTTTATTAAATTTTTTGACGAAAATCAGTTTTCACACGTGCAAAGCGTCCTTTTTTTCAGAAAAGTTTTCTTTCCTAATAAAACAATATCCATTCTTTGGCTGTGAGCAGCTTCAAAATGAACTGATTAGTCTATACATTGATAATGAAAAATACATGCCTGCAGATTTGCTGCTGAAGTATTCGTTAGACAAATTGGTCTAGAAAAAAATTATCAAGAGCCAGTTCAGTTGATACAACTCATTCCAACTTCCCTTCATCTACAGCATTATGTGAAAGGAATATGATTACATTAAAGAGAGTAAAGACATTCCTGAGAATTTCCATGGGAAATATCAGAATTGGTCATTTCAGTACACTGGCCATCAAGAAGTGTCTGCCAAATTAACTGTGCATAAACAACAGCTTTAAAGAACAAATTGTCGTCGTTTTTACTGAATGAAAAAAACAATGAATGGAGGTAATTTACAAAAAATGTAAGATAAGATTTTCAGAATACTCAACTGCATGACTCTAGCTTCACCACTGATTATGACTTAAATTTCAAGTTATAGAAGTGTATCGTTTGTATTACAAAATAGTCAATCAATTGAGATTTGCTCAGTTGAACTAAATAAAAACCATGAAGCTTGAAATATATTTTAAATAGAAAAAATATTGTATAGCATAGTTAAAGTTCTAGCTAAATCTGAAAATCAGTTACCCATTCAACATATAAGATGTCAGCGGTTCAATCACGCACAAGCTAATTGTCATTTAATCTGTCATTGCATTCAAAGCAGTTAGAACTATTATTATTCAAACTGTTTTCTTCCCAAAATCACGTATCCAATTTGTGTAAAATGTAGACTACAACATACCACAAATTACAAGGCTTGTCCTATCTTTAAAAAAAATATTAAAATCAAATCTAGTTCATTCCTTTAATGTAGATAAACCCTCTGCAGTACTTAATACCAATCCCCTTCCTTTAAATCCTCAATATTTCCATTATTATTCATTCACCTATCTCCAGAAATTTTAATTTGCAACTACAAAATGAAAATACTAACATAACTAATTTATCGTTTACCAAAAACTATAATGATACATCTTCTTATTCAGACATTACAAGGCAACCACTGCAAACAAATGACTATAACCATTTAATTGCCAACATAGTGGATCAAAGAATTTTTGGGAATATAGTGTGCTTTGCTTACGATTATATGTGTGTGTGAATTATAATCATATGAAAGTCACGATCATTACTGAACTGCTTGTAGTGATATAAACAGTGAATAGTGTCTATAATATTATATGGTGAAAACTTGTTTATGATTCAAATGCCTTGGATCTCTAAACTCCACAAAAAATGGACTATATTAATTTTCCACCTATGGCTGGATTCAGTTCAATAATAATGATGCAATCATTGCCTTACCTTTATATAATGTAGATATGCATACCACAAATAATATAAATGCAACTCCAATGCATCAAGATGATTCACCTAATGAATCAACTTTTCAACAAAATCAAGGTATTCCTCTCTCAGATATGCATCATGTCCCATGAAGTGATTCTCAATTGTCTCGACTTCCTCTTTCTCAACAAAATAACTTTAGTTTTATTCCAAATGTTTCATCAGCTTCAAATAGAATTATAAACAATGCCTTCCCCACTACATCAGACAGTTCTCAGCAACAAAGTGATTCTCGAAAGCGAAAAAGAACTAATTATCGACATTCTTCAGGTAAAGGTCTGGCTACAACAATTAATCTTCCATCATGATCTGACATTCTATTATTTAATAAAAAAGTAACTCTCTGAAGTGCAACCACCAGAAGCACTACCTCCCCAAAACAAAATTCCACCCATCATAGTATCAAACTTTGTTAACTTTCATAATTTCATAGCTAATGTACAAAAAACAACAAATGTATTGTTAAAAGTGAATTTTCAACAAAAATAATCAAGAATACAGTGAAAATTATGTGTAGTTCAATAGGGGACTTTCGTAACTACAGGACTTTTTGCGAATCAAATAATATTCAATTTTATTCTCATCATGGTCCAATGATTCAAACTACTAATGTTAAAATTAAAGCCATTTCTATTAGTTAAGCTAGCAAAGAAATTTATATGGTATTACAACAAATACAAATTCTAGTTCTAAAAGTTTATCGCCTCTTTAATAAAAACAGAGAACCCACTGAAATCTGTGTAATAGATCTCTCAATAACTCAAGATAATAAAAAAATATTCAAATTAGAAAAACTTTTTTGTAGTATAGCTAAAATTCAAACTAAAGTTTCTCATAAAATACCTATTCAATGTAAAAGATGCCAGCGATTTGGCCATAAGCAAGCAAATTGTCATTTGTAGCACTATGTTGTGTTCGCTGTTTAGAAGATCATCACTACACAAATTGGTCTCTCCCTAAAACTACTCCTCCTAAATATGGTGGTAATCATACTGCAATTTATAAATTTTATAAAACATATAAAGACTTACTTCCTTATAATAAAGATCAATCTTTCAGTACATCAGTTAAACCCCCTTCAAACATTGACATCACCACTCCTAATTTAAATGCTCAAAATTGTCGATTACCTCTCATCTGTTGCAACACAACTTTACTACTACTAATACCAATGTATGTTCTACTCACTTTCCATGTAATTAGTATTTTAATAATAACTATTTCTCTTATTCCTAAATTACTAAAAATTGCTCTCACTCACCCAACTTTTCATCCTTCATTAACATAATATCAAATATTGTACAACAAACAATTTCTTTCCTTATTCCAAAAATTACAAATTCATTTGAAAACAGCCTTTCAAATTTACTTAATGGCTATTAATATGAATACTATAACTTTATTAACCTTTAAATATAGCCCTGGGGTCTATTGGACCCCAACCAAATTTCTTTATAAACGTTTAATTGGAAAATAAATATTGGGGATATTTTACTCCCACGTAAATTCAATTAGTATGTTTGTGGTTTGCACAGTTGCCACCTTCTAATAGTCTACTACTAACCTCACAGTAGAATGCGGAAGTGTCTTTGGGGTCTGCTGGACCCCCAGTGTGCCTTTTTCAAAGTTGCAATTTTGGTTTTTGTTTGTTTTTAAGACTTTTTCTAGACAAAATAACATCATACATTAAAGATAATTTACACCTAATACAAGACTTACTAGATGAGAGTGATAACGAAGAAACATGTGAGAGCTTGTTTGGTGATCACTCAGATTTGGATCCTTATTTTGTTTCAGAACACGATTTTCAATAGTTTTAACTTATTTTTTACACAAATATTATTTTTAAGTGTATAAAACAAAAATAGTAGTAAAAATTTGAATTGTTTTAATTTTTCAGTCAAATTTTACTTCTGTCAAATCTCTAATGAAGTATTATTATTTTTTTTTTATCTAAATTACGTCTCATTTACTAAGGTATAAGAAAAACTGTTTACATTTTTAAGATAATAATAAAACTGGGTTACGGTACTTTTTATGGCCTTTGATAAAATATAAAGTTTAACAGTGATATTTTGTTTTAGAAACAAAAAAAAAAAAATTCATTCAAATCTCTACACATTTGTCAAAAAATGTGTAATTTTTTATGAATGGTGCTAATATCTTAATAAAATAACATTAATTTCCCCCAAAACAGTGTTAGATCTACTAAAAGGACTTAAAAGTACAATTAAAAAATATTTACAGAACTTTCGAAAACCTTCAGGTAAAAATATACATACTTTAAAATTGGGGTCTGACAGACCCCACTGTTATATTTATATATAATTAAATAAGTGTTATATTTAAGGGTTAACTAGGAATGCAAATGGTCTAAAACAACAGAAAAATATATTTAAGTTGTTTTTAAAGAAACATAACAGTGACATAGCTTGTATTAGTGAAACACATCTAGTACCAGGAGAAAAATTATACATACAAGGATAAAAAAATGTATGGAAATGATATTTCTGCACACTCTTCTGGTGGTGGTACTATACGTGTTACAACTTTTACACCTCATCAACAAACATTTGCCCCTTTTTCACTAAATTTAGAATGTATAAGATTTGCTAAAAATATTAATTACAGATTTTAATGTATATACAACACGTTAACCACTTAATAAAATATTTTCATTCGCAATTTATAATCACATTCAAAATCCAAATTGTTTATTACTTGGTGATTTCAGTTCTGTACATACCTTGTGGGGATGATATTGAGCTATTCATTAAAATATTTAAAATAAATCCAATCGTAATATAACAGTTTTATTTTATTTACATACTATTCATGGCTTAAACTAAATCAACAACATTCAATTGTTTTTATTGAAAATTATTACCAACATATTCCTCTCAAAAATTTTAATATAACATACCACATCTGTTAAATATTTTTTGATACAATACTTTAATTTTGTCACACTTAAAGCTTTGGTTAAAAAATTGGCAATCATTTCTTTAATGGATTTATGTTCTATAACAATTTCCTCATTCTTTACTTCTTTCTTAAAATAATAACATTTTCTGTTAATATATTTGGTTCCAGTTTTCATATTTTCATCAATAACATTCTTTTCATCAATAAAATTTTAATCAATAGCATTCTTACTATCTGTAAATAAATTAATTTTATCTTTTTTGTTGAACATTTTTAATTCTTGTAAAATGTTTCATATTAGTTCCTTTATATTTTCAGACAAAGCTTTAAGTTCACTTTCTGTAGATGACAAAGCTACTTCAACTTGTTTTTACTCCTGTTTATTATGCATTTACCTAATTCAATTACAAATCCAGAAAAAGATTTTGCATCTCTTGTTTTTCTCAACTTGCATTAGCGTATCCAGCTAATTTTTAACTTCTTTTTGAAATTATAATAAAATAATTTAGTGTTCCTTTCAGATATTTCAATATTCTTTTTACAGCATTAAAATATACTTCTCCTGGGTCTTAATTGAATCTACTTAGGTTGCTGACTGCAAAATCTATATCTGGTCTAGTATGTCTTCTTTAAAGAACAGTTTTCTAATTATTTCTTGATACATTTTTTTTATTAATCATTTTACTGTCTTTATAAATATGAAAATTTGTTGTTAAATCAACAGGTGTTTTTACTATTTTACTGTCATTCATTTAATAAGTAATATTTCTTTCACATATTCCTTTTGATTAATGTAAATGTTAATGCCATTAATTTCTAATTCCATTCCTTATAAATACCTAAATATATAATGTCTATTTTTGATTCTATCTTCCTCCATATTTCATTTTCAAATTTACCACCTGATCCAACACTGATATCATCCACATAAATTCCACATTAGAAAAAAAAATGTTTTCTTGATTTATGTAGTATAAACAAGGACTATGTACTTATTAACTGTGCTTCTTTCAATATTTCATTTATTTTTTTGTTCCACATTATACTTGATTGTTTAAAACCATATATACTTTTATTTAATTTACATATTTCTTCATTTTTTGATTCATATCCCTTTGGTTGTTCAATATATGTTTCTCCTTGTAATTCTCCATACAAAAAAGCTGTTTCAACATCTTGTTTTGGTTTTACTCTATTTTTATTTATTCTTTTTTATTTATTTATTTACGTCAAAAACAGTTAAAAACTGTGTGTGATGAGCTTTGGGGAGAAGTGAATTTTGTGCACGTTTTCATAATTCTGTGATCCCTATCCTAAACCATATTCTAGTCGAATTTTGAATATAGAAAAGAGAGGGTTTTTTTCGAATGTTGTTGACAAAATATTCACTCCTATATAATAAAATATACTTTCAAAGGTAAATTAGCTATAAATTCCTGCGCAAACCCTCATGGTCTTCATGAAAGAATAATACTTTTTTACTCACTTTTACATACTTTTACTTACTTTTTTACTGTTTTACATGAAAGAATAATACTCCTTTCTCAACTGCAATTTTTAGTAGTATTCTAATTGTTTCCAGTCTTATTGTGGGATTGTATATTTTTCATTATCTTCACTTTGCTTTTGACTATAGCCAGCAGCTACAAATCTTGCTTTAACCCAGTGACTGCCAAAGGCACAATGAAGGATAACATCTAAGGGCCATACGCTAAAGAAGAATATGGTTTCTGGGGGCCACACCATTTTTTACTTTTTTGATGAAATCTATTTCAGACATTCCCAAAAATAGTTTTAAAAATTAATTGAAATGTCACATATGTGATACACACATGAGGGACACCAGGGACCCTCATTGCCTTGGACATACATATTTACATGAGGGTCTCTAGTGGGCCACAATTTTTGAAACTGTCAATACTCATTCAAATTCAACAACATTCAGGATATTTTAAAGGAAAAACAAATACATTAATATTAAGAGCTTTTAGCAAGAAAATGAACTTTTTTGAAGAAATAACTACAAAATAAAATTGTGAAACAAATCATAAACAATACAATAACACTGCTTAGCTGTAGTTCAGAACGCTAAGAGCATTCTATAATAATTTGCGCTTTTCTCGATTCGAGAAAGTTGAAGTTAAGTCAATTTGAAGCCCACCTGGGAACAGTGGCGTACTTCAGTTGGTGTTACCTGGGGCAAAGCTAATGGTGTCACCCCCCCACCATAAATTAACTATAAAAATATCTATTGCTGCATAGATTGTACATTATTTTATTAAAAATAGAAACATATTTGCACATCATAGTTATTTATATTATATTAAAAAATTCTATGGAATTAAGAATAATTGCAATGTAATTGCAATTCAATCATAATCTATGATATGATTTAAATGTATATTTATTTCATTAATATAAATAATTTTTAACTAAACCATAAAAAATTATATAATTCCAAAAATAAAATTTTCAAACTTCTAAAACGAAGAAAACTAACTATTAATATATAACATTTTTAAGTAAATGATTTAAATTATATAATTCCAACTATAAAATATTTTAATTGGCACCACCTCTAGAATGGTGTCACCTGTGGTGCACTGTCCTCCTGCCCCTCCCCCTCCCCCCTCAGCTACGCCACTGCCTGGGAAGACACAGACCTTGAAATAAACACTAGCATGAGATCCACCTGTGATCATCATGGCCCTAACTGGGAGTATTGCTGAGGCTCATTGGTGGGCCTCCCGGTGCCATAGTCAAATTGCGTCAGGCCCACCCGTGACCCTCATGGCAGTCAATGTGTTAAATTTCATTATTTTCCTGCTTAGTTCTTCTTTACCGAATACATCCACTTGTTTTCTAAGTTCCATAAAATCAGTTTCTTCATAATTTCTTGTTCCATTGCTTGAATCCATTTTTCATCCATCTGTTCTGACTGCATGACTTCTTCATATGTATTAGGAATGTGATGTATTTTATTCGTTTTGTCTTTTATTTATTCTGATCTTCTCAAATTTGATGGCTGATTCTTAAAATTTTCATTAACTTCTTTTCTACTTTGTGCACTCGATATAATTTCTTCTATTTAATTTATAATACAATATTCTTTTTCTACTATTTTATGTTCAGTTTCTTTTAATTCTCTGTCTTGTTTATTCTTCTCGTTGTCATTTCTATATAAAATTTTTAAAATAAATACATTTTGAATATTTTTATCTACTTCTTTTCTTTTAAGTAAAAGGTGAGATCCATTTTTATTTTCATCAATTTTACATCTCCAGTCCCTTTTTTTTATCATGTTCATGTTCAGGAAGATTTATTCTATATGTTTCTCTGCAGGTCGAATGATCCTTTTTACTGCCTTTTTGCTCATTGTATTTCTGTTTTCTTTTTTAATATGGACACAAGCTTCACTTACAAATCTTTTGAAATACCTAATATTTGGTTTTCTTTCTTTGTATATTTCATGTGATGTTTTACCATTTCTATAATCAGAACATTTTTTTTTTTTATATACACTGCTGTTTTAATGCCTTCACTCCAAAAATGTATATGTAATTCAGTATCTATCAACATAGTTCTTGTCATTTCCACAATTGTTCTATTCATTCTTTGTGCTTTTCCATTACTTTCAGGAGTATAAGTTGAAGTATATCCACGTTTCATACCTTTTTCTTTAAACCATTTTTCATTCATCAGTTAAATATTCTCCTCTTGCGTGTCACTATGAATTCTTTTTAATCTTTTAACTGACATTGTTTTTCCTATTATTATATTATTTATTGTATTTCCTATTATATTATTATTATTATTATTATTATTATAAGATGTTTCAAAATTTCAATTGTATCATTTTTCTGTGTAATTGCCGTAATAAATATTTATCCACTAAAATCATCAATTATGGTTAAAACATATTTACTATCATCCAAAGCTTCTTCTAATGGGCTTATAAAATCTATATGCCGTAATTCCAATATATTGGATGACGTATCTTCTTTTATACTCATAACTTTTTGTTGTCAATTTACCTAGTATACAGTAGTATATTCACACTCCTCCGTTATTCATCCTCGTATTTTGCAAGCCAAATACACCATTGTCACTTTTTAATTTTCTTAGCATTTGATAGTTAATGTGATCCATTCTTTTATGTCCCAAATTAATTTCATTCAACATTTTAAAATTTTCTGTTATAATCAGAGATTCTGTTTCGTATTTGTCCCCATTCCTTTTTGCAATTAATATTTTTCTGTTATATTCATTGATCATAAAAACATAATTTCTTGTAAAAATTACATTATAATTTCTTTACTCCAATTGTTAGTTATTTTTCATGAAATTAAGTTACATTTTAAAACTGGAATGTGAAGAACATTTTTCAAAATTAAGTTGTTATTGTATTCATATATATTCATTTAATTTTACATCTGGATGAAATTGCCTTAATAAATGAATTATCAGCAAATTCTATCTTCCTTTTTATATGAAGAATAGTTATTTATGTCACAAATCCTTAAAGACTAATAGAGGACAAGTTACATACAATGTTTTTGGTTATTTTTAATTTTTCTAGTTATTCAATATAAACATTTAACACTTTCAGTAGTTAAGAATTGCCATTACTCTCAATATTCTTTAGCGTGCGTTGTTGATACAAGATTTGGGTAGTTTTTAAATAACAATCGCAGTGCTGGGAAGGACCAAAAGGACGAAGGGGGGCATGTTTGACAAAGTTGGGAAAGAAGGACAAAGAGGACAAGGAGACAAATGGGTCAATGGGACAAGCGGATCAAGGGGACAATTGGGACAAGGTAACAAATGGGACAATGTGGCAAAATGGGACAATTGGGGACACGGGTACAAATGGTACAATGGGAAAAAATGACAAATGGGTCACAGGGGCAATATGACAAAATGGGACAAGAGGACAAAATGGGACAAGGAGACAAAACGGGACAAGAGGTAAATGGGACAAGGAACAAATGGGACAACGGGACAAAATGATCTAGGTGACAAATGGGACTAGGAGTCAAAATTGTAGAAGATGGACGACGGGACAAAACGGGACACTGGGCAAACTTAAAAGGGGGACAAATGGGGCAAGTGGGACATGGGGACAAAATGGACGAATTGGGGCAAAAAGGGCTAGGGCAAAGTGGGACAAAAGGGACATATTTATCCAAAGATTTATGAACACGTAAAATCTAAACCCGGGAGTCCGCTAAAATATTTTTAATAGACTCTCGAGCATTTTAGCGGCCGCAGCGGACGCGTTCTTAAAGCGTTGCTTAGATGGTTGCTTGCCAAGAAACTAAGTTACGTGTAACGACGTAAATAACAAAAAATGTTTTTTATATTTACTCCTGTGACTTGTAGCACCAGAATCCAAAAGCCACGTGTTAGTTGCACCGACTGTCGAATTAATATTTTGTTCTGTTGTTGATTGACAAAGAACATTTTTTTCTGAATTTAATTCAACTAGTGAGATCCCGTGCGATTAAATCGCACGGTTAGTCAAATAACCAAACTGTTTTCTGCTTAAATTCTTTTTTTGTATTCCAGCATTATAAACGACCTAACCTCACTAAGATCACTAACCTCTCATATTTCAAGATTTCTATTCAATGTAGAAAATCACGTTTACGTGCTTACACAACCTACACTAAATTGAAACTAACAAAAATGCTTGAGATTGCATTTCCCGCCACCGTCCGAGTGTAATTTTCTTCCGATAGATCGCGCGGCAATCAGATATTACAGATCCCGAATTACTACTTTTTTTAATATTTAGCAGGGGCGTAGCGTGGATTTTTTAAGAGGGGAAGCGGCATATTCTGTATTCAACCTACATCGTTTACGGATGGTTCGAGGAACTATTTAATTAAAAGTACCTTGTTAATGGAACTTTTCATGGGACATTTCTTGATAAAAGTATTTTTATTCTCAGTATTGTTATCAGAAAGTAAATATCTTTCTTTCAGTACTTGGAAATGTTTTAGTTAGTTTTATTCGTCGATAAGCGAAACAAGAAATACACAGAAATATTTCTCTATCAAGAGAATAGAACGAAATTACCAGTGGCGTAGCGTCAGGGGACGCTGAGATGCTGAGCATCCCCGTATATAAGAACCTTAAATACTGTATTGATAATCTTACAAGTGGTCTGTTGAACGAAACACGTTTTGTATTAATATTACATTGATTTCCTATGATTGAATTCGGCGGGCTGTTGAAGCTGGCCTCTGATTGCTTGGAAGCTAAAATACTTCAGCGTCTGCCGCCAGATTGCGACGAACAATGACGCATGCGCAGATGGCGAGGTTCCCCTCTCCCCTCTTCACCCCTGGCCCAGAGAAACCCGACTGCTTTACGCTAGCGTCTACTGCGGAAAGAAGCTCGTTTGTGCACGAGAGCGCAGCACACTTCAGGCGTTCAGTAAATTATCTTTCTCTCTCTCACTCGGGAGTCCCCGCTTGGTCATGGGTACAAACTGTAGAAATAGTACCTGACTACTATTTCTTAATTAATATCCAAGAAATTGTATTATCTCTTAAATAGAGTACATATTATTTAAGTCTGCAATGTATAAATTAACAAATGGTCTTATTGCCATTCGTGTATAAGAATTAAAGCTGAGCCATTGTATAATTTGCTTTCAAGACATCGGCAGCCCTGACTGCTGTGAGGATTTTGCGGGAAGCGCCTACACCGTCGTAAGCAATCGAGATCGTGGAAGTAGTCCCAGTGTATCTGCCTCGTGTTGCGTTCGCCTGTTAGATGAAGTAGTTGATAGTGACATTTTGTGTGTTATTGTTGAGCATCCCCAAACGTGTGAGTCACGCTACGCCACTGGAAATTACATTCTGGAGAGATGTTTCATCCGGAATCTAGAATGATCTGTTTTGGTAAAAAATTTTTTATCAAATAAACATAGATCTTCCCTTATGTGTTGCGCTAGTAAAATTCGACCGGTACATAGCCATCACACTGCAGTCAGTCCTACTAACAGGACAATCTGGAAACCTCAATGCTAATTTTCTCACTAAAGAGTACGTGCTTTACTATTCCTTATTACTTGATACACTTTCCCTCAACAACGTCTTTATATTAGATGAGAAAGTCCAAGCATACTGTATAAATCTCAAATTTAATCGACTCAACAAAATATCCCTAAATAATGACGCAGGAGCATTTTGCTCCTTTATATACCTTTTTTCACGTTTCTAAATTTAAAGGAGTCATATTGGAAGGTTTCATAAGGAAAAATCAAAGTAATATTATAATTTATTAACTTTTATTTTTAACAATTACATTTTAAAATTAAGTGCAATTCTTCTTGGTTTACGGGCATATACATCAATGACATCATTAAAAAACGATGGCTTTGTCATCATCGAATCTAAAAGCTGACTCTCGTTATTCAGTAAGGACAAACGAGAAAGTCTTTCATCGCTTTGTGAATTTCGAAGATAGTTTTTTACTCTCCGGAGAGCAGAAAATGACCTCTCCGCCGACGCACTTGTAGCAGGTATAGTGAGAATCAAAGCGGTCAGTATGTATGTTTGGGGAAAGACATCTGTGAGTTCATGGTGCTTGATATAATCATTTAATTTACTGACACTCTTGTGGAACTCATTATCAAAATAAATGGCTGTGAGCTCACTTTTCAATCGCGCAGAGTCAAAATGCCTTCCATAAACATCCATTAGACAATTGAAAGCTTCACTGGGGAATGACGACTGATAACTTAAATAGAGATCTGGGTTAAGAAGGCTTAGGAATTTCAGTTTAGAAGTATCAGAAAATCTATCAGATACATGACATATTAAGTTGTCTATAACTTCTATAAACAATCTCTTGTACACATTCTTTTCATTCTCTGTATTTTCTACTCTGGCTCGCTTGATGCACTGAAATTCGCTTCTTTCTCTGTTGCAACCTTCCCAAAAGCATTCAAAAGTGTCTCGAAACTGCTTCAGATATATCCCAAAATCTTCAATTTTTTTCATGCAGTACATAATATCATTGGACTTATTTTGTAAAATTTTAAATAATGAGTCAGAAAGAGGAAAAATACATGAAAATAAAGTTAAGAAAAAATTAAAGTCAAAGTCTTTCAAAAGATTAAAATAGCCACGAGCAGAGCACAGAGTTTCAGCGTCCCAGTCACTTGAATTTTCTGTTACTGAAGCAAATAATTCCTGCAGATCACTCGTATGATTTTTCACAGTCAGTACAAGCCTGCTGGTGAAATTCCAACGTGTTGGTGCAGCTGATGGCAATCGCTTTTTCACTACAGTGTCTAAAGCTTCAATCCGCCTAGTAGATTTAGAAAAGAATGCTCCTAATCCTGATAAAGAGGCGAAAAATATTCGCACTTCTTTAATACAGCTAGCAGATTGTCCTAAGACTAAATTTAATTTGTGAGCATAACAATGCGCAAATATTGCTTCTTTACAAATCATCTTTAACTTGGCCTGAAGTCCAGCATGTTCCCCTGCCATAACTGCTGCGCCATCATACGTTTGCGCTATTACTTTTGTGTCGCACTTGTACTTGCTAATAACTCCTTTTGCATGTTCTAATAATCCAGATGCGGATCTGTCTTTGCTGCAGTCAGTGAAATGCAAGAATCTTTCTTGAACGCCATTCTTTGAAACATACCGCAACACGCTTGTGAGTTGCGATTTCATGGTCACATCAGTCGTTTCATCAAATATTAATGCCACAAATTGAGCCTCAGAAATCTCCTTTTCAATTTCTCTGTGCATAACTTCCGCAACTGCCGCAATAATATCATTCTGGACGTCAGGAGATGTTCCACGAAACACATTGTTGCTTTCAATAACAGCTAAAAGTTCAGTATTATAATTACCCAAAAATTTAAGAATTTCAATGTAGTTGCCTCGATTATGAGACTCGACAATTTCATTGTGTCCGCGAAACGCCAATCCTAGTTTTCCTAAAAGACAAACAACTCTGATTATATGAGTCAACATATCTCTGTTCTTTGAAACTTCTACGTTGTGACGTTGTACAGACAACCGAAACTGCTCACTGAGACTGCATTCAATTCTCTGTTTTCCAAACAGTTTGAAATTTTTTAGGGATAGGATGTGAGAAACTGAAGTTTCATGGCGAGCCTGTGCTTTGTGAATATTGTGAAGATCATCAAATCCTCCTTGCGTCCACACGGATTTCTCTTTAGAAAACAATAAACATGGCCAACAGAATAATTTATTTGTGTTTCTGCACCCACTTATCCACGGAACATTCTCGTAGATTTGTGCACGAAAATGTCGTATGAAATTCTTCTTCCCTTTCGAATGGCACTCAATATGAAGTTCTGGTCTAGGTTTTCCAGTCGCAATAATTTTTGATTTTTCCTCAAAAGAAAGGCTTGAAAATGTATTTTGTTTTAAATGTTCAATTGCACATCCACATAAAGACGGCGATGCTCCATCACCATTCGAACTCCCGGCACGGGTTGCAGCCGCAGCCCCTTCCATAATGGTCTGGAAGCGCCGGCCCGTAGCGCGTCCGTCTGCCTACAATAACCTATGCAAGGAACACGTTCGAACAGTTACGAAGAAATCTCCAAAATGTTTAAAAAAGGAGTTGTCTATGAACGCTGATACTTACACGTGCCTTGATGCCCGGTTCACGCTTTATTCACAGTTCAGTAGTCACGTTTCAATCACAGTCCTTCACAAGCCAAACTCACTATTCCATCTGAACCACGGAGGTCTCCTGAGGGCTGCGCTTCTTGTAGCCTCGCACAGGGTACACAATATTTCACGCGCCGCCCGCCCTATTCGAACTACAATAGCCTCCTCTGACAATCTTCAGGGCGAGGGAAATACGAAGAAGTGCGTGAAAAACTAGAAACCATGAAATCCCGGTAAAGTAGAAACTATAGATATTCCAACATTTCATCGAGTTTGATAAGCGGATACTAATACATTTAAAATGTAAAAAATTGTGATGGAAATTCGTAAGGGAAGCGGCGCTTTCAGCGCGTCTATGGACGCTACGCCCCTTTAGGTATTTTTAACGCCCTTTTTCAATACGAATGTCACATGTGCTGGTGAAAAGAAACACGATTTTTCAATCCATTGCTTCTTTGTATAGATCGGTTTCGTATGTCGCCCAATTTATTGAAAAGACCAAACATCCCTTTGAGAAATAATATATAAGATTGAATCTTCATTTAATTTTGTTTGTTTGTACATTAATGTAGCTGCAGTTTGTCCTTTCTATTAGTGTAGTGTTGATTATTATATTAATGTTTCTATTTTTATATCAGCATGCATGTGATTTATAACAAATTTTTCACAATGAAAGCATTTTAAACCATTTTTGCAGTCTTATTTTGTGTACAATTTTCCACATCTATAACATTTAAGAATAAATTTTGATTATAATTATTTTTCTGATTGATTTTTGATGCTGTTTCAAAAATTTCCTTTTCTTTTGTTAAATAATTCAATACAAGTTTTAAATTTTTTGTGTGTCACTCATGGAACTTTTTCCAAAATGAATATTTCCTGGTCGATTTAGCCCGACTCAAACCTTTGTGATTTGGAAAACAATCTTTAAAATTTAGAGCTACTTTACATGAAGCCCTAAGGACATTTTCAAAATTTTCTGAAAAATTGCTCCAAATTTTTTCTTTAAATTTCTTATAAGAATATAATAAAATACACTTTATAAAGGTGACATTGGTCCGATTTTCACTAATAAATAAATTTTTTCGGCGTCTTCCTACAACTACAAAATTAAAGATAAAGATTTTCAGTAGAGAATTCTGCTGCCCACCTTAATTTAAAAACATGCATCACGTAAAATTATAATCCCTGAATGTTCTTGTAAAGAGATTCACGTTTCAAATGATTTCATGTTTCAAAACGCTCGACATTGCGCTTCCGTGTGTACACTCACTAATATTTGTACTGAAAATCACTCATTCTTCGAATGTACAAAGCTGACCCTCTTCGCTTCGCTAACTATAATCTCAAATTCACAAACGCTTGCTCGCGCTATAAAACGACCACCCTGAACAGGGTCTTGACACAATCAAACGAGACGTAAAGGAGTGACGGTAGATAAGCGTTCATTCTATTAATATTTTTATGATTTTATTCAAATTTAGTGTTTAAACTTGCAAACCAGTTGATGATAAGAAGCGGTAAGGCATCTGCGGGTCCACATCCTTCCGTTTAAAGCAAAAATCAGGAAGCTTGGTTGAGTAGAAAACTTTATTTTCTTTGTTAACGAAAACCCTTAGTATTTTAATGTTACTTTTTTTGCAATTTTCTAAATGTCAAAGGTTTTAATAAAAATCAAAACAATTTTATACTCATAAATTCACTTTCCTCTATTCCAGAAAAAAAAGTTGTCCTATTTTCCAGAAAATTTTGAAAACCTCCCCTCAAAATACTAAAATGTGTGTACGTATTAGTGATATCCTGAACAATACCTACTACTAGTTCGTTCTACTGACGAATTTAACAAGTTACAACTTAAAAGCGTCTGAATGCATGGCACACACTTCCGTCGGTGCATATAGACAATCGAGTTAAAAAAATGTATTTCATCGTCAACTGCACGATTATTTCCGCATTTGGTGGTGCCTGGTTGGGGGCAAATTCCGTTAACAGACGTGTAGGTCTGCGACGGATCTCACCATTGAGTGGGCAAAGACTATCGCTACCACCCGTGATACAAAACAAACTACACATACTGTGGACTAATGGCCACAGCAATTGACGCGCCCGGAAACACGAAATTATCAATCAAAAATTAATATGACGTGAGAGATTGTAAAAATCATCAGATGAATGATGAAAAATCTCAACAAAACTGCTCTTCTTCGAACTGGTACCAGAAATTCTTTCCGAGTGCGTCACGCCTCGCCCCGCCCCGCGGAGGCAGGGAGGGCGCGGTCGCAGTGGCGGTGGCGGTGCGGGCGACGCTAGCGCCAGCCAGAGATTAATGATGTCGCGGCTCCATTAGTGCGCTGCTAATCACAGGGACCGCGACCGCGCGCCGCCTCCGCCGCCGCCTCCGCCGCTGCCGCCACCGGCGACGGCGATCACCCGAACGGACGGCAGCGCTCCGCTCGTCAATAGCTGCAGCTCGCAGCGCCGATCTCTCGCGCCCCGCGCCGCGCTTCACAGTGTATGGGATGGCCAGTCGATTCGGACGGAGATCAGAATACTGGCAAACATACAAAAGAGATATTCTCAATATGTCGAGAGGGAGGGGCACCACCGGCGATTTGCCCCAGGCCCCCACTTACGTGGGGTCCCGAAGATGTGCACATTTATTTTCAATACATTTTTTGAAAAAAAGTTATAAAATGGCTTAAAAGGGGCCAGAATGAAGCCAGAATCGGAGGCAGTTTTAATAGTTGCCCAATAGCAGGCGTTGAGGACAAGACATTATGATAAAACGGTTCTCAAAATTTCCCAAGATGATAAATGCCGCATTTGCCAGGAACACGTAGAAACCATTAATCATATTGTCTCAGCTTGTCCAGTCCTAGCAAAGACCGTTTACTTGAAAACGACAGGGTGTGTAGCTATCTCCACTGGCAGATCTGTACCGCCCTCGAAGTTCCGAACACATGCCCCAAATGGTGAAATCGAGATCAGCCGAATCTGGGGCGTAAAAGCACAGACCGTATCGCGAATATCTGGAGCTTTTCTCTCTCCAATGCGCAATGTAACATCCCCAAACTACGCAGAACAGTCATGGCATTGCCTTGTGAGGTCACTTACAAAAGTAAAGAAATTAAGAAAAGCCCAAAGAAAGAGCCACGAGAATTTTCTTGGAATTCTGAAATTTTAAGAATTTTAAAACCTTGTTTTCTTAAAATAGTTTCTTCTTTGCATCTTTTTCATATAAAAGGAATAAAAATGCATTTTCACAATAAAAAACAAAATTAAAACAGAAACCAAACAACACAAACCAAAGCAAGACAGATAAAACATAAAAACTCAACAATACAAACTACTGGTGCTTTAGAATGGCACAAACTTTCCCGTATAAGTTTTCTATTTACTTCGGTCTCGGCTAGCTATACGGAATTGCCACATACTCGTTCCAGCTGCCATCTATCGCTGGCCACTACATTTTTTTGCCATTTTCTTAATTTTTCGTTTTCCTAATGGTAGAACGGAAATATTAAGTTGAGAATATTAAAGAACACTGGAACCTCTAAATGGCTTTTTTTTTTAAAAAAAAAAATTTGGAGCCGTTTTTTAAAAAAATGACGTTCAAGAGCTACTAAAAATGCGAAATTTGAAGCTCTTTTTCACAGAAAACTGTTGAGTTTTCCAAAAACTTCACGCCATATAAAAGAGTGGAATTAACACTATCCGTTGGAAAAGTTTGAAGAAAACATTTGGAAACATTTATGAGAAAATGGCGTTTGAGCGTTTCTGAAAATGCGGAATTTTGAGTTAGTTTTCACAGAAAATGGTTGAGTTCTCGAGAAAGTTTACTTGACATTATTTAAAGCACATGTATTCGTTAACATAATGTGAATAAATCGCTGTTAATGCAAATATTACCGACGTGGGAGACAAGGAAAAAAAATACATTTTTGTAATTTTTGAAAAAACTAAAGAATAGAGTACATTTAACTCTATCCCTACCAAAAAATTTAAAGAAAACATTTGGGGCCGTTTTTGAGAAAATCTTGTTTTTATAATTATTTAAAATTGCAAATATTGCACGCAATATTGCGCGAAAACTACTAAAATTTTCAAAAAATGTACATGACCTTAATGATAGAACTAACTTTGACGAAGAAATTTTCTTTGAAGGAAACATTTCATTCTTTATATTTGTAATTGTAGGAAGAGGCCGAAGAAAATTCAAACTTTTGCAATTTTTTAATATTCAAAGCAGGGACTGAATACCGAAATAATAGCGGTAAAGGTATTTATACCGGTATAGAAATACCTCTATTATACCTTTATTCAAAATACCTTAAAAATACCGGTATAAGACGTCAAATACCGGTATTTTTAGAGGTATTTTACCTTTATTCGACGTCTATACCGGTATTTCAGTATAATCATACAGGTTTCGGAGGGGAAACCTGATTTTTAACGCTGAGATGGCTCAGAGGAACAATTATGGACTCCGCAGAGTTCCTGATCGGGGGTCCTAGGGTTCGAGTCTCAACGTTGGCGTATTTTCGTCACCAGACATTCAACCTAGGTCGAGTTCTGTTGTTGGTTGAGAAATAATTATTATAATAGTCTGGGCACGCGAAGGCGTGTTTGGGGGAGCGAACGCGCGTTTGGCGAGCGAACGCGCGTTTGGCGAGCGAACGCGCGTTTGGCGAGCGAACGCGCGTTTGGCGAGCGAACGCACGTTTGGGCCTGCGGACTCTGCCAGGATATGACCTTCGACATCTGTTGTGAAAGAACGAAGGCGATAGAAATCTGACATCGGTTGATAAGACTTCATGCAACGTTCCTTGGCGCATTCCGATTCTCGGAATCAGTTTCCCTTTGTAAGAGCTGCCAGAGCTGCGCCGTTGCGTAGGCAGTTTCCGGAGGTCAGCGTTTCGACCCATGGGCGTCTCCGGTTCGGCAGAGGATAACGCACTCGACCTATATACTCCAGGCTATTAATTTCTTTTCGCAGTGAGTAGAATTGAAATATGAGAGAAGGATGTTTGACCGTAGGCCCCAACAAACGCTTTGCCGAATGTGTACTGTGAGAGAGAGTGAGAGAGAGAGAAAGAGAGAGAGAAAGGAAGAAAGAGAAAGAGAAAGAAATCGAAAGAGAACGAAAGAGAGAAAGAGAAAGAAAGAGCGTGTGTATATAGCGCGGGAGTGTATAGAGCGTGAGTCTGTAGCGCATGAGTGTGTAGCGCGCGTGTGACTGGTGCAAGCGTGTGTTAGTCGCGCGCGTTTGTTCGGCACGCGCGTTTGTTCGGCTCGCGCGATTGTTCGGCGCGCGCCTTTGTTCGGCGCGCGCGTTCGTTCGGCGCGTGCGTTCGTTCGGCGCGCGCGTTCGTTCGGCGCGCGCGTTCGTTCGGCGCGCGCGTTCGTTCGGCGCGCGTTTGTTCGGCGCGCGCGTTTGTTCGGCGCGCGCGTTTGTTCGGCGCGCGCGTTTGTTCGGCTCACGCGTTTGTTCGGCGCGCGCGTTCGTGGGCGTGCGCGTGTGTGGGCGCGCGCGTTTGGTGCGCGCGCGTGTTTGACGCGCACGCGTGTTTGACGCGCGCGCGTGTTTGGCGCGCGCATGTATTTGGGGCGCGTGTTTAGCGCGCGCATGTATTTGGGGCGCGTGTTTGGCGCGCGCATGTATTTGGGGCGCGTGTTTGGCGCGCGCGTGCGTTTGGCGCGCGCGTGTTGTTAGCGCGCGCGTGGGTTTGCCGCGAGCGCGTGTGTGGCACGCGTTTGTGGCGCACGCGTTTGTGGCGCGCGCGCGTGTTTGTGGCGCGTTTGTGGGGCACGCGGCAGTATTTCCATTGAAAATACCGGTATAACCTTTATGGACGTCCATACCGGTATAGACGTCCTATAAAGGTATTTTACCGGTATAAAAGAATAAAGGTATTTTATACCGGTATGAAAAAATACCGGTATTTTACCGGTATTTTTACCGGTATTCAATACCTTTTCGATCCCTGATTCAAAGTTAACCGTGAAAATGAGACCTATTTCATCTTTATAAGTTTATTTCACTTTATTCTTACAAGAAGTTTAAAGAAAAAATTTGAGGTCGTTTTTGAGAAAATTTTGAAAATGTTCGGGGGGCTTCATGTAAAGTACCCCCAAATTTTGAAGAATGTTTTTCAAAATCACCGCGCCTCGAGTGGACGCAGATCGAGTGGGGAGTATCCATTTTGGAAGAAATCGCACGTATGGTTCAGGCGCTAGTGTTGTTCACAGACGGACGGACGGACATTTTGAAAAGAACCAGTGTTTTGGTATCATTGGACCCCAAAACGTGTATTTCCATTAAAATATCAAAATGGATTTTCCGCAGCATTACATAACTTTCCCTATACCAGGTATATTTTTCCGTAATACGTACATATACGGGAATGTAAAAGCAATCAAGGAAAAACAAAATACAATTTTTTTAAACAAATCGCACGAACACGAAATTTGTGTTACAAAATAAGAGTAAAATATTCTTGGGAAATGGCGAGTACAGATATCAGGACGAGAAGCTAATTTTTAACTATTTACCTCTTTCTTTCCCGTATTCGTACGTATACAAGGTGTCCAGAAGCTCCCGTTACAAAAAAATACCCCAAATTCTGTGTTGCACGTCATGAAAAATGGCAGGTTCAGTTTTTCCGGAAAAAAAAATTGTCTTTGAGAAAATTGAGTTTAAAAGTCACTGCCGCGAAATTCAAACCGGCCGCTACGACATTGCAGACGGCGGCGTCTCCTTCTGCGCGAAACATTTCCTTGTTTCTCCGCGTAAACGGTGGAACAGTCGAGTAATATTCTCTAAGGAAAGCGTAGCTTACACAGAATACGTTAATAGTTTAAAATGTTTGTAGGTTCTGTTTAATAAATATTTTAAATGTACTTATTGAAAATTCAGTTTTGTTCAAAATGATAGCCACGGTACACGGCGGTGTAAACGTAAATGATGAACTCATCCAACACTTATGAAAAATATTGAATCTCCTGGAATGCTCGAATTGTTTTAGCACATATTCATATGAACTAGTGCCTTGGGCTTAAAACTGCCACATGATTATTCTAAATGTCGTGATAAACAAAAAAGGGTTTCGGAAATGAAATGTGGAAATAATGCGCAAAAGCCAGATGAGCAAATTTACTTCCGTAAGTAGATAATGGTTAGTTAACTTCTATTTACACTAATTCGTTCTAACCGGTCATCTGAAATGCTCGTTTCCATTAGACCGTTTGACACATCTGCCTCTTATAAGAAGCGACTTCTCTTCTCTTACTTTCCATGAGATTTTATCGTTGTTTAGTATTTCTGTCTTTTTTCAGTGTTTTACATTGCAGTTATTACAGCACTTCCGATTTCCGTCTCTTAGAAACAATTAACATGAAAAAGAAAAAAAAGGAGAGGGGGCCAAAATTGAGATATATTGCTGGGTCGGATTCAAGACCTGTCCGGAGGAGAATTCTAGCGGCCGGTTGCTCTGATCGGTAGTTTAGTTTCTCAGAGCAGTACCAGGCGAATGCTGGATCAGTACCCTAACAAACAGCCCATCTTTCCTTTCTCTTTTGCTCTATCTTCAACCCTCACATACACACCCCCACACACACACACATACTACATTACCATACATGCCGGGAGCTTACAGCTTTTTCGGTGATAGACACATGCACTCTGCTTAAGGTACTACCAACCTTAGCCGTTGTCGTGACCGAAATCGCTAATAAATCAATCAAACAGTAGTTCAAGAAAGTTTCTCGGAACGTATTTGACTTCTCGAAATTGAGAATACCCTGTCGAAAGAAAATGCGCGTCTTTGGCGTGGTTGTGAGGCGGGGGGGGGGGCGCACCATCGAGGCCGTCCGTCGCGCTCTCCCGGAGCGGAGACCATCAATAATGGCGGCGCGTGGCAGTTAAATGCGCGCGGAAAGCCCTTCCGTGTTGCGCGGCGCGCGCGTCTTCGCCCGGCCTCCCCCCCACCCCACCCCACCCCACACCACCGCCTCGTCCCTCGCTTGGCGCTTCCACGCGATGCGACGCCGCGGCCGCCGTCCATTGTTGGCTGACGCGCAGCCGCTTTGACGCCGTCCCGTGCCTGCCTGCCCCCGGCGCGGAACTAACGACCTCCTGCACGGGGCACCTCACGTGCCTAAATGGGATACACAATGTGGGTGCCTAAAGTACAGAGACAGGTCAGTTTTATTGTTGTTGTTGTTGAAATTGTTGTTGTTATTATTATTATTATTATTTCTCTATATCACGGCCAAAGATGTTATGTGTCGGCTGAATATAAAATCTACTCCAGGTTACAACCAACTACCTAAGGAGCAGACCTACGGACTGTCGGTGCCTCCACAATACTTTGCGCAAAATGTGGGCTGTTCCAAATAAAGCGATTTCTTGCACTTCCCAGTCTTTTGAATTACCGGGGAGTTTAGCAAAGTTCTTACACAAATTTTGCGGAACGTATTATATTATTATTATTATTATTATTATTATTATTATTATTATTATTATTATTCCATTACATCACGACTAAAGATCTTATGAGTCGGCTGAATATAAAATCTACTCCAGGTTGCAACCAGCTACCTAAGGAGCAGATTCGGTGACTATCAGTGCCTCTACAATACTTTACGCAAAATGTGGGCTGTTCCAAATAAAGCAATTTCTTGCACTTCCCAGTCTTTTGAATTACCTGGGAGTTTAGACAAGTTCTTACTCAAATTTTGCGGAACAAATCCCAGAGCTCCGATAACTATCGGGACGACCTGTGCTTTTACGCCCCACATTCGGCTGATCTCGATTTCCAAACTCTTGTATTTAAGACGTTTCTCTGCCTCCTTGGTAACGACGTTTTGATCGCAAGGTACAGCAACATCCACAAGTAAACACGATTTTTTGGCCAAATCCCGGATAACTATATCCGGTTTGTTTGCCGCTATCGTGCGATCAGTTTGAATTTGTTGGTCGTACAATATCGTACACAATCCAACAGACGTCACCGGTTTCGGTGAGTGTTCGTACCACTTGGGGCATGTGTTTGGAACTTCGAGGGCGGTACAGATCTGCCAGTGGAGGTAGCTACACACCCTGTCATGTCTTTTAAGGTATTCGGTCTTTGCTAGGATTGGACAAGCTGAGACAATATGATCAATGGTTTCTACTTGCTCCAGGCAAATGCGGCATTTGTCATCTTGGGAAATTTTGAGAACCGCTTTATCATAATGTCGTGTTCTCAAGGCCTGATCTTGGGCAGCTATTACAAGTGCTTCCGATTCTGGCTTCATCCTTCCCCTTTTAAGCCACATAAATGATTGATCTTTATTGATCTGCACCTTGTCCATTCTTTTTAGGTATTGACCGTGGAGTGGTTTGTCTCTCCACGATTTCTTTAACATTTTTTGTGTCTCACACTTCATGTTTAGCAGCATCAGAAGTTCAGTGTCTGTGTTATTCGACGTGTCTTGCCTAGTTTTCTTCGCAATGTTTCTTGCTACACTAACAATGCCTCTGTTTCCCATTCTTCGGTCAGATTTCATGACCTGCCTCATTAGAGGGTCGTCTTGATGGCTGACTACATACTTACACAACCCAACTATTGCGTTGTGCCAGGAGGCCTCAATTTGTTTGAGGCCTCTTCCTCCTTCCTTACGTGACACATAAAGTCTATGTATATCAGCTCGAGGGTGGGAAACATGATGCATTGTCAGCAGTTTTCTGGTTTTTCGCTCCATGGTGCGAATTTCTTGCTCAGTCCAGTCCACTAGTCCAAAACTGTATTCGGCTACAGGTACCGCCAAACTACCTATTGCAGATATTTTATTCCTGGAATTCAGAGCGGACTGCAGGACCAGTCTCACTCTTCTATAATACTCCCTACGAATTCTCTCTTTCATTCTGTCATTCGAGATGGTTTCACATTCTTCAATGCCCAGATATTTGTAAGTTTTACCTGGCTCAAGATCTTGAATCACAGTGTGCGTATCAATTTCAATGTTCTCAGACGTTGTGAGTTTCCCTCTTTTTAAATTGATTTTTGCACACTTGTCAAGACCAAACTTCATGCAGATGTCATTGCTAAAGTCATTCACGACAGACAGCATTTGGGAGAGAATCGCTTCATTCTTGGCAAACACTTTCAGATCATCCATGTAAAACAAATGTGATACTGGCCTTTCATCACCATGGAGCTTAAAACCAAAGTCAGCTTGCGACAACTGTCTCGATAGTGGGATCAAACTAATGCAAAACAGCAGAGGGGATAGTGAATCTCCTTGAAAAATACCCCTGTTAATCTGAATACTTCTGGTTTCTACTGCTTCCTTTCCGCTGTGGATTAGTAACCTGGTACTCCACGACTTCATACTAGCCTTGCAAAATTCAATAAGTCTAGGATGAAATCGATAGATCTCCAGGGTCTTCAAAATCCAATCGTGTGGTACACTATCAAAGGCCTTTTGGTAGTCAATCCAAGCCATGCTCAAATTACGTTTGCGTTTCTTTACATCATTCAAGATGACTTTATTCAGGAGCAAGATTTCCTTACAGCCATAAGAGCCTTTACGACATCCTTTTTGTTCAGCTGGCATTAGATGATTCTTATCTAGATGTCTGTACATTTTGTCAGCTATGGCTGAAGTTATAACTTTGTACAGTACTGGCAGACAAGTAATTGGCCTGTAGTTCTTCGCCAAAGAGCTGTCTCCCGCTTTGGGTAGCAAATACGTGATGCCGCGTGTGAGCCATTCCGGGATTTCCTTTGGGTTTTCAAAAATTTTATTAACAGCCTTTGCTAGATGAGAATGTATTGCTGTTAATTTCTTAATCCAATAAATCTGGATCTTATCAATCCCGGGGGACTTCCAGTTTCCCATGTTCTTAATTTCTTGGAAGAGGTCCTCTTCCGAGAATTGGTGAACATCTTCCACTGTTTCTACAAGTTCATTGGCAGCATCAACTTCAGATTGAAGCCAAGATGCGTCTTTGTTGTAGGATCTGCTCTCCTCCCAGATTCCTGCCCAAAACGCTTCGACGTCTTCTTTGAAGGTGTGACAGCTTTGCCATTCGGTTTTTGAGTCAGATTGCGATAGAATCTCTTCGCGTCTGTTTCAAACAACCTGTTCTGTACACGGAAATCTATTCTACGTTTGTAACGTCTAATTCTTTGAGCCCATGCTTGAATTTTCTCTTTTAGCTTTTCAACTACCATTAGCCTGCTGGTGTCATTTTCAATTCGGTATTTTTGTTCAACATCGAATATTTTTCGTTGAACTTTAGAGGTGTGCGTTGATTTAGAAGATGCCTCAGCTAAGAGTGATATTTCGCGCCGGGTGTCGGCTATCCGTTTCATAATTCTGTTCAACCATGGGGGTACAGAGCTGTTTACTCTGTTTTGCTGTCGGCCGTCGGTGTTCTTGGCTGGCCCCAACATTATCTGAGATACTAGATATCCAGTTGCATATATGATGTGATTGATTTCAGTAATATCTAGATCTCTGCCTGGGGTCTCCACCACCTCATTTAAGACAGAATTCACTGTTTCTATCACTCTTTTAGCTTTGGCAGTTTCGTATATTCTCCTCAACGGTTCGCGAGATTCAAACGGAAGTTGACTAACTCTTTCTATCTCACGCCGAAGGAGATTTCGCATCATGTCCTTATCGTGTAATTCATTGCCAGATGAGTTGTCACCACTGACGTGTGTTTCACTGGAAAGAGATGAACCTTCCACGGGATCATCATTTTCAAGTTCTACATGTTCGTCATGTGGGTTGTTCGAGCGAAGTACATAATCCGCATTTCTCTCAATGTCAGCAAGTTGTTCTGCTGTGAATTTTCCACTGCTGAGTATGTATCGTCGTTGACTGGCAAGCTTCTTTGAGTCTAGGGTAGGTCTGATATCTGGGTTCCGCTCTCTCCATACCTTAAAAACTTCTATTTCTGAGCCTCCATTTTTCGCTTTTGCATAGTAAAAGCACCACATCACCTCCTTTAATTCATCCCGGGTCCATCTCTGACGATGGCTTCGAGCTACTGCCGGCTCTGAGTCCCTGGGACTAACATCCGTGGGATGGCCAGACGTCGACAAGGTGACATTAGCTCGGTTTCTGAGCAGGTATGGGACATTGGTAGAACAAGGCACGTTAAGGTTCATTACACTGCTTGTTCTATCCATTTTGCTCATTGGTTTGAATTGAAGATTCGCAGGATGCAAGTTCGAGTTCACAGATCACACATAACCTTCGGGTTGTTTCCTGCCATCCGTTACTGCGACCCACAGTGGCCTCGGGGCATCCCCCCGCAGGGTCCAGCAAGGGGTCCCTCCGATCGCCAGTCGGCATTACTAAACCCTACGGGTTTGTCACTGACTGCTGAAGGCAGCCTCCTTCGCTGGCTAATGCAAGGTTCGGGCCTCCACTCTAATCAGTGGCCTGGTGTGGCAACCCAGTTTCTCTCCTGTACCCTCTATGGGCCGACAACAGGAAGTCCAAAGGTTCATGACCCTTCCCTCTCTACTTACTTCCCACTCTCCTCAAAATGGAGTACTTCTTCGTCTGACCCCTCACCTTCAACCTATTCAGCAAGGGAGGCCCTACCGGTAGCTAGGCTACCACTGACATAGCTTTAAGGCTCATGGGGGTACTCAAGCCCCACCACCAACTGCAAGGTCGTGTACTCCCTAGGTGGAGTTATTATTATTATTATTATTATTATTATTATTATTATTATTATTATTATTATTATTCGCGACTCGGTCATCGTGGGGCCACGCGGTAAGTGCATCCTACCGGGGCACAGAGATGATTTCGGGGTAGGTGCACATTACTTTTCTTTAGAGGGAATCAGTAATTTAATGCTGATTCCATTTTTATACCCCAGGATTGTTAGCCCTGGGGGATGGGGTGAGATAATCGGCGACGCGGGCGACCTTGAGATGCCTGTTCTAAGCCGTCCAGCCTTCCAGGTGAATTTTGTTGTTTGTCATGCATTCAAACTCACATTAACCCATTTGGCCCCGTAATTAGTAATACGTAATTTTTTGTGATGTGCATGATATATGTGATTCAGATGAGTACCCTGATTACATTTTTGAAAGATTTCAGGAAATATCATATTTAGGTCTTGAAATAATACCTGTCCTATACATAGGACATTGGGATTAAATGTATAATTTTCAGATTTTTATTTCTACTATTCCTTATGGTATGGCTCAAAGCATTTTGAGCACAATCCTCTGTTACATTTGATGCACATTGTTGTGGGCTTGCCGTTATGGCAATAACCACACCTTAATTGTCTTCCAGAGGGATTTTTTATAATTAAATGCCCTATATTATCGTAACGAGAACTATTAACTTCTTCACCTGAGGTCCTGTTTTAGGCTTTTCATTGACATTTGTTGCAAGAAGGAACGTAGCTAACCTGTAAATTTAGAATATTTAAGATTGTCTTAAATATAGTTCAAATTAATTGTACGTATCTTATAAAACTTACTCCCTTCGGAACATCAGTTGATCATGTTTCCCAAGTTCTGCAAATTTGTACAACTTCCAGGATGCAACCACCATTGTGTTCAAAACATTTGTAAACAACGAGAAATACCATTTCTTCCCATTGATTTTAGTTTCATAGGCAGATATGAGAGAGTCGAAAAGATCTACTCCATTTTTGTATTTGTTGTAGGATTTGATGCACGCTGGTATTGGAATATTTTCCTGGAACCCTTGGATCTTCTTTCAATTTCCTCTTTTGCATCAAGTGATTCAAAATTTGTGACGACGGTCACAACTCTATTATCATGCCACCTTACAATTCCGATTTCATGTTTTACATCAAAACATTTATCCATTGTGCCTCGTTTTTCTTTATTCATTGATGTTGAAGACTGTAAGGGGTATTTTCCCACTCTATTCTCTCTCACTGTTCCTGTGGCAAAGAATCCCTTCTCTTTCAATGTCACAAAAAGTTCATATGAGGAGAAAAAGTTGTCCATGTATATGGCATGTTCATCTGGATTACGAACACATTCTAAGAGAGATTCAACAACTCTAGTGGACGAAGGTGTATTCTTTTTCTCTAACTGAACCTGGTAAGGTATTATGCGAAAAGGATACCCATCAAAACTGCACAGCATCCAGAGTTTGTAGCCAAATTTTACTGGCTTACCTCTCATATATTGTTTTAGTGAATGCCGTCCAAAATATTTGACCATTCTTTCATCAATTGAAAGATATTCACTGAAGACATCATATTTGAGAAGCTGCTGGTTAGTAATATCATAAAGAGAAACTTTATAATACCTATCTGATTTGTCAATATTATCATTATCATTAAAATGTATAAATTTCTTTATCATTTAAAATCTCTTCCTTGACATACAATTGGATACAATATCTATATGACAGTCTGGTGAACGATCCCAATACATCCTTTCTCTCGGTAAAATGTGATAGCCACTGAACAAGAAAATTCCAATAACATTCAGTAAATCTCCTTTGGACAAAGAAAAACTGTGGTCATTTTTCTGAGTACTGTAAAGGATCGTCTGTTCTAAAATGTGATCTAAGAGAGGATCGAGCATAGACAAAAATATCTCAGGAATAGTTTTGCCAGCAAGATCTTTTTTGATATTTTCCATTTTTTCAGGTGATACCTTATTTGGTTTTTTTACAATATTTTTACTGTTAGCAATAACCTTCTTCCATTTAGGAAAATACCGAACTTTCTGTTCCACTTTCTCTTTATTGCCTATAGATTCAATGCATTGTGATGAATGAGGCAATATTTGATCGTCAAAATCTTCGTCGGGTCCAATTATCTCAATTGTACCAGCCACATCCGTTTTCAGACCATTTGACTCCGATTCACCGCAAATTACTTCATCATCAACATGTTCATTATCACTAACTGCATCAGCTTCTGGTGGAATAATGTTCAAGGAAATATAAACTTTATCGTTGACCACATGATCTTCAAACTCTGAATCATCTAATTCTTCTAAATATTCAGTAAGTTCGGCAGTTGTGCGAAAATATTGTCCTAAATGAACAGACAAAGTAAATCAAAATCGTGTAAAACAATGTAAACAAACGAACATAACCTCACTACGAAAGAATCAATCAATCAAGTACATCTTGACTACTTCAGAATACGGAATGGAGTGAATACTACATATGTGCCCAATGTCCTATGGAGAGGACACGGAAATTCAACAAGTATTTGTAAACAATATATTTTTTTAAAATAAAAATAACTTTACAAACTCATACCCACATCCTTTGAGAAACATGCATTAGCGGGAAAATGAATACTAACTTCTACAAAGAGAGAAAATGAAATAGTTGTTCACTTACTCTGCGATATAGCGTCAAAATTGAACTTCAGTCAATTCGAGAGCTCCAAATCTCGGAATCAAACACAATATAAGAGGATGTAATGTTTTCATAAAGTTACCCCAACCTATATGTAACAATTAGTGCAACAAAATCGCCACCAGATGTCTTCACATGTTCGTTATAACGAAATAAATGAAGCACTACAACCGTCCTATGTATATGACATTGGGTCCAAATGGGTTAAGAATGTGTGTTACCGTTAAACACATGGGTAAGGTTTGGTAAAGCGTCGATCTATATTATCGATAATATAGATCTATTAGTTTTATTTACTTTTATATTAATTTTCGTATAATGTGTTTATATAATTTCTTGGGAGAACATGTAAAATATTATATGCTTTGATCGCAATCTGAAATTTCAAAACCTTAACTGTGATGAAAATATATAAATTAACATTAATTTTTAATTTACAAACATTAACAAATTTAAATTAAGGTAACATTTACAGAAGTTATTTTTAAATAAATTAATAATCAATAAATTTTGATCTAGAAATGTAGATTCTTACGCTTTGTGACAAATGTGCACACTATTTGAAAATGGGACTTATTTGAAAAAACAAAAACAAACATCTTACAAACGACAAAAACAAACGACTTAAATACCCGTAACTTTCGAAATTTCCATTCTCACACGCGAATTATTTTTGTATGAAAAGTTAGTTTGTTTAATATTTTGTGCTAACAAACTCGAAAATTGAAGATAACGTATTTTGGGAATATAGGTTTTATGAATGGAAATAGATATATCAATGCACTAATTATTTTAAATACAATATTAAAACAGTCGTGTTTTGCAAATTTCTTATGAAAATTCATACAGAAAAAGAGTAACAAACATGTCCCCTAATGGTATAATAAACACATTCTCGATTGATATTAGATCCTTCCACGTTTTCATTTTCACGAAACATAAATAATCCATGTTTTTTGTGCACATTTCCTCAAGACACAAACAAGATCTGGACTATGTCCCACAAGACGCAACGCAGAGAAGGAAGAAGGCATTCATGAACGCAGCGAGATCTGCTGAGCGCTGCACAACGCTAGTGCAAGCGCGTGAGTATACAACACGAGTGACGGACTTGCAAAAGTTGCAGACATCATGCTGATAGCGGCAGGTACGATTGAAGCAGGCTCTTCATCTCATGTTTTATTTTATGCGAGGGTTGGGCCATAAGACATGGCAACTATTTTTCTGTGAAAGTGTGAGCGCAGGTGGAACATGTGCAATATACGCACGAAAGGACAAGTCTTGAATTAAGTGCATGGAAATTTAACAATAAAAAAAAATTGTTTCTCATGTTTATTAAGGTATTTAAAATTACAGTTTTGGATTGATGTTCCAAAGCATTGTAGCATATACGAGTTCACAACATTCGAAAAGCATTATATATCGGTTCTAAAGGCCCGATTAAGCAGATGCTTGATTGCCGCACGTGCCACATCGGTCCGCACAGTCACAAGTCGTCACGTGCGTCACCTATCACTTATTGCTACGCGTTCTCGCAGAAATTCCCCACATAACCAAACTAAAATTCCAATTTATTTCAGTCACCACCTGACCTGTACCTGTACCTATTTGTTAATGTTACTTTACATGCGTTCCCCAATTTCTGTTTTGTAGAGTGCATCGACTGCAAGGAATTGAGCAGTTTGGTAACAAAATTCCGTATTAGGTAGTCATTGTATGTATGACTTATTAATTTTAGAAGTACGGAACAAATTAGCATTGAATGTTGCGAAAATCCTACTTATTAATATTTGGTTATTATGTTACTTCTAGTTTGTGTAACTGCGGTATCAGTTGTCATCGATATTTTAATTCATCTAGTTACGAGATTTGTAATTTTAATTTTTTGAATTATTTCTGGTGAAAGTGTGTTACAAATAACGAGATCACAGTGTGTGAGTTTTTAATTTGCTCATTTCAGTTTTGTGATTTTTTGAAGATTTTCATTAAGTGATCTTATAGATCATAAAACAAGAACTAGAAACTTTAGACAGTAATGAAAATAGTCATATCATGAGAATTAGAATTTTTCCCGTTATTTATTTCAGAATTATTTATATTTTCGAATGCAATACGCAGTATCAAATATTATAAAATAAAATAGATGAGTCTCTTGTTTGTGCAGTACTAATGGCCGCCTTGCTTATTACGTCATCGAGAATTCCTGTCGCTTCTGAAATTTGCTCCAAAGGTGCCGCGCAGGATGTGACCTTTTCCGTCAATGGTAGACGCAACGTCACTGGTCACTGGATAATTAAGGTAAACAGTAAATAGACTATTAACTCGAAAACATTTTTGCATTTGTTACATTTTGTGAGAGTGTTACATGATATTAATCTTTCGTGAACTTTATTATTCTCATCTCGACTGAAAAAAGCGTGACGAACGTAACAAGTGGTGCTACAACAGCACATACGCCGCATATGTAATTCGCCGCTAGTGTAAATATTAACGACGTGGGAGACAAGTAAAAAATATATTTTTTAATTTTTGAAAAAAACAACAAAAGATTAGAGCAATTATGTCATATCATAGAGTACATTTAGCGCTATCCCTACCAAAAGTTTAAAGAACAAATTTGAAGCTGTTTTTGAGAAAATCTTTTTATACTTTTTAAAATTGCACGTATTGCATGCAATGTTACGCGAAAACTATTAAAATTTTTTTTAAAAAAATGTACATGACCTTAAAGAAAGAACTCACTATATAGAACAAATTTTATTTGAAGGGAAAATCACTATCTTCAATTTTGTAGATGGTAGAAGACGCCGAATAAAATTCAAACTTTTGCAATTTCTGAAAATTCAGAGATAACCTATGCCACCTTAATAAATATATTTTTCTCTATTCTCACAGGAAATTTAAAGAAAACAATTGGAGCCGTTTTTGAGGAAATTTTGAAAATGTCCGTGGGCTTCATGTTAAGTATCCCTAAAAATGAATGTTTGCTTTTAGAAATCGACTCAGGCCATATAGACAGGGGTTTCTTCAGTTTGGAAAATATTGTAGGCATAATTTAAGCGCTAGTGTTGTTCACACAGACCGGACGGACAGGCGGACGGACGGACATTTTGCTTTTAATTTGTTTTTGGGTGTCAAAATCCCACAAAACAGGGGTTCTGGCTACACCGCGTGTTAGGGGAGGTTTTTTCCTTAATTTAGCAAGTGTATTTATCCACGTTTTCGTGATCACGGCTCGGCAACGAATTTTTTTCTGCCGAAAATTGGCCATTTCTTTGCGCAGCATTACATAACTTTTCCTACACTACAAATAATACTCTATACAATATTACTCTATTACTCTATAAATACGTATACCGGAAAGTAAAAACTCCCCGCAATACGCACTGAAGAAATGTTTTGTTGCCCAATTCTTAAAACACCTTTCGTAATCCTTTCATTTGAAGTATGATTATAAATTCAGATACTAAAAAGCGGAACTGTGTTTGATAATTGAAAACCGAGATATTTACGAACATATTGGTCCACGAAATTTTCTTTAAGGCATTTATGTGCAATTCTTTGTGTTACAATTATGAATACTGTGTATTTTAGAGAAAACGTAAGGGGGATGAAGCAAAATATTCTCTTAAAAAGGGATCGAAGGAAGAAAATGTTGAGAATCCATCGTCTAAAGCGAGTAATGTCCTTTCCTTTTCTCTTCAAGGGCTTCTAATGACCAAATTCGTGTTGGTCATGAAATAATGTGTTTCTTACATAAAATACTGCATAACCCTTTAATCTTCTCTGTTGGAGATAGATGGGAGTCCAGCAAAAAGACTCGGGGTCAGCAATCGAATCTGGACCCTGGCAGTTAGATGTTCAGGCTCGCACATCACAGCCCTGTGTAGACGGAGCAACAATGCAGCTGGAAACTCACCTTACAGGTGTGTGTGTAATGTGTGCATACAAGATCCTTTAAAAAAGCTATCTGGAATTCTACATTCCCAATCTACTTTTACATACAATTGTTTCAAATGAGATATTTTCTTCGCTAATTTTTGGTGTTTCGGAGTTTGGATTGTATGTCTAATTATGGCAAAGCTTTTGATCAATTATGTAATTAGAAAGAATTTGTTATTAGTATAATTGTATGGGTTTCAGAAAACTGCCATGTCATCTAAAATGGTTAAAATACTTCAAAGAAAATGACAGTCCAAAGACTTATTCAGAATTGAGGATAATTGCATAGTGCAGTATGGGAATTCCATTCTATAATGTTAATTTGAAAAGTATTTGTGTTTATTGCAATCCAATATACTAACAGAAATCCTGATAGTAAAATATAATCCTATTATTCATGCCAATATTTCCGTAATAACTTGATTTCTAAACCAAATTTGCTCAGGAAAATAAATTCCAATGAAAACTATATGTAACGACTAATCTTTGGGTCGGCATTATTTGGATGGGAGTGAAGAATTATGATTAAATTCTATCACGTATATTGAATTAGTGGTTTCTAATTAATTATTAAAAACTATATACATTTATATATCTCAGTCGTTGGGGTTCTTCAGTTCGATGACAATTTGCTTACCTGTGATCAGCAAAAATTGCCACCGGATCCGCTCTCCGTACGGAAAAGCGCGAAATGAAAGTTTTACCTTTTGATTCTGGAATAGTTGCACTAATAACGTGCTATGTTGCATAATAATAATACTTTTAATCAGTTTGAAAAACAGAACATTATTTATTCAAGTATTTGACTGATTTCGTTTCGAAATTCCTATTTGTCAATGTAACAAAAACATTATTATTTGGGGTCATGACCTTTAAATTGAATTTGGACGATCAAATACCCCTGATACTCTACTCAAATAAAATACCCCTGAGCTCTCTTGTTGGTCGTCTGGATGTCGCCCCGAAGAAACCAACCTGGGCTTCCACGTCGTCTTCCAATCTTCACTCGGCTGGGCTGGACCCGATGTCACCTACTTGATGCTTCTGCGTTCCTTCTAACATCTGTATGTAACTATCATCTACAGCTACCCTAGTATCTAGAGAAACTTTTTCCTAAAACTGCGCAACAAATGTTCGTCTACCCGCGAACTTAACAAATCGAAAAAACAAATAAAATATCTGCTAGCTAAGTATTCGTTGCTAATCCTATTTTTAAATTAATTTGTTCCACCACGGCACTGCGGACATAATTTGCAGTGTCTGTCTTGTTTATATTCAATTAACTTCTTAATTACAGTTCTTCAATTAAAGTTTATGATAAATGTCACGAACTAGATTATTTTTGCCAAATAAAGTTTTTTCGTCAATAATTTATGTGAACTATTCCACCCGAATTGATTCAGTTAATTAATGTTACACGGCAATGTTCTGACAAATATTACGCAGCTGTATTACAACATTACGTAACTATCAAACAAACTCGAAGTTATCTTCCGCGTACTTATCAGACGATGTTTTCACCTCGGAGTCTAGATCAAGAGAGAGCTTCTTTCACACCCCGGCCTACGAAAGTGACGTCCCAATTGTTTTTCTCCTCCCTGCTCGAAATCAACAATCCCATGGCAGCGTTTATGCTCCATGCACCGCGAGGCTCTGGCGTTTACCGTCGAATGTTTGACCCGCCATTTTGTATATCACAATATGTATTAGGGTATTATGTATTAACACATTTTTGTCTACATAAAGGTTTTTCTCAGAAATAATGATATGTCTTCTTTCATAAAAACTGAGATGTGACAGCCCTTCACGGAATACTAGCATGAATTGAAACTCATCAGCTATGATTATACAAATCCATCGAGGTATTTCAAAGCGACCGCGCAAATGGAAGGCGAGTGGCTTTGTCTGCCTGCACAGTGGCGCCGCCGCCGGCGCGGCCGGGCTACGAACTGAACGCGGCGCTGGGCAGTCGCTACAAGCTGCACCTTCGGCCGCTGACTTGGGTGGAGGCGCTGGGAGCGTGCGAGGCGGAGGGAGCGCACCTGGCGGTGTTGAACAGCGACGCCGAGGCGGCCATGCTGCGCGCGCTGTTCGCCCGCCACCCGGTCATCAACGACACCACGTGGGCCGGCGCCGCCTGGGTGGGCTTCCACGACCGCCACACCGAGGGAGAGTACCTCACCGTGCTGGGTACGCAGCCAGGCGATGCATTTACATACGTCTAGACATAGCCCGGAAGTTTATGCATTTATTTTAACTAAAAGAGGCAGGCAAAAGGCATTTACTAAAAATGATGCAAAAAGGCATTTATTCTGGCTAAAGTGGGGTGCAATAAAGCTTTTAATCAATGAAAAATCACCATTTTTAAGGAATGATTATACATAATTAAAAATTCAAATGATTGTCGTTTTATTAGAACTCCAAAATTAACATTAGTACTTAGGTGGAAGGAAAGGTTCATTTCTTTGTAATCTCGATTGCACAAGACCTTCCAGTATGACTACGAATTTGTTTTACCCATGACGTTGTCTCTGAAAACGGTATTATATATTTGGGTTTTTATTCCTTGGCACGTGGGGGCTTGTCTTCACGATGGAATATCGCATGGTATTTCGCGTCGTTCCCGGTCGTGCCACTAGGAAAAGCATGTTCACTACTCCCCATAGCTCGTCACACACATTTTTAATCTGTTTTTGTCGTAAATAAATAAATCCACAAATAAATAAATGTTCGCGACTGTATGGAGCAGTGTTGACGATCATGCAACTCCTAGCGCCAAGAAATGAAAACCCAAGTATAGTTTTCGTTCTTCACTCTTGTGTAATCTCCAGCACCGAGAAGTGTACCTTGGGTACATCACATACTTAAAAGCTCTGTCTTCAAAAGGGATCAGTGGCCATACTGAAAAGTAGGGAGCGATCTCTCGTGAGTTAAAAAAGCCAGACGGTATCAGTGTAAAATTCAAAAATCTTGACTGGTATCACCTTCTTTTCGCATTTAGATTTTTAACGGTACCTGACCCTAGAGCCTCCGCTTTCATACAAAAACAACACACAATCGTGTCGTCGTGTTGTCCAGGCTTGCAGACACGTTGACAGTTTCATCTAGATCAGTGCCAGAAGAAAACAAGGAAAATAATGACGAAAAAGGAAGAAAAATGTAGACATAAGGGAAAATACCAAGATTAGGCATCATAAGTTAAAATAGGCAATCTGAAAATCCATTAAAACAAATCCGGAAGTACAAGTGATTCCTATTGTTAAAAATAATACAAACTCGTCAAAATTAAAAAAAAAAAGTATTTTGCCAAACTTCCGAGCGTTACGTTCTGAACATTTTTAAAAACATTTTCAAAAACTTACGTTCAGGAAACTCCCGAAAGTTACTTTGAATTATATGGTCACATTTGTTCATGTAGTTGATGAAAAATAAAAATATGAATTAAATTCTTTATCAGGAGTGGATAAATATTTTTAATAAATTCGTGTTTAATTTCTACGAACTAAATCTACTTGTGAAAACAATATTGTGCATATTTCTCTGTAGAGTATTGACTGTGTGTTAAAGTGTATACTCTGTTACTCTGGTTTGTTAGCATTTACAAATCTGGTAACGAAACGATGCACAAGCCTTTAAGACCATGCCATTGTATTTCAAACGTTCGCACGAGTTCTGTGCACTCGGGAACTGTTAAAATGCGAGCGAGGCCTGCGGAAGTGAGACACTGCGCATGCGCAGTAGAGTCATCTACGTGTACTACCGCTGTTCAGAAAACATCGGATAAGCCAATTACATTCACTACAATCACTTCATTGACGGCCAGAAATTTGCTGTGGTTTCATTAGTAATTTGTTTTGCTAATGTGCTTTCTTACACGAAATTATAAATGATCATTTTTTGTGCCGAAGATGCCTGGTTTAATTGCCCGAAAGTCAATGTTTTTGAGACGGGATTGAATGTAGCAACTTTCTTCCTCTGTGACGTCAGCCGAGGGCGCAATTTTCGCGTGCAAACGCTACGTGGTGCCGGCTTGCGAGAGAACTACACTCCGATTTATACGTAACTAGGAAAACCCGGCAGTCGTTGTTCTGACCTTCATCTCTCTCTTTCCTCTCCCATCTCCCTTTCTCAATGTCTTCAACCTGTTGAACCCTTCTTGAACCCTTTTTCGAAGCAAAATGCTTCATAAAGATTTGTTCTTCACCGCCATTGTAAAACTCCCCAGCACTATTCTAAATACTGTGTTTTGTATGCGATGAAATGAATTGACTATTAATTTTGTATTCCTTTCAGCGTGGCTATTTCTGCGAATTAAATGCTGTGCGCTCCATCCACCTGGCAAACAGATCCCAGCGCAGCAGAGTGCTTCTCCAGACGTAATAGTTAACATGAAAACCCCATATCCACGCAACCGCTAATGAAACTTTGGTCAAAACGTCGAAAATGTTTCCTTTCATTAACTCTAGATCTGCCACTAGTATCGAAAGACGAATATTACTGTACAAATCAATTATTTAACTCACTCTAACCTATGCATGTCCAGTATCCAGTGGCGCAGCACCCAGTAACCCTCAAAAGTCAGTTGCATGCCAAAATAAGTTCCTAAGAAAGACCCTCAAGGCATCATGGTTTATTCCAAATTCCCAAATTCATCGCGAGCTAAATATATTGCCATTAAACGAACACATAAACAAAATAGCTGACCATTTCTTTCAAAATCTTTACTTTTTCCCCTGTTCCACAATATTTAATCTGGGCCGCCATGCTTCATGGCCCCGTTCTAAATCAAGATTCCCCAAGGATAGACTGAGGCCACCGTAACTTGTGTTTCTACACCTTTCCTAGCACTACCTTAATTTCAACGTAACATGTCAAACCGAAACTTGAAGCCTGAACAAATCTTCGAACCTTAGACCATGTTTTCACGAGTAGGAATGAATACTCATTTGCTATGGATGGCAGTATCCAAAATGTTATAATATAAAATGTACTGTTTTCAAACCCCTCGAGAGACAGAAATGTCGTACGAGAAGAAATAAATTTAAAAAAAGCAGTTATCACCTTTTGTGATCTAAGTCGATAAAATGACGCTGAGAAAAGATATTTCGTTGAATTACGGTCTCTGCCCGACGTCCCATTGTTAATGATCCTCTCACGAGAGATTGAAAAAAACTGCTTATCTTAGAAATCAGCTGCTGAAGAGATAAGTAAAGCGACATTCTTAAGAGGGTCAGTAATATCTAAGCTGCGGATTTTTGCCTATTTGTCTTTTCCCCCCTTCAATAGAAAACGTAATCTTTTGTGTTACTAATTCAATTTGAGACATTAGGAGCATTATATGCGAGTTTTATAGTGCATTATAATTATAGTGCATGCTATATAGTGCATAAGTTATATTAATGTTATTCACTAATAAATGCCTGTTTTGTGTTTAAATGCCTAAATAGTGGCTATTCTCCTATTTATTGACCAAAATGCAATCATCCAAAATCATCATAAAAAATTTACAAATTTGTGCATTTTTTTGTTTTTATCCTATAAATATAGAGAAATCGAATAACTATCGATAAATCAAAGTTCCGTTGTACTGCCACGACAGCACAGGTATTTTGAATCACGAAACACGTACAATATAACGTAGTATAATTATTTTTTACTTCGAATTATAACAATTTTTTCTATATAAGGGCTCCAAAGTTTTTTCTTGAAATTTTCTTCTCATATGAATCAAAAGGCAATGAAATGAATATGCAATAAAAATTGGTGCTGGTTCTGTTCTTTTGCGAACTCTATGAATTTTCGAAAATTCAAAAACATTTAACATTGCAAAGGTACAATATGGAATAGATAGATTTTTGCCTTAAATTAAATCTGTTCTAAAAAGTCAGAGCTTAAAAAAATATTATATATAATTGTAAGAGAACGAGTGTTTTTACGTAATTTCTGCTTGAAATTAATGTCAAGTTATAAAAAATCTCAAAAATCGGTTAATTTTCCCAGGAATAGAACAAGAGTCGCTTAAAAGAATGGCGCAGGTTTCATGTTCATTGACGTCTCTGAAGTTTTGAAAATAGCAAATTTTGAAATATTTTTAGATATAATGCGAGAAAGTATGCACTGTTGTTGCACCACTAGTTACATTTGTGTTATGCCTATGCCATATATGTTGTGCTTATGCGATTTAAAAAATGATACAGTGTTTTCAATTATATTTAAATTAGAGGTGAGAAAAAAGGTATGTGTTGCATTAGCATACATTTAAAGAGAAGCTAAAAGGTAGCTATTGCGATTCACCTTTTTATGTCCAAATTTCTCTGACAAGAAAGGATTTCTGCAAGGATTTGCCAGAATAATGATGAAAGCAAACATTCCATGACGATAAGGTATTACGCTTTTCTTCAGAAACTTTATACATGAGAACATTAATAAGGATAAGAAAAACATTTTAGTACCTATTTAAATGCCTATTTTACATTTTTAAATGCATATTTTACGTCTAAATGCCTATTTTGCCTGCCTATTTCTACTGTTTTTCTGCAGCATAGTAATATCAAACTATGCATCAACACGCACGAATTACTAATATATACACCTATTACCATATGCACAAAATATGCACAAAAATCTTCACATTTCCTTACTTGTGGTCTGAATCGTATTTTCTTGCAAAAAGCGTATCGTTTTGTCGCGAGGAATAAAATATGAAAATATGGTAAAATCAGCCCTCTATTAATTATAAGTATGGCCTAGTAGTTAAGCGATAAAAAAATGTAACAATTCTTGGAAGAAAAAAAATTGTTTTCCTGTAGGCCACCGGCTCATCATCGCGGATTATAAGTCGAAAACTTACAAGACTGTTTTTCTCAGATTCTGTACAATAATTGTATTATCTAATATTTCTGCTCCTACGCACACAGGCGGACGAGTAGAGGAAAGTGGTTACAATAAATGGGTCGCTTCACAACCTGACAACAAAGATTACAAGATGCCACCTGACGTGGATTCCGACTGCGGTTCAATCCACCGAAGCGCTCTGATAGACGACTTGCCTTGTTCGGCCCGGTACGTCTTCATCTGCGAACAAGAGCTCTGGTGAAAGGACACTGCATCCACACCTTCAGAGAGAGAAAACAGCAATTCGTGACACTCATTGTTCTTTATTTTAAGGGAATCGAAAGCAAGAATGGTTGTAATATGTTGTGTGATTTAAAGAAATGTGTACATTCTATTTTATATGAATCTTACTTTTAATGTTACGCTTAAGCAGAATATCTAATGAAATAAAAATAAGAGTGGAAAAATAATTAACAATGAATATTTTTAATTCCAAAATGACTTGTTTTTAAAACGAGAATCTTCTATTCTATAATTTTCTTCAGTATATAAGCCATGTATAAATTATATTTTAAGGGTATTGATTACTCAAGTGATTATCGCAGCCTTATCTGCTGTGCATAGTCTATTACTTCTCATAATACGTCATACGTTGCTCTACTTGTCACAATGCTTAAGACTATTCATCACTTCTCAGAAAGGAATTCCGCATGATGTCGAGATGTCCTGCCCATTTCGCGCACATCCCGCGTAGCTGTGGCAGGTGCACTCGATTGACATACCCACAAACGCCTGCTGTCACCAGCAATGCAGGAAGCCTGACGTTGGCAAAGCACGATAGGCGCTTTCTCTAACTGTCAGCTATAAGCTTTACTTTCATTTTTCTTTTACATACATAAATAAATGTCAATATTTTAAACAGCTTATTTATCTATGTATTAATAAGAGTTTATTTCATATTAAAACTTGAACTTTCTGGTTTTGAAATGTCCTAGTATCCCAAATTTACATTTACCTGATACAGTTAAAATAACTAGTAAAGGACTGTGATAGGACAAAGAATCTGTGAAATTCTCAAGTACAAGTGTGTTTGTGAACTGTGCTGAAATGTTTAATGAAATGTTACCAACTCCTAGCATCAGAAGTGTCTGATCTGATGCAATGACAAATTTAAACGCGAAAAAATAAACAAAACGCTGAATTTATTTATTTGTTACATTGTACCAATAATTTTCTTTGGCCCGTTCAGCTTTTAAAATCAAGATGAACATATTTTCATTCACAAACCAAGATGTCAAGTTGTAAGTTTGTTTTAAAGTACGTGATATTGAAAATTGTATATTAGGCCACTTTTATGTTTATTAATAATAAACTATAATTAATTATTTTAAATCGATATGGATTTTAGTTCAAAATGACTTCCAAATAATGTGATTACTACTTGTCCCAACGTGTACTCAGTGTGGAAATGAAGCCTTCTTTTTCGTAAGTTTTCAATTTAAAAAAAAATACTTGAGTTAAATCTAAAAGTTGAAATGTTTACTCAACGTTGGTATGATAGTGGTCTAGCTTGTGTGTAATTTTCAGATTTTTATTTGGTCCCCCAACAGAGATATTACAGTTAAAAATTTGGAAAAAATGCAAAATTCCAATTTTCAAGAGGATGTAATTTGCAAATGGCACTTTATATACCAATGATATTTTACAAAATGTAACTATACTGTTATGTGTAAACGCACAGAAAAAATTAAAGCAATGATTATATTCCTTCATTGAGAAATTACTCTCTGAAAATCGAATTTCGTTCATTTCCTTTCCATAGATTTGGTTGCAAATATTTCCCAGATAAAAACATAGAAGGCAGGTAACTAATATTTCAATTTGCAGGCCAGAGTATACTGAATCGAATGCTTTTTATTCTAGAATGCTAGAACAATCTAAAGCGGAGTAATTTAGAAAAGAGTAAATGTCCGGAAACGCGAAAAATAGCGACGGCGTGAAACAAAATGGCCGCCATTTCTAAAGCAGGTACACTAAAAAAATGAAGATGTTTTTGAACAGCCAAAACATAGGGAAATGTATATACAAAATATGATTTTTTTTTTCAAGATGGTCGAGTGACCAGTGCTGGGCCATTTAAAATAGATTGATCCCCTTGCCACAGAATGAAAAAGGCCAGATAACTTTGGAAGCAGGTGTTAGAGCAGGTATCTTAGTTATCTAAATTCATTGACACGTTTAGGATAAGGAAAATGAGGTTCAATGTATTAAATTCATTAAAGTGTTATCAATACATTATTTAAATTTTTATGGTGTCAACTATAAACTGAAAAAATGGACTGGAGCATTCTGAGAAAATTATGGATGTATATAGAGAAAATGGATAGGGTAGATTGTGAAACTAATTATACATCTGAACGTTGACAGTGTAGATGAAGATTTCATGGAAAAATACCCATATTTAAGTATTGTGAAATAAATTTACTTGGTAAAAAATTAAAAATAGTGTTTTAACTTTTCATCCTTAGTTTTCTTTGTTCAATGTTCGGATGAAATATATGATTTTAGAATAGAATGAATGAAAGAAAACATTTTAAAAATGGGTATCAGAGTATTTCTTAAATACTCTGATACCCATTTTTAATTTTTTTTCATTCATTCTATATTCTTATCAATCATTAACAATCTTTGTTAGAATGTAATTTATTAATTTATTCCTCTAAAGTTTTCTAATGATATTTGCATTTTACAATGAAGTAAAAAATTTAACTTCTCATATCTCAGCGTTATGAGTTTCAGGAGAAAATTATCGAAATAATTGGTCCAAATAATAATTATATCAACATTTCAAAACATTCAGTGGGTTAAAATTGACCGTAATAATGAGAGAAGTTCTTGATGACAAATTTATCGAATTGCATATGTTTTATGTAGCGCCAAAGCCTAGCTTCATCTACATTTTTGAAGTTGGCAGGACCGAATGTCCGCCATATCGAAAATTCTAGGGACCAAAGCATGCTGAAATCCCGTATACACACAAAACATGACCTGACGCGTATCGTATTTAAATTTTAACTTTCATTTTCATACGTTTTATGCAATAACGAAATGTATTATTTAATCGATGTACGTGCGTTTTGGCACAGCTTGCTTCCTGCACTTAGATAAAAAATATTGCTGAAAAAGAACGATGATCTTATATCCAACAGGATGTGCCATTGCTCTGGCCTCGGACTAACCTGCTTAACGAAGGGTAGATGTCGATACAACGGTCTGAAAGAAGCTTAGTGAAGTATCGAATCTGTCGTAGAGAGAATGATTAATCGGCGGAGCGGGCGGCGGGCGCGCAGCGTCTTTTTCCTCGATGCAGACGGCCGGCGAGTGCGAGCGGGGACGGGGGCGGGCGCTTGTGAGGAGCGGGCGCTGCCAGCGCCACGCCGGTGGATGAACTCGGGCGCGGGGGCTACGTAACCAAGAACTCGTGGCTCACCACGCAAATTGTAACTAGTGGTGCTGCAGAAAAACAGAAGCACAGACTTCCCCGTATTAGTTTTCTATTTCCTTGGGTCTGGACTAGCTATTCGGAATTGCCATATACTCGTGCCAACTGCCATCTATTACCGCACAAACTCCTTTTTTTTTTCTTAATTTTTCGGTTTCCTAATGGCAGAACGGAAATATTCACTTTAGAATATTAAAGAACACAAAAACCTATTCCTAAATGGCAATTTTCTCTTAAAAAGTTTGTGTTTAAAGAAAATGGCATTTTGACACTACTAAAAATGCAAAATTTGAAGCTCTTTTTCACAGAAAATGTTTGAGTTTTCAAAATATATTTTAAGTCATTTGAAGCACATACACTCACAAATATAATAATTTTTACAAATTGCTGGTAATGTGCATATTAAAGATGTGAGAGATCTTTCAAAAAAATTACATTTGTGTAAAAAAATAAACAAAATTAACCTTACGTCATATCAAAGAGTGCATTTAGCACTATCCTGAGTGCGTTTAGCATTAACTTTAACAATTTTCGAAAATTCAGTGTTATCCGTGAAAATCGGACCTATGCCACCTTAATAAGTGTATTTTACTCTATTATTATAGATATTTAAAGAAAAAAATTGGAACCGTTTTTGATAATATTTTGAAAATGTCCGGGGGGCTTCATGTAAAGTACTCCCAAATTTTACAGAATCTTTTTCAAAATCTCATAGCTTCAACTAGAACCAGATCGACCGGGAATATCAATTTTGGAAGAAATTGTACGTATAGTTTAGGCGCTAGCAGTGTTCACAGACGGACAGACGGACGTTTTCTTTTCAATTGGTTTTTTCGGTATTGCGACTACCCTTCGTCTTCGGTTGGGCGCCTCGGACGGGTAGCCGGCTCGCTTAGTCGATAGACAGTCTGGCCTGAAATGGCGATGATGGAGGAAGCTGGCGGTCGGGGTCAAATGAGAAGCATTGCATTCATATAACAACATGGGGGATTTATTCAGTAAGAAATCACGAATGAACTGGTACCAATCATGTCGGCGAGCATGCTCCCCTTTACCCAAATCAAAAAAAACATGTCATGCACACACACAAGTTAAAATTAAGAAATACAAATTGATAGAATTACAATGACAAAGATTTTCTCCTTGCGCAAATTCCCTCTTGACGGCCAAGCGCGGCCGGGGAATCTCTCTTCGTCGCCCGGTCGAAAGGTAATTAGCAAAAATTGTTCGCCACACAGTTTATGACTTTCGACCACGGGCGCACCACAAAAGCAAAATAAATACTGCCTCCGCAAGGCGGCTTGCACAACCCACCAAAGTTGAATAACCTCAGGCCGTCAGCTGGCTGCGAGGGTCGTCACGGGCAGTGAGGCGCTGCCCCGGGTGGGGTGCGCAGGACTTAACCAGGTATGCAGCGAGGGGTTGCTGGGGCTGGCCCAACACACAGCGCCGTCCGCACAATGTTGTGAATGACAAGGTAATGTTTGCTCGAACGAATGATCTCCTCACTCTCGATCTATCACACTGTATTTTGGAGATCGAAGCGAGTTCGTGAATTATCTGATAATCTCACAAAAAAAGTCCCGAATTCGAGCACAAGTCGGATATTAACACGACACAATTCACTGTCAATTGTCCGTCACACAGCCCCGCGGTCTACAATTGTTAAAGGGGACTTGCACAAATTCTCCCAAGAAAACTCAATGTTTTTTATAAGTCCATCCAATACGAACCGAACTCTGTCTCCGGCACCTAGTGCCACCACAAAGGCAACTTGTCCCCCCTTGACCGCTACTCGCGTCCTACCCCGAACGCAACTCTTTCGCTTCTCTCCTCGCGTCGCCTGCTTCGAAGTCCCTCGAAGCTTCTTTCCCCCACCAAAATTATCCCCAAGATTCTGGAACCTTCCAGAACATTGCCTAATTCCGGCGGCTATTGGCGCAAGGGTAGTGCGTCTTAAACTATTTCTGCCCAATCGTCGAGTGTTTTTGAGGCCGAGAAATGAGAGAGAAGCTGGCTATCGCTCCCTCTCGCTTCAATTTTGCGTCAAATAGGGGCAGTTATTAATGGCTGGGGGTGTGAGGGGCTGGAAATCTCAAGGGAGGCTGGGGGGGGTTGAGCGTCGCGGAAAAATACCGGGGGGTGCTGTGCGCACGAAACGACCACCCAAGCTCCGGGACACGTGGCCGTGACAGATTCAAAAGGGGCGAAGGGGGGCGGCGAGCAGCCGCCGCCGTCCTGGCGCCATCGGCTGACCCTCAAGACAGGCGTAGCCCGGGAGTAATTCTTAGGCGCGCAATTAACCGTAATATATTCGGTATCACTACAGTATCAAGGACTCACAAAAGAGGGGTTCTGGCTGCACCACTTCTTAGGGATTTTTTTCTTAATTTAGCAACTGGTTTTATCCACTTTTTCGTTATCAGCGCCATGCATATACATATACATTTTCTCATAAATGGCTACAATTTTTTTGAAGCTTTTGTAACGGATAGTGCTAATTACTCTCTTTAATATGACGTAAAGTTTATTTTGAGTATTTTTTTTTGTTTTTACAAAAATTATATAAATGCAATTTTTTTGAAAGATATCTCACATCTTTAATATGCTCATAAGCAGCAATTTGTAAAGCTCATTATATTTGTGAGAGTACGTGCTTCAAATGACTTCAAATGAAGTTATTTTAAACTCAAAAATTTTCTGTGAAAAAGAGTTTCACATTTCACATTTTTAGTCGCGCTGAAACGCCATTTTCTTTCAAACAGCACATAATTTTTAAAAGAAAATTGCGATTTAGGACTAGGTTTTTGTGTTCTTTAATATTCCAAAATTAATGTTTCCGTTCTACCAACAGGAAACCGAAAAATTAAGCAAATGACAAAAAAATGTGCTTTTGGCGGTGATAGATGGCAGCTGGCAAGAAAGAGTATGTGGCAATTCTGAATAGCTAGCGAAGACCCAAGGAAACAGAAAACTAATACGGGAAAGTCTGTGGCATTCTGTAGCACCACTAGTTTCACGCAGCATTACATAACTTTCCCTATACTTGGTATATCACTTCGTGTATACGTACGTATACGGGAAAGTAAAAATAATTACCTCTAGGGTCGGTTTTTGATGTCCGACATGTGGGATTTGTGGTGGATCAACGAGTTATCTGAAGGTTTGCCCGGGATTCTCCCCATTCCACTATCTTTCTATCTTATTATTCAATATTATCGACACTATCGGTATTATCGTTATCATTTATCTAGTAATCACCATTAATTGAAGCTTCATTTGATGCATTTCTTCTCACGTACACATTAATGTATAAATGACGTCTGTAATATAATATAACCAATTCAGTGGCTTCTCGTGCTATGGTTGCACAACCCCCAGATAATCGGAAAAGATGCCATAATATCTTAGGAATATACACTTTAATGACATTGAATATTCAAGATATTGCAGCATGTGTATGAAATCATTTTGAAACCAAAAAGCGTGCAAGAGGCGCTCTCTCCGGTGTCTGGTGCCTTGCCACGATTTGCACCACGCTCTTGGCTCTTGTCTGTATTACTGTGTTTACCGCATTTACTCTTTGGCCTTTCTATAAAACACGAGGAGCTTGGGCCTTTTAGTTCGGCAACCAGACGAGTGGCGCTGTCTAAAGCTGCGCGGCGACGGAGGGAGTCTCAGGGAAATCCCAATATTCTTTCTTCGTTTGATTCGCTGCAACGTAATTTTATGAGTTTCACTTGTAATTGAAAGTACACAAGTTAAGTCAATTATTGATGATATTCAGTGTATTGTTTATGATATTTGGAGAATCTGTTTTCATTAGATATTAGGTTTGTTGATTCAAAATGTACATTAGATGAGTTCTTTGTGTAAAGGTGGCTCTTCTTGGTAGAAGTCCCTAGTGTCTCGCGGAAGCCAGTGTACGTGCAGCTGGCCGGCCAGCAGTTTGTGAGCGTTCTTGTGAATACGAATGTGTGTCGAAGCTCTTTCATTATTGACATATATTGGTAGTGAAGTTTTCGAAATAAAATAATTTTATTTGTCTGAAACTTCTTGAAGTAATAGTGCTTGTTGCAATGTTATAGTCGAAACTTAGTCCTCAGTGGAAATCAAAGCCAGCATCACGTGTACTGGAGGTGTGTATATACCTTGCACGGACACGACGATTAAAATTATGTATGTAATGTTTCAGTTTACACTTTTATTTAACTTGGTTTTAATTAATTTAATTGAATTATTTGCATCTTTTTTTATATTATAATTTTGAATTTCGGAAATTTCATTTCTGTCATTCGATAGTGCTCCATCTTTCAGTCTGTTGGGGCACCAGCCGCCACTGAACTAATTATGGAGAAAAAATGTAGTATTTAAAGAAAAAAATATATTCAATATTGTAATTGTAGGAAGACGCCGAAAAAATTCAAACTTTGAAATATTCAAAAATTTGGAGTTAACACAGAAAATCTGGCTTTGGCATCTTTATAACTGTTCTTAAAAGAAATTTTAAAAAATTGGAACAATTTTTGAAAAACATTTGATATTGACTTCGGGGTTTTATAAAAAGATTTTCAAAATTTAAAAAATTGTTTTCAAAATCACGAGTTTTGAATCGGGTTAGATAGACTGGGGAATGTTTATTTTGGAAAAATCCTACGAATACTAGTTTAGGCACTAGAGTTACAACTGTGAGACCGATGGCCGGACGTAAAAAAAACCTTTTTTGGTGTGAGGGGGCCCCAAAACGTGTAGAAAGGTAGTTGTATTTCAGTTGAAATCTTGAAATCGATTTTCCGCAGTATTTCATAACTTTGTACTACCTGTATTACTTCGTAAATACGTATGTATACGCGAAAGTAACTAGTGATGCTTCAGAATGGTACAGACCTTTTCGTACTAGTCAGTTTTCTATTCTCATTAGACTGGGATAGCTTTTCAGTTTTATCCCATCCTCTTTCCAGCTGCCATCTATTACCACTTAAATAACATTTTCCCCACATTTTTGAAGTATGACTTACACAACATTGTAGAAGAGTGAAACCTGATTTTATATTCAAATTTTCGTTGAAAACTTCGGAGTTGTATTTGATAAAATGATATTTGAACGTTTGTGATACTGCGCATTTTTAATCTCATTTTCACAGAATACTTTTTAGTTTTCGAGAAACTTTATTGGAAATCAATTGCAGCTTTTCTACTTGAAAATGTAAAGAGGTATAAAAACGTCGATAATGCAAGAGGTATAAAACGTGAGATATGTTTTGAAAAAATATTTGTGTAATTTTGAAAACATGAAAAGACAAATCAAAGTGGCATGAATGGCATGTTATTTTGTATATTTAGCTCGATCCGTACAAGAAGTTCAAAGAAAAATTTGTAGCCATTTTTGGAAATTATCATTCGTAATTTCTGAATTCGAAAGTTCGAGCTCATTTTCTCAGAAAATGTTAAGTTTTTGAGATACTTCATAAGACATCATTTCAAGCAATTATACTCACAAATGCAATAATATAAACAAATAGCCGTTAATGTAAATAAGACGTGAGAAAATAATAACGAAATGAGAGAGATTGCAAAAAAGAATTATTGGTCTAATTTTTGAAAGAAGAAAAGATTACAATATCCCTATTGCTGATGTCAATATTAAGCAAGGCTGTGCCTTGATTCTGCGTAACCGAAGGTTATTGACGAAGGGGCAAACTGTACGCATGTTAGTCAATTACTGCATATTAGAACGCCAAGTTAGATCGTGGAAAGATTTACTTGTGTTGCGAGACAATGCGCATCTACATATTGTGGCGGCATGTAGCAGCGTCTTAAGAAATTTATAACAAAAGCTTGTTTTTTTTGTACTCTCTGGCACGCGCACGTGCGCCCACCCCGCCCGCCTCGGCCCAACCGCACTCCACTCCGCCCGCCTCTTTACTGTCATGGTCCCATCCCTCCGACGGAACAGCGGCCGAGGGAGAATTTACAACCACTCGACGGACCCTCTTCGCTGAATGCACCTTTTGTGTCCCGCCCCCCGCCCTCCTCTAGGCGCGTTCCTCGCCACCACGCCTGTCGCGCTAATTCTAGTAAGTTCCAACCCTTTGCCATGCAATAATTGCTCCCAGGAGATGTCACCCTCCGACAGAGATAGCGTTTCGGTAGAGAGAGATAATTTAGAAAATTTTCCAAGAATCCACGAACCACGATTCGTCAAAATTATTTCTGCGACGCAGTAAGGTCCGACCAATAACAATTTTCCCAAAGTAGGTCAGCGAGCCCAAGACGAACTTAGGAGGGGGGGAGATCCGGAGAGGGACGGATTCCCAAAATCTTGAGAAAAAAAAGAACACTGGTGAAGTAGTCGCGAGCGGGTAAACACGAGAGCAGCGGCCGCGAAATAGACACTTAAAAGTGAGTTATGAGAGAGCGCTTCATGCCTGGTCGTGGAAGCCGTGAACCAGTTTTTTGTTCGGGTATTTGATGTAATAATAACTCGTTGCCTAATTCGAGCGTACGAGCCGCGAATACCATGATCCAGCTTCCGGTCCGCGCCCGCGATTAAATGCTCCCGTATCGCGCGTCCGAGTCGTGGAGAGGAGCGAACCCGGACTCGTCCAGCGCCTTGGTGGCGAGGTGGAAAGGAGACCTTCGCGACCTTGTGGCACACAGCGGCCGCGAGAAGGCGTCCGCCCCCCCGTTTCAACATTGCAGCTCATCACAAGACAACGCTCGTCGAAGACGCCGAGGCCATCGACCGCGTCGGGCACACCCCGGCCCGCACCTGCGCAACAGATAAGACTCTTAACGCACGCCCGCGCTTTGGGGCGTCCCGCCTCGAGACGAGACGGAGAATATCACCGAAATTCTAAAGTGTTTTATTTTTCTCTGTTTTTTTGTTAGAGTTCAGCGGTGCTGCGCAATGGCGTATTTTTTATTATTGTAACAGAAGCGTCTTTAATTAATTTTGTTTTCTCTTATCTTACTTACCGAGCTAAACAGGTAGGGTGTAATCCTACCTCATGGGATTTTTTTATGTAACTTCCCCGGCCGTAGGTCGGGAATAAATGTATAATTTTTTGTTTTATTGCCCAATTACGGCTAATTATTTTCAAAGTAGTTTGTTGCCCCTGCACCTCACTTCCACCTACCACGCGAGAAGCCGCGATCATGCTCGACCGGCCGGCTGACGCTGCAATTTGGCTTTCCCAACGTGGGGCCGGATGCATGCTGTTGCAATATCACCACCCAAGGTCTTCAAAATCTGTTTTTCGATATGTCAGAGCATCCTGGATACAGTTCCAATCTTGTTACGGTATTACCAACTGTTTGGTCCTCTTGAAGATACATTGAAAGGTCCGAAGCCTGGCTCCGATCTACAGGTGAGGAACCAGCATTGCTGTCTCTCTGTCAAAAATATTTTTTTCTGAGGGTATGGGAAAACTGGTGTTATGATGGCCAAATACATTGAGCAGGATGGTGAGTATGTTGAAAAATGGTCTCATTATAATTTTTTTACTCTTATTGTAATAAATTAAAAACATTGAGTGTATATATATATATATATATATATATATATATATATATATATATATATATATTATTGGCTCTTATTCGCGGGGACATGATTTCCGAATGAAAATCAGAGATAAATACATTTTTCCTGGACCTTTTTGGATTGACTTTTGTTTTAGTTTTACATCTTCTACATGGTTATTATTAAGTACATGTTTGATAAATTAGTCATTAAAAAATACGTATTTTACTTTCTTTAGATTTTATTATGTTATTTATTAATTTTAAAAATGAACGATTTTAAGAATTAAATTATATTTTTTTGTAATTATAGTGTTTCGTAAATGCGAGAATTTTGTAATGGCTGTCTGCAATAGATGATAATGAACTTTGAAAAAGAAAGAATCTTTAAGGTGAATCAGGGGGAGCTTTAATTTTAAGTACCGTTCTGTGCAATGTTGGCTCAGAAAAAAGAGCCGAATAAGTAAACTAGTGGCTCTGACCGATCAATCTTTGGCAGAACATCCATCTCCATCTCGGTGGCATGTACATTTCAGAGGTAGGAGGAAAAATCTTCTTTGAGAAAATTCTCAAAGTAATTAAACTTAAGAGGAACACCAGCATTTTCCGTTGGAGACGAGACAAGACAAGAGGACGTTTTTTCGAAGCCCGGATGTTGCCGGCCCGCGTTTTTTCCATAGTGCGTGGGCACGAGAAGGTAGGAACGCGTAAGGAAAGGACACAGAGGAAAAGAATAGCTAACGCTAGAAAATGCATTAAGATAATGGATGAGGGAAATAGAACAAGGGAAGACCTTAATATGTAATACGTATGTAACTAGTAGTGCTTCAGAATGGCACAGACTTCCTCGTACTAGTTAGTTTTCCAATTTCTAACCTTGCCAAAAGTTTAAGGAAAAAATTGAGCCGTTTTTGATAAATTCTTGTTTATGATATCCCTGTACAGTAATTGAGTAACTCCTCTAGCGTGCGTGCTTTCGGATGTGTGGTTCCGTCACTCATGGCTAGACCACTTCCCGTGCACCAATCGAGATATACGAGGTATCATTCAATGCATCACAGTCTTATGATGGAGAACTGATGGTTTGTTTTCAGATTAGATTGGTTATTAGATTAGATAAGATTCTAAGAAATTCTCAAAAGCGTTTTTTTGTGTGTGTTTTGTCGCTGCGATCTTAGTGAGTATGTCAGGAACTAAACCAACGCCTCCTAAATATATATCTGCGTAGAGGAAGACGTAGTGGAAGACGAAGAGGAAGTCGAAGAGGAAATGAAAGAGGAAGACGAAGAGAAGACAAAGAGGAAGACGAGGATGGAAAAGACGAGGAGGAAGAAGAAGACGAAGACGAGGACGAAGAGGACAACGAAGTGGAGGACGAAGTGGAGGACGAAGTGGAGGACGAAGTGGAGGACGAAGTGGAGGACGAAGTGGAGGACGAAGAGGAGGACGAAGTGGAGGACGAAGTGGAGGACGAAGAAGAAGAGGGGAGTGGCTCGAGAAGTCCTTTACGGCACGAGTGCCTCATGAAAAAGTCTTTTTTGTAATACCGCGCCTAAATGAAAAGGCCCTTCCTAACTGCGCGTTCAAACACTACCCTTCCCACATCGAACGGCTACGTCGCGGCGTCTTTTGAACCTTCCTTATTCTTTTTTGTGTGGGAGGCATTTTCGACCGCTGGCACTGGGCGGGGTGGCTTCACCTTAAGAAAACAAGGCGGCTGTCCTTGAGCCTTTAGAATTTTTTCTGACGATTCCCCGAAACGGAGGAGATATGTTATTAAAATCGAGGGTAAAGTTACTCAGACCCGTTCACGGAGTGTGTGACGTTACAACATACACACACACACACACACACACACACACACACACATATATATATATATATATATATATATATATATATATATACACACCTATGTACAGAAACACACACACACACACACACACAGATCTCCTCAACCTCACTGCTCGGACAGTGCAAGGTCAAGAAATGTCGCGGTGTGCACGGCCACGAGGGAGGAAAGGATGTAGCGGCGGAGTCGGTGACAGGGAGGGCAGTTATGAGTGGCGACGCCATGATCTGGTTCTTCAAGGCTCCCTCATGTTCAGATACTTTGTTTAGCAATTGTACGAACTGACGATTAGAGATGTAGAAAATATTGCTGAATATTGGAAAATAAAAATTAACTGAATGGATTCGCTTGTTCCGCGTAATGTGTGCGAATTACTATTTGCGGTGTTATGTGGATTTTTATGTGAATAGAGGTATGAGAGGTTTGGAAAAAAAATAATTTAACCGTCAGAAACAAACTTGAAGATCTAGCATGAATGACAGAATGTGATCAGCCGAAAACGTGTGAATAAAGATTTGCCTAAGAATTGCCAAGAAATGGCACATGTGTAAATCCGATGTATATGAAACCTTCCGCTACATATTGTTGAAAAAAGTGATCTTTATTGACAATCAGATAACCCAAAAGTTTGTATCATCTATTCTCAAACACCTTTGTATGTAGGTGAGTCATTTCAAAAGTTAAAAATGCACGTGAGTCTTCCTCATGATATTGGTAATAAAAATTCCTTTTGCCAGTTTGGCCGCAGAAGGACTGATTCCCGTAAAACTATATTTTTTTCAATTTTCCAATTTCGTCGCAGTCTGTATGACACCAGAACTTTTTCCAATACCCGGGACGCTGCTTTTACACGGGAAGTCATTAGCGTCATTTGCGGACGGCGAGTGCTCAGTTCTGTCGGGCTGCTGGTGAGCTGAGGTTCCGGAGGCCTAGATTCGGGCACGATCGCAGGGCCGCGGGCGATACAAGCTGTCGTCATTTGCCCCCAAATTTCCTCGATTCACAAATTTCTGACACCATTAAGTCGCCTTGGAAGTGAATGGGCCTAATTCACAATTAGCACATTTTGAGAAACAGCGATTTGCACTTGTGAAGCACTATTTTTGATTCTAGAAAGTCCTCTCTTCGGTTTGACTCGATATTTTTGTTAAAATCTATTTAGAATGAACAATATTTAGAATTTTTAGATTAAGTAAATAGGAATAACCCAAAATTTAAATTTTGTGTGTTAAGGTCCTTAGTTATTATCCCTTAAAAAGTATTTTTCACCAGTAATTAGAACTATCGTCGGAGCTTTAATTTACAATAAACTGAAACTTCTAGACATTGTAGAAGTACATAAATCGACATAAAGCTCAGTACAGAAACGAAGCGTTTATCAGACAAATGACATAAAAACATTTGTTCATATAAGAAGACGATGGTGTGCTTTTTTATGAGCAGAAGTGGCTCTTATATTCCCATTACACACAATGAAAATTCTATATAAATGTAAGGCATTAAGTTGAATTATTTTTGGAAAAAAGAATTCTCTGAGAACTCATACTTTACATCTACCACATACTTTACACACAGATATCATACAAAAAGCTTTTTATTTTCTTAAATATCAGAAAAAATATAGTTATTGAAAAGTTAACTTTACAGTTTCACTCTGCGATGATAGTTCATGACGCCAGCCAGTCCTTTCGGAGATACAGGTTTTAAAACTTCGATACTGTAATAAGAAGTACATTTGTGGTGTGTATGTGTGTACTTATTGAGTCGAATTGTGATGCATAATGATGGACTGAGTAGGAGTTGAACTCCTATGCAGGGATATGAGGAAACGAGAACGTCGCTGATGTTTATTACACAAATTGCGCATTGATGTTTGTCCATTGTCTTTCGCATGAGTGTTGCCACAGAGGGCTGCGGCCTGCTAATCCAAACACTTCACAAATTTGTTACTTTCAAGTAAAATGTTTGAGGCACGTATGAAGGACAAACTTCAGTTGACAGAATATCAAAGAAATAAAAACATTGACATACTGAACGACAGAAACTTTTGTGGAAAAGCAAATTGGCAAATTTGAGTATCCAAAATATTCACAGTAGATAACAAAAGGTTTAACACTGCCGCATTAAAATAGGTGTTTAAACTCAAAAGTTAAACGTTCCCCTTAAGAAGATATTCTTAGGAAAGAGATTTCCTCCTCAGATGATGTAACTTTCTCTTCGCAGAGAATTTCGAAATCGACGTTCTGGGTCCTCCCGGGACCCCGACCGTCCGGACCGGGAAACAGATGGTTGCGATCGGTGGGAATTGACGGAAATCTAATTACGTTCACAGAACAAGCTGCGACGGCCCGGAAGATTCTCACTTGAAAGGAAGGGGAAGCAACTCGTCCGCTTAAATCAGCTTTAAGCCGTCGAGCGATCGAAGCATGGGCCAGGACACGTCCTTCTAAGGCCGGAACTTCCTAAAGCAAATGGCTTTCATAACTTATTTTTATTCGCTGATGTACTACAAGATGAGATATAAATCAGGAGAAAATGAATTGCATTATATTCCATAAAAAGTCACTATAATAAAGCTGATTTTCATATGTTTCTGTGCCCATGGGGCGCCATGTTTGAATTTAGAAAATCGATGAAAATGAAACCTTTTGTTTCGATTCTCTCTCGCGCTGAGAAGAAAAGAATGAGATATTGCGTTGCAGAGGTTTACAGGTATATTGGCAGCAGTGTTATAGCCAGCGGGGATTAAATAGTCCTTAGAAAGCATATCAAAAAATGAACTCTTTGCTTTTAAATAAAGCAAGAATTCCATTTAGGGAACAAACGAATTATGTTGCCATCTCTGTTTTGAACAAGGAAAGAATCCTTTTCTTCATTTCTTGATTAATAGATGCTCTGCTTTTTGTTTGTAATTTATAAGGTCAAATAACTTTTATTAAATTATCCCTGAGGGAATACGAGCATTTTTACACAATGTCTCCTACAAAACAAATAATACTTTCAGAATTATGTGTATTGTCTAAACGACTACAAACGTGAAAATGTATGGAGGCATTTAATCGTTGTAAATAATGTTTCGATTTCGGTTTCTATTAATAAAAAATCTAGAATTCATTAAGGATTTTTATTTGATGTCAGAGTTTTACATTATGGTTACGGCTTTGTACTGACTCAAACTCCCAAAAGATGACATTCCTGTGGAGGCCCTTCGCCAACCGCTCAACCAGAAGGGAGTGGAGGGCGCCAAGAGATGCTCCAGGAAGAAGAATTGATGGAGGTCTCTATAGATGTTGACCGAGTCTCAACAGAACGAACCAGAGTACAGCGGTGATAGGTAAATGATAGGTAAATTTAACTCTAAATTTTCGAAAATTGCAAAACTTTCAATTTTCTTCGGCCTCTTCTTACAAGTACAAAATTAAAGATAGATTCTTAGTTATTTTACTAAGGCAATGCACATCTTTTTGAAAATTATAGTACCTTGCGTACAATATGTGCAGTTTTAAAAAATTACAAAAACAAGATTTTCTCAAAAAAAGGCTCCAAATTTCTTTTTTAAACTTTTGGTAAGGATAGTACCTAATGCACTCCATAAGACAACATAAACGCCATATGGCTCTATTCTTTGGTTTTTTCAAAAATTACAAAAATTAATTTTTTTACTTGTCTCTCACGTCGTTAACATTTACATTAGCGGCAATTTTTTCACATTATTATATTTATGAGTACATGTGCCCTAAATAATGTCGTATAAAGCCTCTCGAGAATTCAACCGTTTTCTGTGAAAACTGGCCCAAAATTCCGCATTTTCAGAAACGCTTAAATTCCCTTTTTCATAATTGGCTCCAATTTTTTTTTACTTTTCAGACAGATAGTGCTAATTGCACTCTTTAATATGACGTTAAGTTCATTTTGGGGTATTTTTTTTCAAAAATTAAACAATTTTAAATTTTAGACCTCTTGTCGTAATTAACATAGTACACCGTTAATATGAACATTTCCAGCAATTTGTAAACTCTGTTGTATTTACGAGTTAATGTGCTTTAAATGTCTTCAAATGAAGTTTTTCGAAAACTCAAACATTTTTTTTGTGAAAAGGAACCTCATATTTCAATTTACAGTTGCGCTTAAATGCCATTTCCTTAAAAATGGTTCCAAATTTTTCAAAGAAAATTGCTATTTAGTACGAGATTTTACTGTTCTTTAATATTCGTAAAATAGTAATATTTCCGTTCCACTGTTAGGGAGCCGAAAGATTAAGAAAATGTCATAAAAATATACTTTGGGCGGCGATAGATGGCAGCTGGCAAGATAATGTGGCAAGTCTGAGTAGCTAGCCGAGACCAAAGGAAATAGAAAACTAATGCGAGAAAGTCTGTGCCATTCTGTAGCACCACTAGTTTAGTCATGATATGCCAATCAAATTCTGACATAATGATACTGGTTTATTTTTTAACTAATTCCGACACGCTGATGATACTGGTCTATTTTTTAACTAATTCCGATTTCTTAATATCAAAAGATCACATCAAAAATTATCTTGACGAATACATAAGTTGGTCGCAAAATTGGAGAGTAAAAATTAATCCTCGTAATAGTGAGGCAAACATTTTCATCTTATGCAGACCACAATATCCAACAGCTCACAATACTAGGAACGAATACGCCATCTCGCCAGTAGAGTACTTTAGAATTTTGTTTTGTAAATGGTTAACCTGGAAACTACATACTGATGGAATAGCAGAAAAGAACTAGAATAAAATGTTTCCAAATTATTTCCCATAAAAAGTCAGCGCTCTTCATTGAAAATTGAACTTCAAAGCTGCTATTCAAGTCAATTATCATTACTACCATAACTTACGGATATCCAACTTGGGGAGGCGCAACTCCTAGCAGCAAAAAAGAAGTTAAAGAAATCCAAAATATTTTTTTAAGAACTACTCTATATCTTGTTTATTGTCGATGTATAAGCTCATAGAAAATTAAAAATTTGATAGATGTTTAAAACACTACCTGAAACTATAGCCAAATTACCTTGTAGCTTTTACAGTAACCTGCAATACTTCCCCATGTACCATTTTATTTAACATTGAAAAACTGCAGTATTCACGTACAAAATCATGAAATCCTAAAGAAAAATTCAAACCCTTATGAGCAGTATATAACTTTCTCTATACTATGTGGTAGAGCGTGTCAGGAATGTCTGTCCACAATGGCGCCTTGCTGGCGAAAGTGCTTTCAACAGAAATTACGCAGATAGCTCGAGCTGCAGCTTGAAAGTGAAAATTGGATACTCACCACAATCACAATAGATGTTTGGAGTGTTGTTCCCTTCACTCGCTTCCTAGTAACATAGTTGCTACCGACATAACTTCAGTTCTTAATAGAAGGCCTTGATTCGGCTGAATGCGGAGAGACTTTCCTAGCGCACGCATTTTACTTCATATGAACGCACATAAACGAGAAAGTAAAAAATATTTTTTCAAAGTCACGTCACGTTTACTCTGATGTCTTAAGAAAATACGAAAACTTCACGCATGGGTATATTTCGGTTTTTCTTTCTTGGAGCGTGGGGGCGTGTCATCAAAATGGAAAATCCCACGATACTGCGTCGTTCTCTGTAGTGCCACTAGGAGTCGAATGATCGCGACTGTATCGAGCGGTGCTGGCGATCATTTGACTCCTAGAAGTATAACCGAGAACGACGCGAAATACCGTGAGATATTCCATTTTGATGACACACCCCTACGCGCCAAGAAAGAAAAACCCAAGTATAGCGGTATATAAAAACACTTCATTTTTATACGCTTCTAGAAACATTTTAATTATTTCTCTGTAAGGCCCAACGGCCATCGTTAAAAAGAATAAATACGGTTAATTTTAATGAACGGAAAGGAACTCAACGTAAATAAAATCTCTCAATTAGTCACCTCTCTAAACGTGAATCCTACGTCACAAGTTGCACGAAATTATGAAGAACTTTTAAATACAAAAACTAAAACCGTTTTTTTTCAGTTATGGTTCGAGCAATAGAGTATTTAATGAAGCATATCTATTTTCACCTTGTCATTATACTGTTTTTATTATACTGTTTTCCTCTTGGTTGTAAGAATTACTCTTTCTCAACTGGAAAATTTAATATATTTAGTCTAGTAGTAGGAAATGTGTGGCATTTACGATGCTATCATTGAAATCAATATTTGATGTAGGCTCCTCATCGTAATTGTTTATTTTGGCATAAAGCTTTTTCGGCCGCATTGCGGCCATCTTCAGTGCTACAAAATAATGATAATAATAATAATAATAATAATAATAATAATAATAATAATAATAATATATCTAAATTACAAAAAAAAATTGATTTGGATTTTATATTTAGTCTGTTTGCTAACCGTATATACTTCGTGAGATTAGGAAATTTATGATGCTACAACCGGACGTTTTTCTCCTTTATTTGGAATACTTACGTAATATTTCATAACAATTTACTTTCGATACTACTGGAACCCACAAAGGTACATCTTACTCGCAAAAATATTTGACCACGCTAGTGTTCGAACTCGGATATTTACATTTCTCACGCATTTAGCCTTATTTCAGTCGTCTCAGAGTAATAACTTTCCAGGCACTCTAAAAATAGAATGGAAAATTTTCACTTTTCGAAAATTCAGCGGTTTTAAAGAAAATCGTATGAATTTGATTAAAAAATTAAGTAAATGTTCGCAGATTAGAGAAAACTTCATTTATGCAATTTTTGAGGGTTATTATTTCACTCAAAATTACGCGAACATTATTAACATTACTACCAAACGTCTGGTGTTTCTTTCTAAGAGAGGAGTAAGAATTTTCCCTACCGACTTGCTACAATATTTTCAACAAAAATTAATTGACATTATTTAAAGCTATAATTTTGAAAATAAAAAATATGTAATTTAATATTTTAATGAAGATCTAATTTAATATTTTAGTTGAAGGAAAACTAAAAAACACTGAAATTAATTTTGAACTTTTGCAAATTTCTGAAATTGGAAAATTGACCTTCACTATTCTCTTAAACGACCTTCCCACTAACCAGTAACGAAGTTGAATCTAAAACGGAGTCATTTTTTTAAAATTATGAAAATGTACCAGCGGCTTCATATAAAGTACACCCAAAATTAAAATTTCAATTTCAAATTCAAGGGGCAGCGACATCAGCCAGGCTGATTGCGAGATATCAATTTTGGAAAAAATCGGCTGGACGGTATAGCTGCTGGCGTTGTTCACAAACGGACATTTTGCCGATATTCGATTTTTCGGTGTCCCCACAAAAAAATGAATTCTGGCTACACCGTATCGCAGGATTTTACCCCCTAAAGTTAGCAAGTGGATTTATCCGCTTTTTCGTTGCCAGGGCTCTGCAAAAAGAGTTTTTGCCGAAAATTCGCCGTTTTTCCGCGCAACATTACATAACTTTCTCTCTACTGCATAAGTAGTAGCGAGAGAGTAACATTAACTTTTAAATTTGGTGACATCGTACCAAACCGACTCTCAAAGTTGTGCTCGACCATTCGTTTTCCTCAGATACCATCCTTCGAACGTCAGATTTCCCACGCTACTCTTAAGAAAGCCACTGTTAATTTGTAACAGCACTGACTTTCAGAAGTCTCTGTGAAGGAAGGAGAGACGTGAAGAGCGACCCTTCCACAGGTAACAAATTGAATACAATTTTGCCAAGAGCAGTAAAAATACAAGATATAGTGTGAGATTGGGTCGCCAGATTGCACCTCACTCCATGAATTCAAACTCGCCTCTCAAAAATAGCGGGAAGTCGACCGACCACGCATATTCCAGTGTTTCTATGTAATTCTGGCGTGTGCCTGCACAGTGGCGCTACCGCAAGCGTGGTGAAGTTGCGAACTGCAAGCAGCGCGGGCCACTGCGACGCCTCCACAAGCCAGGGATAGGGGCATTCCACCAAAGCAAGAATCTATTCTCAGTGAATCGCTTGTTATCACTCAACAGGTTTCAATTTTTCATTGTTACGTGTAGATAGATTTCATTATTATGTCGATTCAATTTTGAGAGAATACGTCTACATTAATTCATGAAAAATATTACCCAAAATTATGCTCTTTGTGTGCTGATACCGAAACTTTAGAATGTAAAACAATTATTGCCAGAACAACATCAACTTTCTCTTTTTATTGGTAACATTTACGCAATATATTTTCATACGCAAGTGCCTTGTATATATGTATATATTTTGTTAATGTTGTTACTTGGAGAATTATCACTTCAATTTACTTATCAGCTGATTTAGAGTTTTCCTAGCAAAACAATTTATTTTGTAGATGTTTGCAAATTTAAAGGTTACTGCACATATGTCGAAATTCTTGAAACAATAAGAGAAACATTGGTAATAATATTACGTTGTATAATTTAACAGGAGGAAAAGAAATAATATTTCACAAACAATATTTATTAACCAAACAATTAGTAAATTAGTATACAATAATGGAGTACAAAATATTTCTGCGGAGACTAGCGAGTTTACTTGATATTATTTATTTTGCAATTTTGTACAGTTTGCACAGTACAGCCCGGAGAGATGATAGCTACCTGTCTTCGGTGGCGGAAGCGCACCTCATAACGTAATCATGGAACGTAATAATATTTTATGTTTTGTGTTAAATTTTCACCTTAAAAATCATTAAAAGTAAGAAAATGAACATATTCACTACATTATTTATTAATTATTTATTGACCAAACTTTTACCAATTTTATGTCCAATAGAAGGGGGTATTGCCCCGCAAGCCACCTTGTAGGTCATCGTGGGGTCTCACCATTCAGTGGGGAGGAACACAGGCATCTCCCGGTACTAAAACATGCATTACCTTAACGGGAAAGATGACCATAGCAGTCGACATGCCCGGAAACATCAATCACTCAATCCAATTGTACTGCTGCCACGGTGTGAGGTATATAGGTGTATTAACTAGCCGCCTTTGGGACTTTTCTGAAGCCAGTTTGAGGCTAGTTCCTCGCGTGTAAGACATACATCTTAAACTGTGGCTATTACACAGTTTTACAAAACATTTCCTATCCATTTTCGTAACTGTTTGCTCCAGACTTTACCAATCCCACCGCGCAACGACAAATTACTAACTTGAAATTAGAAATCAGTTGACCACAGAGCTGTCGAATGGATCACGATCTTGCCCAAATGAGTCCCAAAGATCGCAGCGCTTATATGCGAGAACTGTGAGAACTAGCCTCACATAAGCTTTAGTTTTAGACTGAGGGTAACACATCTATACATGTTCCACCGTGGCTGCGGCGCGGCGCCGCTCGGGAAGGGAATTTCGCTGGTCGAGAGCCCCGACTAGAGGCCCTAGCTCTGACGAGAACGAGCAAGGCGACCAGCGGAATCTGCCGGCACCTCGCTCGGCGGTGGGTCAGGCGACGTGCGCCCCGCGTCGGTGCGCCATCCGCTGCATTCGTGTTTCATGCAAATGGCACGTCCTGGCGCGGCCGCCTCATTTAAATATATTGAAAAATGTAGCCTTCGATCCATCAAAAAATGATCTGTCACGATGGGAAAAACGTTTTTCCCTTCCTTTATTTTTCTTCCCATTCTTTTCTCGTTCTCTCTCTCTGAAATTATTTAAAGCGAACGTTATATATGCGAAAAAAGTGATTTTGTTATTCAGTTATAATATCTTATTAAAAGGTGAATTTGAAAGCACAGGAAATTAAAGAAGTTTGGAAGAACCATTTAAAAATTTTGAATAAAGGTCCTATGCATAATAATGATATTTTATCAAAATTGAAAATTAATTTATGCAAACAAATTGGGAAATTGAACATTTTCAGTTAACCATCTTAGAAAATTTTGTAGAAGAATTGTGTCCTCTTTAACTTCTTATTTTACTGCTTAACTAAGAGAAACGTTTCACAAATGTCGGTTGTAAATACTTAATCTTCCTTTTTACTGTCTCGCCCATAACTTAGTACAATAAAAGTATTAAAATATTGCAGCGACGTTGACGAATTTTTTATTACACTGTATACAACAAAATTGTATAGTCTATTTCATACTGTTTGAAAAGATCTGAAAATAGAATATACATCAAAGTTACAAGATAAGAAGAACTGCAGCTTGGAGAAAGTTATCCATCAGTACTGTCAGTGCGATTCTTGCCAGAATCATAACAAACAAGAAATTGATATTATTAGGGGGTACATTTTAATGAAATGCCGTTTTTTCACTTTAGAACAAAGCCTTTTAAAATAGATATTAAATGTTTGTAATAACGCAAGGAAATGACCCATTTTTATATGATATAATTTTGCATTTTTTGTTGATTTTGACTAAGTAATTTTTACATTTTACCGTCAGTTTTAAAGCATTTTTGCTGATCCTATTGATTTTAATATACTTTTAATGGTCTTTCTGTGCGGCTCAACAGCTCCTTACGGGGCCAAGGCCTGCCTGCTGCGTCCAGGCCTTGCGGCCATGGGTTGAGGGGTACATGTGGTTAGCACATAGATATCCCCACGCCGTATTCTGGTCTTCTCAACGAGAGAAGTGAGCTTTCTCATCGCCACACAGCAACATACGTTGGGACGTTGCAAGGAAAGCGCACACTATAATCTGGCCCAACCGGGAATCGAACCCGGGAAATGCGCATATTGGGAAGCGAGCACGCTACCAATGAGGTACCCTGAGGGGCCATTTTAATGGTACTTGCTTCAAAAAGTATTTATGAGTGAACAGAAATGTTCTCCTTAGAATTCTTGAGTAGCCTATTCGATTTCTTTGCTCAAAAATCATAAAGTCTTTCAATAACAATAGGTAACAATGTAACAATAGGTTTCTGTGACACCTATCAACGACCGATTTCGCGATGAGTGAAGACAGAGATTTCCAGGTAAAGAACAGCGCAAACAAAATTTCCAAGTTGAGTTCACTTGAAAGGAAGGAAGAAACCTCGATTACATTAGTTACATATCCAAAAGCTTGAGTTGTTCATCTGAACTGGTTTTGATCAATTATTTATGTAATTTTCTTTGCTTTTAGAAGAGTTTAAAAATACGTTAAGGACTGAAAATTTTTAGCGATATTTTAAGTCTTCAAAACTCACCCCCTCATCATCATCATCACCATCATCATCAAGTTCTAGTCAGAGTGGTCGGTTTCGTCATCAAGAACATTGCCTCTTCATTTTCTTCTGGGTCCATCAGGATCTCGAGTTCTTGCGGGTGCCGAGTGGAGGAAACTCGCTAGTTATCCAATGGATATGATGGAACAATTACTCTTTTAGCTCTTGAATTCTCATACTGGGTTCGAACATTTTGAATTCGTTTGTTTTCGCTTATGTAGTCTACGAGCATATATCCTGTACAGATCTTAGAAACCTCATTTCGGCAGGCTCAGTTTTCCTTTTGTCCGAGCGGTTCATGCTCCGATTCTCGCAATCATATTCAAGTACAGGAATCGCCATCACATGGTAAAACTTCCTTATTTTCTGTCTTTCCTAACTTTGTTCTTAAGATTTCTTTGGATTGTTTCTCACATTGCCTGAAATTCATTAAGTTTTTTTCTGGATGTTATTCTGGTCCCGAAAAGAGATGAACTGTCAAGGTCGTTAAATTCTGAAACTTCCTAAAACTACTTTGCACCTCATATGATGCTTGCCTACAAGGGCCATCACTTTAGAAATTTTAGACAATTTCCGGAACTCAGAATTTTGTAATATGTTTTACAAGGTATACATGTAATTCTGCAATCTATCCTCCGAATTGTCCAAAATAACCTGACAGTCAGCAAATAAAATTGTTCTGAAGTCTGAACTACTGATTCTAATGCTTTCTTTTGATAAAGGTCTCTGCCATTCCTTTATGGCCTAGTCAATATATAAGCGAACCAGTGGTGATACAAGAGCTCGCACCTTCTCATATCAGTAACGGTTACAAAAAATTATAACACTGCAATTTCTGCCATTATTTACACATCTCAACCATGATTAATACAACTCTTTACAAATCGTAGCGCATAAGGCGCAAAAAACAATTTATTTAAAACTCATTCTTTAATATAAATTCGATCATCTAAAACAGTTCCATTTGCCCAGAAAGACCACCTAAACATGAGAAGTAGTTCTGAGAATTACAAAACGCCGTGTCACGGCGCTCCCATTCTTGTATTGCACCTGATGACTTCTGAAATATCGTAGCAAAAGCAGTGCAAGAAATTCACATCTGTAATTTAAAAAATGCAAATATTACACCAAACAGGTTTCAAATTTTTAAAAATTCAAATTTTCAAACCAAATTCAAATTTTCAAAAACTGTAAATAACGTTTTTTTAAAGATTTAATTTTGGGCATAATGGTTTAAGTAAAAATCTCAAAATCATCAATATTGTAGTTATGAATTGATAATTTTTACAATATGGAAGAAATCCGAAGAGTTAGCCGATTTCATCCAAAATTCCACGAAAACATTTTCGAAAAATTGTACATAATTTTATTTTAAGAGTTGTCTTTGAAGAACAGATTACATTGAGATAAATTCTCTATCTTCCATATTGTAGTTGAAGGAAGGCGTAGAAACAATTTTAAACTTTTGTAATTTTCGAAAATTCTGAGAATTTACACCATGCATTCGAAAATACACCATGCACCATTTTTAAGTATATTTTCAACAGATATGGTGGCGCGCGCATTTGTATTAGATTGCATAATAGTAAAAAATGTTTGAATGAAACGACTTTTAGTTCATTGTATTTTGAGACTTTTCGGTGTATCTAAACCAATTATTTTACTGTTTGGTCTAATATTCTGTTTGATGATATTCATTCACTTTCCAGTTACTTTAATTTTTTAAAATGTTTCATTACAAAAAATGTTTGTTTCAAAATTTTGAAACAATTAATTTATAAAGATGTTAAATAATGGAAATTCTTATTTACAGTATGTATTTATTTTTATGTTAAAAGTTCAAATTGATTATGAAAATTAATGATTTAATTTGTTCTTATCTATTCAGTTGCATTTAATGATAAATAACTGACTGTTATATGTGCATATGCCTAATTATTTTGAGAAAATTCAGGAATGAAAATTAATTTGTCACCATTAGGGAACAGTTTGCATTGTTCTGTACCTGTTTCGTTCCATATAATACATGACTTTATCAAATAATATATTGAGGTGTGGCTTATAAGCCTACAATTTGAACAATTTCAATTGTTAGTTTGAGTTATTTCAAAATCTACCTTCCGTTAGAGTTAAAACGAATGTACTATTCTTTGAAATGATGTCCATTTTTTTCATTGAGCTGGATTCTTTTGCAGCAGCTGGCAATGGATTGCTTCATTGGAATTGTTCGTTCTGTTATATCAGCCGAATTACAAAGTACGATAAGTTGGAAGGCATACTTTTCTCAGTGCTATCTATCCGAGAATTCACGAAGCCAGCTCAAAAAAAGAAAAAAGAAGTCGCCGAACATAAATCGGGAAATTATCGTCGTCATAAATACGTTTTCATAGGAGTTAAAATAAATCTGAAACAGCCAATTCGCATTAAAACCCTTTCTATCTGAATGTAAACGGAAGGGATGCGAGTTGGGGTACGTTGGAGCCAATCTACTTAGGGTCGTAAAGTTGGTAATTCTGGCGCTGGGCTGCTGTTTGGACTCGGTTAATCGGCTCGCAGAGGAGAGCGAGCCGCTCCGACAGCTCTGTCCTCGTCTGGAGAGCGTCCGTATGCCTCACCCGATCTCTCGTCCCTTCTGTCGCCCCCACACACCCCCAATTACACCACGGGCGTAAGTCGCAACGGGTAACGCGCAGGTGGAGAATGCTTCCATAGTTTGAATTAAACTTTTTGATGAGGGGTGGAAAACTGGTGGGAGTGAAGTATCTGCGCGGTGCCACAAATTATCAGCGTGTTTTAAAGCTCTCGCGGGAAGCGAGAACCCTGAGGACTGTCATGGAGAACCTCGTTTTTTATTTGAATGTACTCCGTCCCTTTCTATATCGTTTGGAAAATCGTAACTTTACAAAAAGTTGCGATATCTATAAGTAAATTGCTTTCTTTTTCAAGTCAAATACGCTCGAGGATACGATGTTTTCTTTCGTTAGTCTTTTTCTGTTGAAGTTTTCAACTACTTTAGTGACTCTTTAGTCAAAGTGTTCGATTTAAAATCAGATTCTGTTAATAAAATTGAACTGTATGACTGAGTTTATTCAACATTCTAGAATTTAAATGAATTTATCAGTGATAAAACTGTATGTTAGAGCGTGAAAATTGTAAAGCAGTAACCAAAAACGAACAAATGAAAGAGATATTTACTTTGTCCTTTATCCTTACGTATGCATGCGATATAAAATGTCTGTAGTACTATTTTTCTCCAGTTTTACAGCGTAGAGTCAAGAGAGCTAATTATCATTAGTGATCACTATTAGTGTAGACGGGTCCATTGTTTTGTGATTGATCACTGAAATTGTTCTCTTATAATATGCAAGCCCATCGAAATCTATAAATTTGCAGCATCGTTCTTGTCTTGAAACATTTTCTGAGTTGTATTTCAGTAATGAGATATGACATAGTTTCCAGATCAATAATTAGAGAGGAATGGGGTGGAAGGTAACGAATCCTGCTTTTGGCAGGTCAATTGAAATCTCAATTATAATAAAATCCGACTAATCAAACTCGCCACAGGCGGTGTATTGATGTACACTGTCAATTTCATCTAACGTTAGTAAAGGAAACTGCTTTGCAACTTACAGTTGCGACCTTCGAAGCCACATGTCAATTTGTGGTTGTGGCGGAACTTTGTAGAAAAAATGTAAAAACAACCCATTAGTTTTGATGTAATAATAAAGAAATTCGTAAGCTGGCGATATTCTCAAGATTTTCTACTTTCCAGCCGTTACAAAGGTACTTTATGAGAAGGGAAAGTTATATGAACGTGCGCCAGAAAAAGGTGAATTATCGGCAGAAAAGTTTATTGCCGGACTCTGGTAACAAAAATATGAATAAACCCTCTTGCTATATAGAAAAAAGTCTCTAACACGTGATGTAGCCAGAAACCTTTTTTTGTGTTTTTCTGATACCGAAAAATCGATTGACGGCAAAACTGTCCATCTGTGTCTGTCCATCTGTGGTCAATGCAAGTGACTAAACCATTCAACCGATTTTCTTTAAAATAGATATTCATTAATCGATCTGAATGAACTCGAGACTTTGGGAGTTTCATATGGATATTTTGATTTTTAAGGGTACTTTACATTAAGGCTTATTTCAAAATTTTCTCAAAAATGGCAACTAACTTTTTGATCAAACTTTGTCTTTGGATAGCGTAAAGAACGTCTAAGAGAATGGCGCAGGTCTCGTGTTCGTTGATATTTCCGTATTTTTGTTTGTTTGTTTTTTGTTCTGAAATACATTTTTGGGAACGTCTTCCTACAAATATAATATTGAAGACATAGATTTTTACTTTTTCCGAAATGAAATCTGGTTCATAAAGGCGGATTTTTAAATTATTTATGTTCAATTGTTTGAAAATATGTAATATGTAATGTGTAGTTTTCGTGTAAATTGGCGCGAAATATAGGAAATTAAAAAACAATTACTTTATTTTCTCAAAACCGCTCCAATTTTTTTGTTTATATTTTTTCCTTGAATAGAAGAAAGGATGCTTAAAAGAGTGGGAGATGGGTCTCATTTTCGTTTAGCCCTCTGAATTTTCGAAAAATGCAAATTTAGAAATAATGCGAGACATTTATGCTGTTGTAGCATCACTAGTTTAATACACTCATCAGAGTTTTGTAAACCTAAAGCTTACCGAGTCTAATTGTTTATTCTAATCGGATTCGGATGATCATAAATTGCATCGAATGTCTTTGATGCATTAAGTACAAGTAAGTTCACCAATTTTACACCTGAGGTCTTCACCGACGCGACGTTTACCTGCATCTGTGACCTTATTTTCCTCATTGAAAGCTGTCGAATAATCAAACTCATTCGAATATAGGTCCGTCAAAGCAGATGAATATGAAATACATTATACATCTCTTTGAGCAATGTTAATATTTCCTCAAAAAGAAGGCTGGAGCCAATGTCATGAAAGTGACGGATCAACGGGCACCTTTCGCCACAAAAACCGAAGGCAACAATTTTAATTATAGCCCGCACACGCTTCATTAAGCTCCCGGGCCGGTGAATTACTGCAAAGCGAAGGGCGGCTGTGAGGGGGGTGGGGCGGGGCGAGGGGTGCGTAATGCGCATTCATGCGTGCTCGCTCCGCCAGGGGCGCGCGCCGCGGTCGGCACCGCGTTCGGCCATTGCGGCGAAATTGATTCGTTTTATTTGATTGATGCCCCAATTGATTAATGATGATTGACAGAACACGCAACTCAGGTATTAATATCATATACGAACGACTAATCAGGTTTTAATGTCAAATGTGTGGTTCTCCGACATTGTGAGTAGATTACAGATCTCTTATGGTCTTCTGTTCTTCCCCCAAGGTTTTGTATGACTTTAATAATCGATCATGTAACAGGTAGCAAACTACTAATCAGGATTCCCTTTGTACACTTTATTTTTGATTTTCAGGCAAAGATGCGTTTGTCGTTGGAAGTTAAAGTAATTCTATGTTAAAAACTGCGGGAGATTTCACATATTTTATTAAAGAGAAACATAAGAATGTCGAACATGTTAACATATTGTCGACTAACACTAGAGTGCAATAAAAGTATATTAATAAAAGCAATAAAGGTGAAGTGTGAACAATAAGGCTTTTGTTAATTGGTAATTATATTCTTTATTTTTATTTCAGAACTAACCATTTTTGAAATCAATTAGTAAATAATAGATCGAACTTCATCATTGAAACACGGAAGACAATACTACTCCAGTGTCAAGACTACAGAGGTCCGTAAATTATTCCGACAAAAGTAATGTAGACTTTCATAATTTTTTGAAGAAGGTTTGTTGCATCTGGTTACCAGTAGAAAATTTTCGTATACGAGAAAACACGAGCAGTATTTGAGTTCTTCGGTTTTCTCAAAAACTATGGTCTTGGACATAGCACTCTTTACGCAGCAAACATAGATACGAGAATGCGAGTTAATTGGAAGCCTCTTTGAAGAGTCTAAATCAAACATTTTAGGAACCTAAATATCCTCCGTCTTCTGAACCCGGAGCCTAAACCTTCGCGGGCAGACGGAGTTTCGGCTGGATGGTCGAGAGCGAAATCGAGGAAGCAGATCGGCGCGGGTTTGCGGTTAAAGGGGAGGCGCCACGGCGCGGTGGCAGGGGACCCCGCGCAGCGATGCGAGGCGGGGATAGCGAGGGGGCGGGGCGGGGCGGGGCGAGGACGTCAGCATCCGCAGGCCCGGGGCGATAATTTGCGAGATGGTCCCAGCGAGTCGCGGCGACGCGATGCCGCCTCCCTGGCGACGGCGCGTGAGTGGCAGGCGGCGGCGGCGGTGGCGGCGGCCGCGGTGGCAGCTGGGGCGCGGTCAGGCGCACGGCGATGGCGGCGGTGAAGGTTGACGGCGACGGCGGTGGTGGCGGCGGCAGTGGTGGTGGTGGCGGCGCCGGTGACGATGGCTGTGGCAGCGGTGGTGGCGGGGGCGGTGGTGGCGGGGGCGGTGGTGGCGGGGGCGGTGGTGGCGGGGGCGGTGGTGGCGGGGGCGGTGGTGGCGGGGGCGGTGGTGACAGGGGCGGTGGTGACGGAGGCGGTGGTAGCGGGGGCGGGAGCTGGGACGTTGGAGGTAGCGATGGTGGTGTGGGTGGGGAGGGTTGCGGGGGCGGTAGTGGGGCGGGGACGGGAGCTGGGGTGTTGGGGGTTGCGATGGGGCGGCGGTGGTGGGGGCGGTGGCGGCGGCCGGGGCGCGGTCAGGCCCACGGCGATGGCGGCGGCGTCGGTCGCGACGCGGGTGACAGAGGCCGCGCTGAGAGCGAATGAAATGCGTCATGCCACGAGGAGCTCGAGCTTTGGGGCCCTTGCGGAGAACGTCATATTTGCGAAGGTATGGAGATTTCATCATCTTCCGTAACTTATTCGTTATTCGAAGAGCAAAAGTAGTATGTTGACGATGAGTCACGACACACAGGCAACACGTCACCACATTTGCAGGGATTCATGTGTTGGACGAAACAGTGACATTCTTAAAATAGAACTGGACAAATTTCTCAGAATGCATTTTTGTGATTTTAAACAGGAACTTTTATTTTCAATCGTTTTGTGTCACATGAAACATTGAGCTATTTTTATGTGAATTTCTTGAAATTCAATGTATTAAACTAAATATATACCAAATTTTAATGAAGAATCTTTTACGCATATTATAAAGCGGTCGTAATAATTCTGAAGAAAACTTTCATTCGTGAACAATAATTAGGATACAGAAATAGGTTCTCACCGGATGAAAAGAAAACTTTATAAGGAGATCAAATCTGCTGCGTTGGAGCAGTTATGAATGAGGGTCTGAGGAGGCGCTAATGAAGGATGGTTAGGTTATTGATGCGATGAGGACGGTAATAATGATAAAATTAGGAACGTTGTATCGAAAATTCTTAGAAACGGCATAATTGACAAGCGAGGAGAACATTTATATCGATTCAGAAGTTAAATATAGAGTTGCGAGAACAGATGTGGCAAAATTCACGTATCCAGCGAGAACTTCAAATTCTCTCTGAATTTATCACACAAATCTCTCAAAAATTTTATTCTCCTCTCTTGTCATGTCTCAACATACCAATATTCAATCTCGTACAAAGTGCTATACATTACCCTTTGCAAAACGCACATTGTATTCAGATTTCCTAAACACCTCTTTCACCTCACTCTAATTCATAAAAGCATTTGTCCTATTTTCCCACAAACACCTTCTCCCACCCCCATACTATAAATGGAAACTACCCATAGTAGAGTTACATAAATATGAAATTTTAAAAATACTGAAGAGTTGTACTGAAACCCACATTGGACTAAGAATGGCCAAATAAAATCTTTGCATTTAACATCGTAATCCTCGAAATCCCCAAAAGGCGAAAGTCGAACGGGAGGAAAAAAAATTTAAAAAATAAATATCTTGATTTATGTAAAAAGAAGGCAGACTTGAAGAGTGGTGTATTTCCATGCTGGTATGGTCGATGAAGACAGCGAGATGGCGTCGAAAGTTAAGAATAATACTGATGATAAATGAAGGCAACGTCGACAGCGAGGCTGGCGGGAACTAAAAAATCCTGATGATTTATAATTGGTGAGATTGGAAGTGAAGAGAGAAATTGTTGGAATGTCACAAGGGAAGAGAATACCAGCGAAATGCGCGACACTGTGTTCCATCAATGATGGACAGAGGAAAAGAGAGGAGGAGAGAGAGACAGGCAGGGAGAGAAAAAGACAGAGGGAAACAGACACAAGTAAGTAGAGACAGAGAGAGGTAAAGACAGAGAGAGGCAGAGACAGAGAGAGAGAGAGAGAGAGAGAGTCAGGCAGCGAGAGAGACAGACAGACAGGAACTAAATGAGATAGAGGCAGAGAAATATAGATGTAGAGCTAGAGGCATAGAGATAGAGACATATAGAAACAGAGAGAGACAGAAAGATAGAGACAGAGATAGACAGAGACAGAGAGAAATAGAGACCGAGAGAGGCAGAGAGAGTTAGAGATAGAAAGATAAAGACAGAGTGATAGAGCCAGAGAGATAGAGACGGAAAGATAGAGACGGAAAGATAGAGACAGAGGGAAACAGGTGACAGAGAGAGAGAGAGACAGAGAGCGCGAGAGACGGAGACGGACAGAGAGTAACAGAAGAAACACAGACGGAGAGGGATAGAGAGAGAGGTGGTGCGAAGAGCGATAAACTAAGGTGAAAGTAATCTGTCGAAAGGGAGGGCGCGGCGGCGGTGGTCGACATCAAGTGTCGAGCCTGGTGCTGATGTGGTCGCAGATGCTGAGAGCTGGCGATGCGCGACTGAGTGATGGACCCCAGGGAAAGTGCGAAACTGCTTCTAAGCTTCCCATATGTTAAGAGGCGAAGGCTGCAGTGACTTCGGGAACTCTGTAGATCTTCTTTTCCTCACTCTATTTCTGTGCTACTTATGTGCAACTCGGGTGTTTCTCAATTTGTCTCCTCCTGGGGTGGAGCAGTCAATGGGTTAAAAGGGGAACAGATGTTGGCGATATTAACTAGCTAAAACAGAAATAGGCGAAATAAGTGGAAGACAGTTTTGTCTCATAACTAAGCTGACCTATAAATAATCTTGCCAAGATGATCTGTAAATGAAGAAACGAAAGGGATATTTCTAGAAAATGTCTTGACACTATATTTTCAAGTGTTTCATTTCCATCAGAGTTATTACAGTCTTATGGTTTATTTACGTTTTATGCTTCTAAAATATTGATTCGAAATTCAAAAAATGTAATTTGTATAGCCATCTCTAGCTACTTCTTTAGTCCCGTAAGTGTATTTCATGTGTTTTTTCACGTGGGAGGTGGCGGTGATCTACCCTCGCTGGCTGGCGGGATCCAACGCCTACCTACGTCGGCTGAACAGAATCTTCCCCCACCATTTACCTCCCACCTGCGCGGCACCGCCGTAGCTGGAACGAGATGCAAGCTCCCGAGCGGTTTCCCGTCAGGTGTGGTAGTCTAGTGCAGATGAGTGTAAGCGCGTGTAAGTAAGGGTTAAGGAAGGAAAAGGAAGAGGAAGGAAAGATCGCGCGCGGGTCCTGATCCGCTTGTTAGAGTTCTGCTCCGGCATTCGTTGGTCGGAAACCAGGGAAAAGTACTGATCAGAGCAGCCGGCTCCGAGAATTCTCTTGCATACAGCGGCTGAAATTCGATCTACGTAATAGACGAAGTAATAGAAAATTTTATTCGTCAATAATACATAATATAATGTAATTGTACCTAAAATGCTGATATTCGTGTCATAGTTCCATGAACGTGGCGTAATTTAGCAATAACAGTTCTCACTACTCTCTTATTTTCAATTACAAAATTCACTTTCAGCCTATTTTGTATTCACACATTTCAAGCCTTAAGCAGTCTTGCTTACTAAACAAACGTCTTTAGTAACTGATTTTATTTACATCACCGATCGATCCCACATTTATAAAAGAACGCTGCCAGCACACGACCGACTTAACTTCATCATTGCAGCAATTCTCGAGCCCTGGCGTGAAGGCTCTTAAGCGCACCTGCTTGTCATTCACATCCTGGGCGCGTAATTGCCTTCTGAGGCCGTCATCGAACGCCAGCGCCGGGGCCGGGGGTGGGGCTGCGGGGGAAGAGTGGGGGATGAGAGGGGGAGGGAGAGGGGGAGGTACGGCAGCGCGGCGGCTGGGCGTGAAATATGAAGAGCGCCGCCATGAAAGGAAGAAAAATGCCGCCAGGCCGTTTAGTTAATCCCACCGAGGGGCGAATGCAAATCAGATTCCTCGCCCATTAATGAGAAACGTATGGAGAACTTTCCTTAAACTACACCGTGCGGTATATTTCATTCCAATGGCTAACGCTATAAATCTTGACCGCCCCTTTAATGAGAACCGCACTACACGCTGCAAGTGTTCACCCAAATGCATTTATAATACTACCCTTCTGCGCCTGCCATTATTATATTATCGTATATCCGTAAATGCTAATGGTTCTCGGATGGAGCTACTGTTTGTTCGTGTGTGCTGTACATCACTCTTGCTCTCGAGAAAATCAAAAATCCTATACAGTAATTTTACACTCGACAAATAATTTATTTTTACAGTCTCTGTATTTGAATAAAACTCTTTGGCCCTGGTTTCGCCCATTACTCATATATACTTGACTCCTATGCTAACTCGGTTCAGATGTGTATGCATATCTATTTAATTGTATAGTACTAAATTATTTGATCAATACTAGAATATTGATCGGCATTAACAACTTAAGTCATAGAATCTACCATATACCGTCTCCTACGTTTTTCAGCTTCTCACAATTAATGCTATATAATCAACAAGGAGAAAATAATTCACAACAATCTGATCAAAATAGCTGCTTAAAAAGATGAAAACATAAAGTAAGGTACAGGAAAATTATCATAAAAAAGTCTATAATCGCGGTTGACTGCATCATCAATGCTTCACGCCTATGATATTTTGATTGTCTACCTATATATCAGTTTCTCTTGAACTCTCAGAATTTTTTGAAAATGGCAAAGTTATAAATAATGCAAAAAAGCATGTGCTGTTGTAGCACCATTTGTTTCATTCATGAAGAGCTAGCGAGCTATAGTATCAGAAGTCAGGAGGAAAGACCAACATAATTTGATTTCTGCAGCCACTACCAATAAGATAGTGAAATTGGAAAAATCACATGATTTCATGCGTAGGTCTGACGGTCAGTTACATGGTCGTGAGAAACATATTGTTATTATTTCTTGTTATAGTATTTTTAATTTTAATTTTAAGGAATGAACCATATTGTATTGAATTTAATTTGCGTAAATTGTGTACTTAAGTAAGTTGTTTGCAATTCTGATTCACGTGGGCCCCAAACTAGATGCGCAACGTGAATTCGTTTTATTCGAGATATCCTTGTTAATATGACTTCTAAAATTGGTGATCGTTGAAGAGCAGAAAGCTCTATTTATTCCATGTTCTCGAATTAAATTGGCACAAATTCGGACGGCAAAGAAATATGCAGAGATTTTGAACAAAATGATTCATCGTGATCATTTGTGATTCAGCATGATCATGATCATTTGTGATCATCACGATCATTTGTGTATTCACTAATTTTTTGCGTACATTTTATGCATGGGAGAGTAAACAATCTACCCAAATGAAATATCATTCTGAAGTAGGTAGAAAATTGTGGGGATTTTCGTGTATACTTTTGCTCAACAATCTTTTGGAAACAAATCGAAGTCAAATATTTAAGCATGGACTTATCGAATGAATACCTCAACGCCTGTTTTCTGACAGACTAATCGTGCATAACTAATAAATGATACGAATAGGACCTTTAAAAATGTTTGTTAGTCCTAAAAGATCTCAAGTTACGTTCCTCAAGCCATAATCGACAAAATGAGTTCACCTGAACTTTTCCTCTGGGCGTTGTTAGGCGTAGTATGATGGACATCTTGAATGAGATTTTAGTTTGTGGTAAGAATATAATTAAGTGTTGCTCATAGCGTGACCTCGGTAATTAGAACTGGAAGGGTAAAAATAATGAGGTGGATTTTCGATTTCATTTACATAATATGCTTTAGTGGCAGCTATGAGAACAAAGCGAATTAAATAAAATTGGTAAATTTATATTACAAATTGTAATTGTAATTTACAATTAAAGATGAATAATAGCCCTCAGTACTAATAGCCCATAATTATTTGTATAGGTAAGTACGAGTATATATGTGCAATAGCGATTTTGATAGAGAATGGAAAGGTATTATCTGAGTCAAGATTCAGAAAAGGAAAGACTTGTACATAAATTGTTGTATTCTCTAGTATTTCAAGTTAATTTCATATTGAAAACTGATTTATAGAGGGCGATATGTTCCCACATACCAATCTTGAACTATATTAACACCATAAGTTACGCCCTTGTATTTGCCCTTTCCGACTAGGGTTTTGTAGGCTAACTTGGTCTTAGTAAGAAGCAAAATTTTATTACACAGGTCTGCAACCCAAAAGCTGTTTTCATAATTTTATCTGATTCTTATGTTTTTGCGTACGCCGAATTCGAAAATGACCGCGGTTTCTTCCTGGAACGTCAGTTTGTTTCGCAATCGAAATGTACTTCGTAATTTGGTCAAACATGTAGCTGGATATCGCTAAATTTCAAATTCATCACACTTGGGAAAAAGACTGAACATGATAAACAAATTTATTTTCACTGCCCATGCTCCCAAAAAAACATGAACATACACATAGTATGTGTTGGATCTGATGAGGATCACTGCATTGTTCAGTATGCTTGCTAAGACCTGCCCGCATATGTTAATGCATGCATCAACTTATTCTCTGATTCCTCCACAATCTTCTATTTCATTTCAGTCTGATCCAGCTATTGTTTGTGTGGTTCAAAATTATTGCAATACCTCCAAAAAATTCGACTGGAAGATTTTGTTTCATTTGTCATTTCATAATTCATGGTAAAAAAGCATTAGTTGAGTATTATGTACTTTGTTAAATTTTATTTTGTTTATTTTAAATTAGAACTTCGTGACTAAGATAAAGTTCGGGTTTATCAAAGTATGTAAGCATTGCACCAAAACCTCTTGTCTTCTATGTTTATGGGACACTGACAAAATCACTGGAGGCCCAAAAATGTGTACCAAGAAGTCTGGTTGTTGGTGAAAATAACGTTCTCAGGGAAAGATTGGTACCTCAGAGAACGGTTTATTACCAATTCTACACATTAAATTGGGAATAATGAAGCAATGTTTAAGGCACTTCCTAACGACAGCGAATGCGTCAATTACTTGGGATCCATGTTTCCAGGTTTATCGGAGACAAAACTGAAAGAGGGATTGGTAGATGGGCAGGATATTAGAAAACTCATATCTGACAAAGACTTCAACAGTTCAATGACTCCAACTCAAAACAAATCGTGTGTTGCCTTTACTGACGGTCATAAAAATATTTTGAGAACCCAAAACCACAAGGAAATGGCGGAAACTGTGTTGAAAGCATTCCAAAAGCTTGGTTGCTCCATGAGTTCCAAAATCCATTTTCGCAATTCACACTTTGACTATTTTCCAGGAAATTTGGGAGCAGAGAGTCAAGATCAGAGAGAATAAAGGATTTTCAGAAAGACATAAAAAATGAAAAGGTGTCAAGGGAAATGGAATGTTACGATGATGGCTGACTACTACTGAATATTGTACATGGATCTTACGGAAGCCACCTACAAAAGGAGACACTCAAAAAGAAGTTTGAAGTTTAATAAAAGACGATTTTACAAGCAATCCGATTGACTGTGGTGTTACTTGTGCTAATTAGCTAATTTTTTTGTATACAAAAATATTTGCCTTACGAGATTTTTTAAACAAAGATCATCCGTTTATTCAAAAACCTGACATCCCAGGAAAAAAAATGATTGGCATTCCTGAATGCAGTGCACCACAAAACGTTGGAATCAGTCAACTATTCCCTAACTAGTCAGTTACCCCCCAAAAAATTGCAGACCTCTGTTATCATTCATGGAATTGTAGTTTTGAGCATAAAGGGTGAGATGGAATAGTTTAATTATGAATTGTATCGTACATTCAAGTTCTCTTAACCAATATAATTTACAGTGATAAAACTATTTTTTAAGCCTTTTTTTAATCTACACGTTGTGTAAGGCAGTAATGTAATCGTACAAGAACTCTCATTTAAATATTCGCTTAGAGAAAAAGTACACTAGTTACACTAATCAACCTTGATGTAAAAATTGTCCCATTAAATGCTGACTCTTTCGTTACTTCAATCATTGTTCTCCCTGCCCGTTCGTTTGTTCCATATTCGATACAACGTACATCCGCGCCTGTCTTTGGCAACCGCAAAATTCCTCAATTCGGCGATCAGTGCACCTCGTGCCTATGTCCACATATTTCCTCTCCCCACTCCCGCCCCCGCACCTCGCCATGCACCGCACCCCCCACCACCACTACCACGCGCCATCGTAGTGTGACGTTTTGTAGTTTGATAAAATATTAATTTTATGAAGAAACAGTGGAAGTCATCTTCATCAACTTAATACATTTATTTAGTGAGACGGCTTTCGACGGCCTTGACGTCATCATCAGTCTCACTGTGTTTGGCAAAGCTGTCGAAAGCTGGTTTCTAAATTAATATAGTAAGTTGACTGCGTTGACGGACTTCCTTTATTTCTTCGCGTGATTGCGTCAAAAATATCACATCAGAATTCCCATAATTATTAATTTTAATTTTATTTGAATTCGTTTGGAATCCAAAGAGCGAAATGTTTTTAAAAGAGTTTAAAAAATATAATAGTTTTATTAACTAAGAAACACACATTAGCATATTCCTTTTAACAAACAATTTTAAATACATGTTATTTCATTACGTTTTAATACTGGACTGAATAATTTGCTTCGTTTCTTGCCTTCGGAAGACTGCAATAATTCCATTGTGATCACATCTGGAGAGGTGCGTGGATGAAAACTGATGTCACTGTAGTCCCTTTCACCAGATAGTACTAGAGTTCGAGTTTCAACGGTGGAAGATTTTTCGACTGGCTAATAACTGGATCGAGGTCAGGCGTTGTTTGCAGGAAACGTCCGGCGGCCTGCTGCTCTGATCGGCGATCAGTACCAGGATGTTGCCGATGCAATACTACCCTAACAAACGGGTTGCGTTCGCGTGATATTTCCTTCCTCCTCCATAAGCCTTCTCCTCACCTCACACACGCGCACACACACACACACACACACACTACATTTTCACTCATGTCGGGAGTCCATTCGAGAGCTTAAGAGTTTGTCCCGGCTGGGGCGGTACCTTACTGGCTGAGATACCTGTTTGAGGAAAACCCTGCATATCATCGTGTAGGTTCCCGCTAGAACGTAGATCTCTCGTTTGCCACCAAAACACTACCAAAACACAAATACAACCAACCAATTTCATACACTACAACCAACCATACAAAGTATCAGACCAAACAATCAACTGCAAAAGCAATGTTATTTATTTTCCCATCCTGTGTGTGCTTCTAACTTTGCTTCCAAAGACGCTGGCAAACATGGGGTTTGCACTATACGTATTCCCGGGTAGCACTGATGTAGCCGGACTTTGAGGCAATCGAATTGCGATTGTGGAATAGTAGAGGTGAAAAAATGTTGGTTGGTACTTCCTCCATTAATGTAATTTGAGTGGTCCCTAACTACTATTTACAATTGGACGCCATTATTGAGTTTGATGTTTCGATATAGGGTATGTCAGAATAAGTGTTTCGAACGTCTACGGTATGAAGGTGGAGGAAGATCATACCATTTTGCCCATGAATATTCATGGGTAGTATATTCCAAATTACGAAATTACTCATATGACAACATTGAATGGTAGGCCACTATGCATGCGTAAATCTAGACAGGACATGTTCTGATGCAGTGTAAGAGTTATCGTGAACCTGCAAACACCAAGCCTTGCCTTTTAATATCGAAACAAATGTCAATTGAGTAAATTATTTGTATTAACAATATTCTACCACATCTTCAATACCGTAAGGCTGACCAGCACAGCATTTTGCACTTTCAGTGACGTCGGGGGCAAATGAGAAAATCGATGAAGGGTGGGGATGAGACCCAATCTAGGAGTGGAGACCACCAATCAGAATGCGCAATTCGAAAGATAGCGCGTAAATTCAAAGAGCAATCGGCAAGAACATGACGGTCTTAAACAGTTCAAGTAATATTGCCTTTTGTATTATATTGCAAATGTTTATTCTCGGTATATGACAGGGTGAAATATGAAACTACAACGAATTATACATATATTTCGACACCAATTATTATAATGGCTTGTAGGGCTGATAATGTAATTCGCTTTGCTACGATGTAATCACAAATTTAGTGTTGTGCTAAACACAAAAGTTTGATACTGAATTGTTTTTGATTGATGATGACAGCAATAAACTACTTTTTATTAACTCTGCTTAATTGAATAAGACGGTTCTCTCAAAGCAAAAACATATTGTTCTTGAAAACAAATTATGATTATTTTCTGTTCTAATTTATGACAAGAGAGTAGAGTCGTTTACGACATCGTATAAAAATATAAAGCCCTTTGCATTCTATTTAACAATACCCATGATTATCTTATGATTGTCCGTAACAAATCGTCACAGACATTTGCTGGTTGATCTCCTTTATTCAGTTTCATAATGGAGAAAAATAGTCACAAATGTGCTATTAAACATTACCCTTCTTAGAATTGCCACATATTCTATTTTTATGTCAATCTTGATGTGAAAGATTGCTCTCATAATTTTCTTCATTTTGCTGTGATTTGGAGATTACAACATTCCTGGTGAGCAATCACTTATGAAATTGCAATTTTTGTTAAATGGAATTAAATATATTTTTTCTTATATATAAGCATATATTTTAAAGCTTTTGCTTTAAAGCTATTGCTTTAAAATAATGCTTAAGAGTCACAATGAGCATGTTATTTTCTTTAAAAAATAGGAAATGAAAATACATACAGTGATGCACACAAAGGTGGATGTAGAGCAGTGCACAGAAGGTAAAAAGTGAATTATGATCTTGGTAACTTGAAATACTAGACATAATCCATTTAAACAAATGGGCATATAATTTTGAAGAATGGATCATTGGGTTAGACCCAGGCATTCAATCTACGCGCCGCGTCGTGCTACGTCAGACTTCTCCCCTCCCCGCAAAGCTTCCTACTCCCCACTACTTGCACTTTCGGCGCTGCCGCGGGCAGACGATCGGCTCGCAAATGCAGAATGCCCGCGGGAGAAGGCGTTGTGCAGGTCTGCCGTAAGGTAATCATGTTCGATCCCTCTACATGTCCTAGATATTTGTAACATTTATTCTGAAACTCTAGCTAGATTGCTAGGTCAAATTCGGCTGCTGTCTGAAAGAAATTTCTACGGCCGGCTGCTTTGATCCGCAGTTTTCGTGGTTGTCCGATCAGCAGCCGGTGATCGTCAGGCCAGTACCCTAACAGACGGGCCACGACCTCGCCCGATTTTTTCTTCCTCTTCCTTGTCCTGTTTTCACCCCTTACTTGCAAGCACTCTTACATACACTACACGGCCATTTATGCCGGATTAGTTCTCTAACAAAGGGCCACGAACCGCGCGCGATCTTTCCTTCCTCTTCCTTGTCCTATCCTCGCCCCTTTCTGGCACACGCACTTGCAAGCTGTATACTACCACAAATGCCGAGAGACCGGTGGGGAGCTTGGAACTTGTCCCGACTGGGGCGATGCCCCGTTGGTGGGAGATACCTGATTCAGGAATACACCCGTTCCCCGTCACCCGTTAGGTCGGCGCCGGATCTCAACATCCAGCGGGGGAAGATCTGCGCTACCTATCGAGAAAAACACATGCACTACTCTTACAGGAACAATGATCATTGCTGTTTACGTGCCTGGAATCTCCAATCAGTTAATTTACAATGAGATTATAACACAGTATCGGTTATAATAACAAAACAACTGCAACAATTCCCACTTTGTAGCTCGTGGTACTGTAGCATTGAGCCCCAGTGCGGTGCCGTGTGTGGCGCGCGAGGTGTGAGCGCGGCCGTAATCGCGCTCTCGATTGCGCGGCGGCTGCAATTCGCTATGATGAAGCGCGCGCGCTGTGGCGCCGCCGCCGCCGCCGCCGCCGCCGGGAGAAACGGGGCGTCATTTCGGCGATACTGCGGCTCATAAACAAAAGGCTGGAGGCGTGCGGCCCGCGCTCTCCGCCTCCGCCTCCCCCTCCGCCTCGCTCTGGCCCGCGCCGCCAAGGGGATTTCTTGTTCTTGGTCTACCATCGAGTCTCCCTCCCTTCGTTCGATCTCTGGTTGGGCGCCTCTGCGCGGATCAACATCTCCCTGGTTTTTGTGCAGGGTTTCGTATGACCATGCCCTGTTTCTTCTTCTTATGAGAGTAGATGGGTACGTGGAGCAGTCTGTTTATCGGTTTTTGTGTTTTGTACTTAGGTTTCTGTTTGTTACTAGTACACAGATTCTCCGAGATTTTGATGCTAATTACGTAACAATTGACTTTTCGTTATACTGTTAAAACATGGATTTAACGCAACCATAGGCACGAAAAGTCACTCTTAACTGCCGGAGTCCGTTAAGGATTTGACTGTTTAACATCAGTTATAACTAACGTTGGCGTGTGAGTACTCATATGCGTCGGCTAACACAGGTAACGACTCGGTTAGTTAAAAAGCACCACGGCTGCCTTGATTTACAAATTTCAATCCGTCCTCATTTCATATTTGTCGGCCTCATATGTTTAATAACTAGAATGATAATTGACGGCAGACATTGCAGATTTTGTTTCATTGTACTTATTATTAGAATATAATGAAATGTGAAAAGATTGAGCTGACGATGATGATTGTTGTACGTTGAAAACGTTGACCAAATCTTGTCTGCTTTTCTGTTCCTGGAAGCTTCTTGATTCTTCTTGGAAGCACGTAATATTTTGTTCATGCGACCATTTTAAAATATTCTCCCTATTGGAAGAAAAACCGTGGCTCTGAAATCTTTTAAACGGCTGTGAACGACTTTGAATTATTTTTAAAACATATTATTCTTAAACCACAGCTAGTTGGTATATCATTTAGTTTGCAAAAAAACAAGAACTAGCTAATACCTCAACTTGACAATGAGAAAAAATGGGGATTTCTTTATTTTGTATTATTAAAAATTAATATCAATAATTTAATATCCTCTATCATAAAATTGAATTAAGAAATGAAATGTTTTTCTCTCTTCCTTTCCATTATCGCCGTTCTTAGATACATGTATTACTATACTCTTTAACTTTTAGACCTCGTGTTTCAGTTTTCTATGAAATTTTATGTAGTATTCTTTATTCAGTTTTAATCCGATCAATTTCTTAGAGAATATTTGAGCTGTGTTACAACGGCACTGACGATTAATCATATTTCTCTCAATCACACATGGCGGCTTGTTGCTATTCAAGAAAAGGGTGACTGAGCAGGTTTTCCGTAAATATTCGTTATAAAAGTTTGGTAGCCGCAGAATTCATTTATTTATCATATTTTTCTTATTATGCTCTCGAATAACTTAAACTTTGCAGTTAACCGTCATAATAATTTTTTCAATTTTAGCAACAATTTCATTTTATTAATACTTAATTTTTTATTAAGACGTCTTATTTGTTCTGTTCGACCAAATAAATGTATTAGATACAATAAACGAAAAACTCAAGTACTTATTTCCCTAAATATTCAATCTGGAGGTGACTCAACCATTGTACTTCCTCCTTTCTGTTATGACTGTTGCAGACCTTCTCACCCTCCCATCCATTCCACACGTCACATTCATTCTCTCACTACGCCCTCATTAAGACTCTTACGAAAGACAGTGAAGGTCTCAATCGATCCGAAGAAAGTGACGGTGAACCCTCCGCCAAGCGCTGCACAGTGGCTCGTTTTCTTTAAGAACCACTCTCCAATTCGTCCCTTAATTCCGACAACCAGTTCTTCTAACTCACTACTCGCGTGCATCTCTTTTCCTCGTTTAGCGCTGAATCGCTGCCCTCTTGATCCCCTCCCTTTCGTCCGTCGAGAGCCTTTTCCTTATCCTCCGTATCCCGCGTCGTGTTCTCCTCCTCGTGCCCCGGTGAGCGTCTGGTTCGCGGGTCGGCCGTGTAACAGGTTCTGTTGACGTCCACATGAGCAACGGCGCTGCTCGCGCGGCGCGGCCCGTCTTTTATCCGTGGGAGGGCGGCCGGGCGCGGGCGCGGGTGCGGACGGGACGCGGCGGCGGCGGCGGGCGAGGAGGTGCGGGGCGAAGGCCGAGCTGCGAACATGATATACGCGACGATTGCGGCAATCACGCGGTTCAAATTTACGGCTTAGCGCGCGCGGGGAAAAAAGAAACACAAGGAACAGGGGGCAACGGAGGAGGAACAGAAGGGCGACGAGTTGGCGAGGTGGAGAAAAGGGCGCGCGAGATGGGCGAGGGAGGGATTGAGAGAGAAAGTGCTATGGCCGGGAAGGGGAGTGAACGAGAACGAGAGACGAATTTATGAAAATGTATCGCCGCGTATTTTTGGAATACACACGCCTGTCGAGAAGAGCTGTGATTCGGCGTCCATAAATCACGAGGCGTTGGCGACGAGGGGAGCGGCAAGGGGAGCGGTGGAGGCAGAGGCGCGGCCGCGGGCGAGAGCGCGGGCGGGGCTGGAGGGGCGAGGGCGCGGGCGGGGGCGCGGGCGGGGGCGCGGGCGGGGGCGCGGGCGGGGGCGCGGGCGGGGGCGCGGGCTGGGGCGCGGGCGGGGGCGCGGGCGGGGGCGCGGGCGCGGGTAGGAACGCGGGCGGGGCGCGGGTGGGTGCGCGGGCGGGGGCGTGGGCAGTGTCGAGGGTAGGAACGCGGGCGGGGGTGGGCGCGAGAGTAGATCTCGCAGCGCCGTGGTCGATGGGTGGACGCGCCCGGCTCCCACCTGCACGACGCGACGCCGGCCGGCCGGCCTTCGCAAAGACTGGTGATATAGGGCACACACGCTCCAGGAGACTATTCTTTTTCAACACACTGGCGTAGAATATGACGAAGAAAGCCGCGAAATGGTGATCTATTTGTTGTTTTATGCACAGGTTGACGTATCAGGTGCTCTGCGGGTATTCATTTGCTTCTTTAATGGAATTGATTGAAGAATATATATGGTAAATCCTTAATTTGTTTACAAAACCAAGAAAATTCAAAAAAGCCTGTACATTTTTAATAATTATACTTTACAAGTGATATAACTAAATTATTTTGTCACTTTTGGATTCTAGATGCTCAGTTATCAAGTACATCGATTTAAAATGATTACATGATTTTAGGTAAGTGGCAAACGTTTTGATGATTTTGAAATAATTAACAGTTAAGTTTAAAAAATCAAAGCCAATTGTAGAAGGAATTTTTCATCATAAAAAAGTCAGAGTACTGGTTTTGTTAATATAACTTACGAAATTAACCTATAAATCATCAGATTTCTCATTGAGGAACCTTTTAGATACTTTTGAGACTATTATTACTATATCATAAGCATTCGGGATATATTGAGAAATGTTTAAATACGAAAAGCGCACAATGTGTAATGATTAGCTACTCTTCAGAGCAGAATTTGTTGATGCTTGTGACTCTATTTTCACATGTCATTTCTTTATTTATTCACACGTCAGTTATTACATTTGAAATAAATAGATTTTTCAGTATGACGATCATTTAATGCTGTCTCATCTGTATGGCATGGCTTCTATTTATCAAAATAGATCACAGGGAATACAAAAAAATGTTCCGACATTCTTGAACATGGTCTAGTAACAAATTGGACAATTTTGAATCAGAAAAAAATGGCGGCTACTTACAGACGCCGAAAAGGTATGGCTTGGTCATAATCGGCAATGAAAAAGAACTTTCTACCCCGGGAGGAAAACATTAGCTTTGAGTTCGTTATACAAGAGAACATTAAAACATTACACTGTGTATTCAATATGGCGTACAGTTTGAGACGCCACATCGGAATGACATACCGTGGCTTCACACCGTGGCAATCCAACGAACAATATACAATAAGAATTAGCTGTGTACTCATTCCCTAAAGGCAAATTTTTTTTCGACACATTCAAAATATTGTGCAGCGCAACGCCGACACCTACAGGCTGCCACGCATGCTGCCTTACTTTCCCTGTTCCTCACAACACTGGCTAATTTCTCAAAACGTTTTAACGTTGAGCTTATCATACGTGGATTTTCTTGCTGGCTCCTGGTCTAACAGTTGGTGTGAATCTGAAACACGCCTGAAACGGTTTGTCATACAACAGAACTTGACATCGTGACTGTACTTCCGAGCAATGCTTTCTTGTCGTCTTAAAGGGAAGATAATGTTATATTTCGACCAAAAGTCTTACTTTTTTGTCGGGAGAGAAGGGTCTTTCAGTGGGTAAAAGTACATTGGTCTTATAGATGGATATTTCCGTTTCAGATAAAATTGGTCGTGCAAAGGAAGAGTCCTACGAAAGAGGTGGCCTGTCAAGAGAATTCTCTGGCCTTATTGAAGGGTTTTTTGAAGTCCATTGTGAACATTAAAGGGGAACCAGAGTCCCTCGCAAATCTCATGCACGGAGAGTCCCTGCCCTGCATGTCTGGTAGATGAAGGCTTTCGATTTTTCATTGACTACCGACCTATTCCAATACCGTCGTGTACAACGGCGGTTGCTCCTTATACCCCTCCTTTGATAAAAATATTCATTGATTCTGTTAGCATCAACTGCTGAGGTCATTAGTCTTGTAAGTAGTGCATGATTTTTGCTTGGTAGGTGGCAGTGATTTTCCCCCGCTAGATTCGGCGCCGATCTACCTGTCGGCTAGCGGGATTTTCCCCCGCGAGGTAACTCCCACTAATGGGCGCAGCCTCAGGCGGGACAAGCTCTAAGATCCTAACCGGTCTCCCAGCATGAGTGTAGTGTAATACATGCAAGTGTGTGTGTGTGTATGTGTGTGTGTAAGTGGTAGGGTAGGTCAAAGTATGGGAAGAGATCGCGCGCGATGCGTGGTCCGTTTGTTGGAGTACTGCTTCCACATTCGCCTGTACTGATCGGAGAAATATGGAAAAACTACCGATCAGAGCAGCCGGTCGCTAGAATTCACGTCCAGATAGAGACATAACTCCACCTAGCGATGTACCTCATGTCGAAAACACTGCCACCGTCGGGACTCGAACCTAGGACTGCAGTGACATCAGTTGATGCCCTGAGCCACCTCCTTGGGTCCTCTCCTTCGCATCTCTAACCCTGCCACCCCATCGTCTGCAGTCATCAGCCTCCCAAGCCGTGGCGGCGCCTGCTGTAATGTATTCCGGGCGATACCTTGTTAGCACCCACAACCACTAATGGCGCCCGGAGCGGCCGCGGCTCGACCCGGCCGTCTCCGCGACGCGCCCGGGGTGGGGGTGGGGCAAGGGCCCGTATAAAAATGCCGCGGGAACAGTGCAGAGGGCTAAAACATTAATGGGCCGGGACGGAGACGCGGTCTGGGAGGTATGAATATTGCAACAGCGCAAAGGAGAGCTGGTGGGAGTCGCGGGCGGGGGCGGGGGCGGGGGCGGGAGCGGGACAGGGGTTGGGGCGGCGGCGTTGCAGGTTTTAAGAGGCCCTGCAAGACTCGGGGATATGTCTGTGTCAGGCGGACGCGGCGCCACCGACGTGCGACGTCCCCGGCGACGCTGGCGCCCCTGGCGGGGATGCGGTGCGCCGCGACGCGACGCGACGGGACGCGTGCCTCCGCGGCGGCGCGTGTGGCGCATTGCAACGCTTTGTGGGCGCGCGCTGCGGCAGCCGTCAGCAGAACTCGTCCTCTGCTGGCACCGGCCGAGATGGCTCAGGGCATCAACTGATGTCGCTGCAGTGCCTCAGACCGGGAGGTTCTACTTTGAGTCCCGACAGTGGCAGGATTTTCGACACTAGCCCAGATAGCTAGGTCTCTGCAGGAGAATTCTAGCAGCCGGCTGCTCTGAGAGGTAGTTTTATTTGGTTTCTTGGGTCAGTATCAACCGAATGCAGGAGCAGTACCTTTCCAAAAGGAACACGGGCCGCGCGCGATCTTTCCTTCCTCGTCCTTGTCCCATCCTCACCCCTTAGTTACACACGCTTACACTATCATGCACTACGCTACCACACGAGCCAAGAGACCGGTCGCGAGCTTCAAGCGTGTTTCAGCTGGCGGAGTGCCCCGCTGGTGGGAGATACCTGGTTGGGGAATTTTTTTTTGCTAGCCGATAACTCGGCGCCGAATCTCGCCATCCAGTGGGGAAAGTTCACCCCCACCTCCCGAGAAAAAGAAATATGCACTACTCTTATGTCACTAATGATGTTGACGCGCCCGGAATTACAAACAATCAATCAGTGCAAGTTGGTCCAGGGTGCGAGTCCCCAGGCTGGCAACATTTTTGACACTTTGGAGTTCAACCACTTTCTGGAGGAGAATTTTAGCTGCCGGCGGCTCTCAACGGTAATTTTCCGTGGTTTCTCTCAGCCAAACCAGACAAATGTCCTCGTCCCTTTAACGTACACACTCTAACTACACTACCACATCGTTTCTACATGTATGTCAGGAGATTAGTGGCCCGATAAAACAACAATATCCCATCATTCCCTTTCAAAATAGAATGATATATAAGGCTGCCGCAACTATAATTCCATTTATTTAGAGTTTCATTTGACTGATCATCAGCTGTTAGGGTGTCATCCAATCGGGAGCTTACAGGTCACTATAGTGACGTCACTACAGTGACGTTCAACCTCCCGATTGGATGATATTGCAAGAGCTGATTTGCGTCAACTGAACCTATGTTTAAATCCAAGTATACCCTTTTTGTTTTACTGAGTGAATGAAATTACTACCTTCCAACAAATGAAAAGCCACGTAGCTGAGCTTTGTACTCTCGTCAAATTTTTGCGATAAAAAATTAGGCCGTTCCGGTTGATGACCCGCGTGCGGTTCCTTATCGCGGGCTGTCAAACTCGCTCTTGCCGTCGACGGATTTCTTAACTGAGTTCTCTAGAGACAAAACATTTTATCACCTGCCACCATGAAATCTCTACTGCACATTTCAAATAATTCATCACTGTATTATAGGGCTTTGGTTCTAATTTATTTCATTTGACATCATACATACTTTACCTTTTTAATTAAATATCATAGGTTAATTGATGAATGTGCTATAAATTAGACGACTTATTAAGAAATCAAACACCAGCCATTACTTTACGTTCTATGAGATAGTTTTCTTATATTTAAAATAATTTATTTTCGATATATGTTTAGAATCGTATGTGTTAATCACAAATTGATAAATTCAATGGGAAATCCCTCAAAAAAGTTGTATTTCTCCATATTTACATCATCTCATCTTCTTTACTGTACCCTCCGGCCTCCAGTGTTATTCTTATATGTTACTCTCCTTACGTGTGCGGAGGAAGTCATTGCAGTCTTTTATGTGAGGGTGCATGCAGTACGGGGCGTTTTCTTGCTCCAATTCTTCAGACTCGAAATGTATATGCATGCACCAGGCCCTTGTTCCCCCGCCTTCGCTTTCACTATCTCGTTTTTCACTGCTACCACCAGTGCTTCAACCACCACCACCCCAACCACCACCGCTCCGAACCACCAACGATAACACCACCAGCGCTCGAACCACCACCGCCACCACCCTCACAGCTCCACTCCCAAAACTACTGAACAAAGAAATCATTTCCAGGTCTAAAACCACTATGAAAGTACACCAACTCCCTGCCACCCATTTATGCCTTAATCATTTTGTCGGCGTTTGCATTACTTCCTCTTCTTCTAACCTCACACGTCTTCTTTCTCTCTTTCCTACCCCGGCCCATTCAACACAGTGCCTTCCGCACTCTTCTTGGGACGAAATCAAGTTGTCCAGTGCGATGTTCCGACGTTGCCGTTTCATCGTCTGCTTCCCAGCGTCGCCATTTTCTTGTGAAACGAGTCTATATTCTTAGCAACCGCTCTCGCGGCTGGAGGGGTCGGAACAGCGGAAGGGCGGGCCCCGCGCCCGTGCAAGGACCGAGCTCCCCCTCGAGCCGCTTGGTAATAAAATGAAATCCGCACGAGTGGTGCATAACGAAACACGACGACCCCCTTCGTCTGAGGACGGAGGTCATTTGGAATTAAATGTGTTCAATCGCACTCCCCAGTCTATTTAAAAGTAATATCACGACTTGACAGAATAACTCGCGACGTTCCCGTCGCCTCCCGAATCTGGAGAGTCCGCGCGCTGAGGCAGAGGAAGAAGGAGGTCGTTACGAGCGGGAGCTGCAGAGCCTCTCTTCCCAGGCGCCTGCGAGTGTTGTTAGACCGCGCAGACTTCATGAATTTATTGAAGTGAATATGGAAGTCAACGTAGGGTGTCTCGCAATTTTATTACAAAGTAATATACTCATGTCAAGGGTTGTGTATTCTATTGAAGACTAAACAGCTGATGTTTCCAACGTCTATTTTAGTATATATATATATATATATATATATATATATATATATATATATATATATACACCAACACACATATTGCGAAACTGTGTGTAGTCATTAATATAGAAGTATATTGCACAGACATTACCACAGTACATTTTCATGTTCACTTTACAGGAGATGCATATCATTATGTTTCTGGCACAATGTCAGTTATTAACAAAGAAAGAAAGAAAGAAAGAAAGACATTCTAAATACGTTTTGACAGCAGAACCTCATATTTCCGAAGAATAAATAAATATTCTCATAAAATAAACTCAATATATCAGTTATATTGTCTCACAGAGTTGCTTCCAAAGACAGAATCTAATGTCTGATCATCTAAAGGAAGAAATTACTAAAGAATAGGAAAGTTATGTACAAACGATATACAATATAAGGAAACGATAGGTAACATTGCCATGGGTGAAACATTGTCACAACTTCAAACACTTTAAGTAGCACAGTCTGTATCATAAATGTATTTGCTGGCCGAGTTACCGTAGTTAGCCTCTTAGAAACATTATATACCATTGTTTGCCGCATTGGGTTACAGTTGTAACCTAAAATGTCCTTAAATAAGTGTGGTGTATTGTGATACAGCCAAATCTCGTAATCGATACTTAGTTGATTTTGTATTAATTGAGTTAAAATAAATGACATTGATAAGTAAATATGTCGTAGTCCATGTGCTATGTCGTGACTTAATAATTATTCATTACAAACAAGACAATAGTACTTAACGAAACGAGTGTATAAAGACGGGCATAATTGCATGAGTGGTATGTGCGTCGTTCGTTCGTCGGTTATAATTGCATGAGCGACGATAGGAGCGAGTTTTCTTATACACCACGAGTGCAATTATGCCCCTTTATACACATGTTACGTTCAATAATTTTTCGTTTCCATTTAAGAATGATTTAAATTTTGAGAAATTCGAGCAAATCTATACCATTCGAGGCATACGTTTGATGACGTATTTCTTCTAAATTGATATTTTTTATTTACGTTGGTAAACACGCACTAAGCCCATTAGCAACCAACCATCTAAACAACTCTTTAAGGATGCGTCCATAGCAATGGCCAATAAAATTATCAGAGTCCATTAAAAATATTTTAGCGGACTTTCGGGTTTAGATTTGATCAGTCCTCGTAAATTTTGGGATAAATATGACTTTGACACAAAACACAATGTTTGGGAACAAATGTAAATAATTGTCAGAGGAATATGTACCTGGTAGTATGTTCCATTCCCTTGCATATTGTTCACGGTCAAATCTGCAAGTTCTTATTTCCAGCATGCACCAAATACTCCAAAAACAATAATGACCTTCAAAAGCAGGTATATGTGACCGTCAGCCTCTTCTAAGAACTTATTTGCTTGCTCTTCTGATATTTTAGGCTTGTAATTAGCTTAGATTTTTTCTTCAAATATTCATTAACTTTATAATAGTACATTCAAATAAATGTGAAACAATTACCCTTTAGTATTCACTATTATTTCATATTATAGGGAATGACTAACTTACATGGATACTCAGTTTTCTCATTTATTTTTATACATTTTTTCTGCATACTAAAGTATGACTAGAGACTAGTTGGTTGTAATGCTTGTGATAGTTCTAGCATAATTTCTTCGTTCATGCTTTGAACATTCTTTTCCTTCGTCAATCACAAAATAAATCATAAGCTTTTTCATTAGTGGTTACAGATTTAGAAGAAGATTACATCAAACTATATCTTGCATCGTCTGCTTCCTCCAAAATATCATTGGCACGAAAATATCTGCTGATACTTCAAAATTCCCGGATTTTTTTCTCAATAAGCTTACATTGCCTGAAAAAGCATTCATCTGTTTAATCGCAAACAAAGTATCCAGTACAGCCAACCCTTGCTATAGAAAACCGAATGTAATGACAAGTTTTTCTTAACTCATGAAAGTGATAAAAGTTTATTTTGAATAAGCGATAAACTAGAAATAACAAAAAAACATGGTATGTGACTCGTCCTCTATTAGTCTTTAAGAACTCGTGACTTAAATAACTATTAGTAGGCCTTGCAATGTTTTTTTGCAAGAAATATTAGAAATGGAAGGTACTGAATATATTGCGAATAAAATATTAGAAGAAACTGACAAAGTCATGAAAACGTCCCACGAAACGTGAAGACAGGTATGAGAGAATACATGTACAGATAGGTATTAGGAAGTAAAAACAACTAGTGACAAATGACACAGATTTGCTATAATGCACGTTTTAGAACGGGTAAACACAACTGGTGTGTACATTTTGCACATTCGTAATCCTAATATTACATCCTAATACGAATGTTTTAATGTACAACATTTAACTTATACACGTTAAATATTTTATAGTGTTCCATTAGTTAGTTAGATTAGCGTTTACTTCCCCAATTTAGTTTTATTCATTCGTTGTTTATTTACAGTTGTTGTAGGTATGCAAACTGTGATGTGAATTTTTGTTCATGTTTCATGGCCGACTGGAAATATGTTGGCTATGACTGTGTTACGGTTTCTTAATGAAACGATTTGGCTCCTTTTCTGAATTCTGATTGATAGGCGTAGAGTTTTAATTGCACGGTGGGATTTTAATTGCACGCATGCCATGAACATAGAGATAATAGACTATTTTTCATGGAATTAATGTGCATATTTAGTTTACTAAACGAAAAAATGTTTAAATAGCGTGTATTACTTTCAGGGTAACATCCTCGCTTCGCGAATCGGGGATTTATCGACAATTTCCAAAGCATTCGTGATATTACTTAAAGATATGTTATAAAGATATGGAGGGGAAAGACCCTGCAACTCTGGATAATTCCTTCAATGAATATTTCTCAAACACTTCGGTTAATCTCGCAAAACATTTCGATCAAAAACAGTGGTGGCTCATACTTAGGTTGCACGGTTACACAACCCCCAGATAATCGTAAAATACTCATTTTTAGACATTTAACTTTTCGATTTAATTTAATTCAACAATGCAGATATTATAGCAATACCGATGCATGAAATTATTTCGAAATCAAAGAATGCACGTCGAGCACTGTTTCTGGCGCCTGCAGACAACGCAGTGGTGTGACGTCACGCTCTTATAGAGCACTATAAAGAGCGTCCACAGTTTAACATTGCTACCGTTTAAAAACCCGGTTTAACGCGCGTTCCTATGCCAGTATGTGGTCATTCCCCGAGGGTTGTGGTACCGTCACGATACCACAGAAATCACCATGTTATCACCGTGGAGTGCTGGGATTTCGTCGCTGGCTGCACTAGGAAGACTCGAGGAATACCAGATGTCTGTGTATCTCTAATATAACTCATATGGTTCTGTATTGTCTTTGAATCTCGGATATAACTCATATAGTCATATTGTTTTACTAATGTGAGCTTTATTAAAGATACAAAAGTTCGATCAATTTTTGATTACATTGTGTGGATTATTTATCATGATTAGCGAATTTACTTTAATTTTAGATTATGTATGTTTATTAAAATGAATATTTGATGAGTGCAGTTACTTGTCTGGCAAAGTCTATTGATCAGTTGTTGATGGTCCTCTCTGATTGCTTGCATTTCTTTTTCACGCAGTTATTTTACTTTGTTACTCATAAGAGTGTGTGAAAATTCGAACCACAGTCATGTTTTGTGATTAGGTTCATAGTTGTTGCTACTACCGTCGACGCTTCTTCTGAAGGTGTTCGTGAATTGGAACAGACAACGACATGAAGTAAGAATTGTTTTCCACTGTTGTGTGTGAATGTTTGTGTGATTTTTATTGAAAATTGAAGATTAGAAGTGTTAAATATTTATTTCCCTTATTCATTAAACAATGATTGTTTGCGCCCTATTAAGGAAAATCTCAATATTAACAGAACTAAAAGGTGAAATTAATGGCTTTAAAATATTATTGAATGTATTAAATCATAAGTACAACATTTGTTTGGAAATTTAAAAATTATTTTTTTTATTTAATACAGGTTGTGATTCTCTGTTTTGTTTACTTAAAAATTTTTTTGCAGGTGAGGATACATGGTCCAAGACTAGGTTTAAAACATCTCGAATAGAATAGCAAATATTTTCTATTCACTGTGTTTAAAAATTTAAACACCAAAATAGAAACTTTGAAAAAACATAACTCTTCTGAAAACCATATCAAACAGTTTCAAGCAACCATTATTTTGCACTTGCTGTTTAACAGACCAATTATATACTAGTGCACAATTTATCTCAACTACATTTTCGTTATTCGATTGAACCGCAATCCCCCTTTTATGGGGACTGCATCTTAATCAGTCTACAATATTCTTTAAAAAAGATTTCTTAAATACTTTTGATACATTTTTTGACTTTAAAGCTTCTCTACATGAATTTTAGAATGTGCAGTGCAAAAAAACAAACAAAAAACAACAACAAAAAACAAAACGTTTGCAGGCTGTATTGAATTATAAAATAAACCTGAAAATTTTCTGAAGAAGGAAACATGTTCTTAAGAAGGCCAAAACATTCTGAATGGTTTAACCTTTTAATAAAGAAATATGTTTGTATTTAAATTGGTTGATTCTTTTTAGACTTATATACAGATGTTAATTATGTGTGTAACTATCCACAACTTTACGAAAATTTTCAATATAGCGAAGTTATATAGATATAAATACGAAAAATAGTTAAGATGTGCAAAAATTTGCCAAAACCAATCATCCTGATTTTAATTAGTTTTGATTACATACTTTCTGTACATTAGGGTACATAATATTTTCTTTAAGAATGTAAATATTTGTATAAAGTCGACTCCGGTTACTGGGAGGAGAATTACTAAATTGCTTCGAATCTCAGTGTTCTACTAATTATGGTTTATTACATTTTATAATTTTTAATAATCTAGTTTCTCCCCGATATATTTCTTTATTGCAGTGGTACTAAAACATTCAATGGTCGTGATTTCAAAAACTTTGTGCTTTCTTCAGACTTGATTCTACATTACCTACGAATTCTGAACATCTTAAAACAGTCTATTGCATCTACAGGAAGCAGGAGTACAATGAGACAATAGTTCCACACATATACACTCCACGCTTTAATTAAACAAACTATAAATACATATAAGAAGACAAACAAAATAAAGATGCATACAAGGAGACCCACTGGTCCAAATTAACAAGTCTTGATTGCGCTGCTCTTAAATATCCTGCAGATGTCTCAGCGATACTATGAGACCGTTCTTCGACCCTTCCGAGGAGCCAGAATAAAGTGTGAAGGCTGCACCTGCGTAACCTTCTCGGTGGCCGGCGGCGGCGAGAAGGTTACCGTCACCGCACAGGTGCAGCCTTCACTGTTCTTTCTGGCTCCTGGGAAGGGTGAAGAGGCGACCGGCGGCTACCGCTGTTCTCGACCCCCAGGGGATGCCCCGATAAAGAGGCTGTGGCCCAGGCGTCCGCATGTGAGATATCGGGCGGCCAGAAGCGGCCCTGGTTAGTGCGCAAGAGCTGGTGGAGGTGCGATGTCCCAGTGCGCAGAGTGTAACGCATTCGTACCCAAGGCTTGAACGTCGGAGCGGGGTCGGGAGGTGACTGCCCGCTCTGGTGCTGCCCCAGGCTTGTATTGCCAGGCGGGCAAATAAGACCTAGAACAGTGTTGGCAAGGTCGATGCCACGAATGGGAGTTCGTGGCACGAGCACGTCGAAATCGCCTCTCCGCGCATAACCCCGCCGCAAGGTACAACGCCATCCCTATTGTAAAACGGCGAGGTTACTAATAGTTTCCTCTCCCGACGCTAGTGACGCAGAGAAGCTCGTGACATGGCAATGTGCCGCGTGGCGTGCCATTACCACCAGTAGGAGACCTTGACATCACTGAGCTAGAATATACTATGTAGAGTGGCAGACTCTATGGCGCTCTTTGTGGGCGCTCGCAAAACTATTGACCTTTTGCGGTCAAAACACGAGAGGTACCAGATGGCGGCGTGTAGAACTATTGTACTGAATCGACGTGTTGCTTGTATGATATCTTATTTATATATTGTTGACTTTTTGTTTATCTGTGATTAAATTTTATTAGAAAAATAATATTCACAATGCCTTCAGTATGTTCGGTTTATAACTGTAAAACTAGAAGTCATCAAATAACAAATATATCATTTTTCAGGTTTGCCGCCTTATTTGTGATCGGTTTGTTTGTTTCTAATTACCACGACATCATCTTTCAAGCGTTATGCGAACTACAATAACATTTCAACAGCTTTCATTCTTATGACAATTGCCGATGCATGAGGCAACGTGTTTTTAAAGTTTCTCAGTTCGTTCGCCATACATATTGTGATTTCGTTTTTTTTTAAATTGTTTTTTGGTCTTGAAACACAGATTAAGTGGGTGTATATTACGCGCGGCCCGCCTTACGCAGAGCCAAACGGTACACTAGAATATAGTGTACCTCCCATCACCCTCTCACTGTCTCTTCCTCCCTCACCCTGTCCCTGTATGTCTCTGCCGCTCTCTGTTTCATTGCAGATTCTGCACATCTCTGAGCAGGTGAGGTAATATCGGGAGGAGCCGGACCAGCAAAAATGTAATAGAATGTTTAAGAAGATTTCATCCTGTAGATAACGGTGTGAGAAACGTTTCTTTGAGGCCTTCGACCTAAAAATTTATTATTTAAGGCCCTAGAACTAACGAATCGTTTAGGAGTTATTTAACGACATAGATTTAAAATTCTGCCAAATGTGTTGCGAGTTGCATTTGGCGTGAATACTTAGTATTGTTCTACAGCGCCATGTCAAAGTACAACAGATTTAATAGCACATTAACCTTCTCGGTGAAAAAACATGTAGAAGTGCCAACTTTCATGGAGATTGGTCTCACGGTGTCGGAGTTTAGCTCTTTGTATATAATGTTGGGGAAAGAGCTATGCCCCTTGACTGCCCCTCCCCTCCTCTCCCCTACTGTAGGGAGCGGGGATTCAACACACTCTGCCATGCCTCTGCACTGGTGGGACACTTTCTTCTTGTTTGTATCTTCTTCGTCCTTACACTTGCTTTCTTCTGTTCTGAAAGACTCCCTCACTGCATTCACGACGTCGTTGCTAGATCGGATTTCACTAGTCTTCAACTTGCGGTCTGCGCCGACGAAGCCTTCAGGATGGATACAACTGCCATTGATAAGAAGAAGAAATTCTCTCAGTGGCACGTTCTCTCATGTTCCTTTCTTTGTTCGTCATGAATTTAAAGAAAATAACCCACAAAATAACACCATATATCTATAAACCCTTGTTGTTGCATGAGTTTGCGGTACTGAGTCATTTTTATCCTGTTGTATTCACTATGTTCATTATAACCGATGTTGAGAGTTCACTAAATCCTAATCCTGTGGATCATATTTGTTGTGTAAGTGGATCGGGATCAGTGAACTTAGTTCACTAAAACTGAAAGTTCACTATATCTATAGGCGACTGTATATGTTGTTGAAACACTCATTTCATTTAAAAAAAATTGTTTTTGAATTTGAAATTAGTCATACTAAAAAATAAAACATGCAAATATAGATATAAACCTTCTTCTCCGACTGACTTCTGCGAATAGAATTCCATTGTAGACACAGTGTGTAGAATTTAAACTTCAGAACCTCATACCCGAGCTGAAACTCATTCAAATAATACGGCTCGAGGTAGGGACGTGGACTGTGTTTCTCGGTGGTGTTTCAGTCCATGGCCCGGAACTGAAATTCAAATTGGTCCACGTCCGAGATTTCTACTTGTAACAAATATTGTCAACTGTTTCAGAACCAATGATACCCCTCACTTCAATCTTGTCTTCGTTCCATTTCTCTCGTCCCTTAGAGCGTGTCGTGAGACAGTACCTTGACCGTTGTTTATGGTATAAATAAATGAAATTGCAGGCCGTTTTATACATCCTTATATGTGCATTAAAAACTTAAAACATTTCACTTTTACAAAAGCGTTAATAAAGTTTCAATAAGAAAAAAACTACTGACTGAAAAATGCGAAATAACTCGTTATTTTTTAAATTCAAGGGTTGAAATTATTAGCAATTCAAGCATTATGAATAAGATCTTTGCATAATACGATAATTTAATATATAAATGCCGTATAACTACCGACTAAATGGGTGTTTCATTATGAAAACGACACACATAAGCATACTTAAAAGGACTGGAACTTACAATTTCATGTAAATGTGTATTTTACTATTTTGTCATAGACAATATTAATTACAGACTCCTCGTAGCTTTATGTCATCGAACCACATGTGTAGTGCTTAAACCAGGTAGTCATTACCTCATTTTCGAAATATTTTGTAGTATATTCAAATATGCACAAGGCATGTATTAAAATAGGTCACTTTATTAAATAAATTGGATGTTAATTCATACGTTCAAGGTTTAGCATTTAAGTTTTAATGTGTTCATTTTATTACTGCCTAAATAAGCATGTTCTTAACAAAAGTTTAAAGTAAAACGATGCTTATGGAGAAAATTTACTTTCAAGTCAATTTCTACTATTTGGGAAATTATTCAATCATATTTGCCTATTAATAAAACATTTTAGGCACATCAACTAGGAAATACCCGAGGTCTTGCGACCAATGAACAGTTCTATTATTCTCTCCAACAAAGGAGAAGCCTTCGATTACACGTGTCTCATGTAATTCCCTGGGACGCGTCTTACGTTCCATCTGCTCCATGATCAGGAAGGATAATAATGCACACAACAGAATAGAGAGATACTACGTATATCAGACAAAGGAGCTTCACAGCACTAAGCATGAAGTAGAAACTCGCGTCGTGCATTAAAACGGGCGGGATGCGGCGGGCGGGATGCGGCGGGCGGTGACGCGGGGAGGGGGCGGGGCGAGGGGGCGTGGCGCGAAACCCAATCTGGCGCAGAGGCGTCTTGCAAGGGCCGGCCGGCCGGTAGGTCAGTCGGGCTGAAGGTGAAAGCCAGGACGAAGGCGAGTGGTTGAGGACGGAGGCGGGTGAGCGAAGGCGTAGGCGCGTGGGCGAGTAGTTGAGGACGAAGGTGAGTGGTCGAGGGCGCAGGCGGGTGGTCGTGGGCGAAAGCGAGTGGGTGAGGGCGAAGGCGGGTGGTCGAGAGCGTAGGCGGGTGGTCGAGGGCGAAGACGGGTGGTCAAGGGTGAAGGCGGATGGTCGGGAGCGAGGCGGGTGGGCGACTCCGAAGGCGGGTAGGCGAGGGCGAAAGCTGGTGGGCGAGGACGATAGCGAAAGCGAGCGGGCGAGGACAGAGGCGAATGGGCAAAAGCGAAGGCAGGTGGGCGAGGGCGAAGGTGGATGGGCGAGAACACAGGCAGGTGGGCGAGGCCGGGTGGACGATGAAGGGGAGCGGGCGAGGGAGGGCAGCCGGTCGGTCGGTCTGCCGAACGGTCGTGCGGGCGCGGGCGAGCGGGTTTTCGGGTGGGCGGGCGGGCTTCGACCGAGCACGCGTCCCAGCGGTCGGCGGAAGCCCCGTGCCGGGCCGGGGCGAGCGCAGCGTCCGCGTAACGGATACGTCGGGATTGAATGCTCTCCCGACGGCCATGTCGAAGAAGTCGCCCGCCCCTCGGGACGGCACGCGCCGGCCGGCCAAGCGGCGCGTGTGCCCTAAGACGCCCGTCCCCACTCTCCGCAGTGCGGCCAACGCTGCACGAACCAGCACGAGGAAATACGGAAATGTCAAACTTACTTTATTTAACACAATAGAAGTTAGCTAAATAAAACAAAAATAAGTTTTTAAGAGCCTTTATATGATGAATGTAAAGGACGATGCTGAATTTTGACAGTGTTTTCTAACTTTTTATCTCCGTATTGTGATTGTTAATTACAACGCTTTCTTAACCATTTTCGACACTAGCTATATACAGCTGCTTCTGGACAAGAACTCTACGCGACTGGCAGCTCTGATCGGTAGTTTTCCGTAGTTCCTCCGATCAACAGAAGGGGAATGCCAATGGGGACGTACGACTACTTAGTCGTACATACTTATTCGACTACTTAGTCGACTTATGTAGTCGTTATGTGGTTTCCAGACAGCGGAAACGGATGATGATGGCGGCTAAGCCATCGAAAGATACTTTTGAAATAAACCGCATTGTTGGGGGTAATGACAACACCTGTGATCATTTAATTTTAAAGGCCAACGACATTTCACCACAAAACCATTATAGTAAAATATGAACCTTAAACGAATCAGGCATTTTTGAATTGTGCACCAAGTATTATTTGTTTGCCGGTCTGATAAAATAATTCGCTTTGCTACGACGTAATCATATATTTGGTGTGGTCCTAAACGCAAAATTGTAATACTGATTGGTTTTTATTTGGTGATGACAGCAATAAACTATTTTTTGTTATTTACGTCGGTGAACACGCCCTTAGCCCATTAGCAACGAACCATCTAAACAACGCTTTAAGAGCGCGTCCATAGCTACGGCCATTAAAATGCTCGAGAGTCCGCTAAAAATATATTAGCGGGCTTTCGGGTTTACACTTTATCAGTTCTTGTAAATCTTGGGATAAATATAACGTTGACACAAAACACAATTTTTGGGAATAAATGTAAACAATTGTCAGAAGAATATGTACCTGGCAGTATGTTCCTTTCTGTTGTGTATTGTTCACGTTCAAATCTGCAAGTTCTTATCCCCGGCAAGCATCAAATACTCCAAAAAGAAGAATGACGTTCAAAAGCAGGTATATGTGATGGTCAGCCTCTTGTAAGAACTTAGTTACTTGGTATTCTGTTTTTTTAGGGGAGTGTAAAAGGTAACAAAGTGATTATTTTATGGCGATAGTCATCTGGGATTGGTTTAATTGGAATTTATTTTTATTTAGCATTGGTTATTTACGACACGGGCAGACATGAGTCACAATAAAAGTCGTACAAGCTAAACTTATGTCAAGGATAGAAGGGATGTTATAGTGATTCAGTTTTGTTCTTTTTCATTCGTAGTCCGGCTGCTTGTTTCTGCCTTAATACTTGACTCTGCTAGAATTTGAATTCGCGCTGCAACCTTCTAGCTTTGCTTCGACATATGTCTGACAGAGGGCACTCCGAGAGCTACCACTGCATAAAATTTATGCATCAGTAGATCTACCTAATCAAAAATTTTCGAGTTCTGGTAACGGAATTTGCTGGAACTGCGAGAAACGTTGTCCATTTTATCGCGCGATGTGCAGAAGGAAAATTCGTCGACAGAACAGAATTCTTAAGAAGCTCATCCATAGGTAAATTATATTTAAAATTTAACTAGGTGTAAATACGCTTGAAATTAATAGTAATAATAAGATTTACAAATTCCACGAGGCTTTCAATGCTCCATCAACAGCTCTCCTCTGGTTCGAGCCCGTGGAGCTGCATTCCAAAGAACGGCCATGGAACGTGCTTCACCCCGCGAGAGAACTAATTGACGGGTAACGTCTATTAAGAGGGCCCGGCCGCGGCGGCATGCCGTTGTCGTTTGCGCGTTGAATGCGGCCTAAGTGGCATCGGGGGCGGCGGTGCTCGAGGGCGGCGCAGGCCGGGCCGGGCCGGGCCGCGCAGGCAACTTGGACAAAGCCCTCGGGCGCGGCCCGCCACAGCACTCCGCGCCACTCGGGCCCTCTCGTCCGCTGTTGGTCAACCTCTGTCCCTCGCCACTTTGCATTCCAATGGGATTCCCCCGGGTCAATGATCTAACATCCTTTCATCTCTCTAAATGAGGCCCGCGCAGCCCATAAGAGCGGCAGGGCCACTCCCATGTGGAAATTGAATGGCGAACAGCACGAGAGAGGTCGCGCCGATCGGGAAAAATGAACAACGCCATGGCGAAATACTTTTTGTTCAAACACACTACATCCATGATCCACACTCAGTACTCATTTTATGCAATTGTTTGAATTCTGTAATTTAATCATACCCTCTCTTCCTGGTTTTGTGAAAATACAGTACTACCTAAATAATAAAGTTAATTAACAAACTGCGACTAAAATTATACCTTGGTATCCTATTACTTACTTTTTAGTATTTTGAAACTAATGCCATAAGGAAATATGAAAATGAATAAAAAGAAACGCAGTAATAAAGCCAATATCAATGTTATCACAAAAGTTATCTGGTACAACAACAGAACAGCCGAAAAAGAGTAGAAAATCAATGGTTTAATTATGTACATTTGGACTTAGGAGAATATTCAGTTTTCGAAATTGAAATTTCCAGTACTTTAAATTTCACATTCATGCAAATTAATTTAATACATATAATGCACATTGATAATTTTAATTATGTGTAGAGCGTGAATTAGAATAAAAGCACGGTAAAGGCAGGAATACAGCGCCATGTTTAATGGAAGTGAAACTCTACATCAATGCCAATGATGCATATTATCTATAAATATGCAGTTCAAAATATATATATTCTTTTGGCAAGCTTTTTCTTGTTCATATTATAAGATTCCTTTTATTTTCCTTCTGTAATATTTTCGGTAGAAAGTACATTTTACTAGCGCTTAAGACCTTTTATATAAACTATAATGTCTTTGCTACTAGAAAAGGAATGTTATTTGAAGTTGGGTGACAGTTTCATAATTCGACTGCACGGAAACAATTCAAGTATTTCATACCTCGTTCATGATCATATACCGTTTTTCACATCCTACGAAAATGCTACCTACAACTGAACAAACTCCAGATTTTCAACAATATATTGAATATTTATTAAAAAAAACAGATTTTATATAGAACATTAGTTTAGGGAGGTGGAACATAAGGTTACGGAGGTGATCGCGGTAGTTGTTCGAAAAATATCACTATATTAGAAAGTAGACAATCTATGAAGCATATGTTTCAAGTTTGTAGACGCAACGTTGTTTTGAATTTGTTTGGCAACAATCAAAAGTGAACGTTGTGAGTGAATTTGTAAAAACGGAGAAAATTGGTCATCGTTATGTGATCCAATACTTTCTTTTGAAAGGCCTCAGCCCAACCAGTATAAAAACTGAACTAGATTCTACTCTGGGTGAGTTGGCGCCTTCGCTTAATACAGTAAAATATTGGGTAGCAGAGTTTAAACGAGGCCGCACGAGCTGCCAAGACGAGCATCGCAGTGGTGGACCAAATGAGGTGACAACTCCAGAAATGGTAAAGAAACTCCACAAAGCGGTACTGGGTGATCTTCGACTGAAAGTGCGCGAGCTAGCAGACATAGTAGGCATTTCGAAAAGTGCGGTACATTGCATATTATCTGAAAATTTAGACATGAGAAAGCTGTGTGCGAGATGGGTGCTGCGTTTGCTCACACTCGAGAAAAAACAGTGTCGTGAAGATGTTTCAATTGAGTGTTTAGCGAAGTTTCACCGCAACAAAGCAGAATTTTTACGCCGTTTCATAACCATGGATGAAACATGGGTCCACCACTTCACCCCAGAGAGAAAACAACAATCAAAACAATGGACTGAAAAGGGAGAGCGCGCACCAAAGAAGGCGAAGACCGGTCCATCTGCAGGCAAGGTCATGGCGTCGGGTTTTTGGGATGCGCGGGGGTAATTTTCATTGATTATCTTGAAAAAGGAAAAACTATCAACGGCGAGTATTATGCAACCTTACTGCAACGTTTGAGCGAAGAAATCAAGCAAAAACGGCCACACTTGGTTAAGAAGAAAGTGTTGTTTCTTCAGGACAATGCACCAGCTCACAAATCCGTTATTGCAATGGCCAAAATTAATGAATTAAAATTTGAATTGCAACCTCTTGCACCCTATTCGCCAGATTTAGCCCCCTCTGATTATTTTCTGTTCCCAAACTTGAAAAAAATGGCTCAGTGGTCAAAGATTTTCCAACAATGAAGAAGTGATGTCGGTAGTTAATGGCTATTTTGAGGAGCAAGACAGTTCTTATTTTAAAAAGGGTATCGAACTTATTGAACATCGCTGGGAAAAGTGTATAGAGCTAAAAGGAGATTATGTTGAAATATAAACATATTTTTGTCCAAAATTTTTGTTTTTTCTTTGTTGGGTCGGGTTGGGCTGGGACCACTCTCGTAATGTGCGTGGATGACAGAAATATACAAACGGTCTTTGTTTAAAAATGTACAGCGAGTAGTATTTGAGGAAGCTTACTGCCATGTTTTCTCATGCTGCTTACAAGTGATGATGAAGTTGCAGAAAATTAAAACATTATTACAGAATATGCGTTTGCAGCAAGAGGGACCACACAACGTTGCAGGCGGAAAGCGGAAAAGGAGCGAGACACGAGTGCGAGAGACGAAGAGGAGTGGGCGGGAGGAGCGAGAAGGGGTAATGGCAAGGACGACGTCGGAATCAGAGCCGCCACCGAGCGCAGGTCCGAGGCCAAAGCTACGTGGTGTGGGAGAGGTCGGGGCATAAGATGGGTGGGCAGGTGGCAAGGTGGGGGTGAGGGGAGGGCAGTGGCCAGGGGGGACCAATCGGGTGGGACTCGATCGGCTGGAGCGGAACCCCGCTGGTGGGAGATGCCTGGTTGGGAAACCCCGCTTGTGGACGGTAGGTCGCCATTCAGCGGGGGAAAATCACCGTCACACCCCGAAGAAAAAGCATGCACTGTACTTACGTGACTATTGACCTCAGTAGTTGGCGCACCCGGCATAGCTAACAATCAATCATCAATTAATCAGAAGGGCAGGCCCGATGTGGGAGGCGAATGGGTGTGAACGCCAAGGAAACCGTGGTAAGGCACGAGGAGAGGGGGGTCTGGTAGGAACAGCAAATGCTTGGAGATGAAGGCGAGAGTGAGGGCGAGGCGGAGTCGAGAACGAGGGAGGAGGTGAGAGCACGTGCGGAGGAGGCGGGGCGTGGGCGTGGTGGGGGGAGGTGCGAGGGCAGGGGCGAGGTCAGGAGGCAAGGGCAGAGGTGAGATCGAAGGCAAGGGCGAGAGCGGTGGAGAGGGTGAAGGCGGAGGTGAGGGCGAGGACGAGGCTGGAGGAGGGGCAAAAGCGGTGGGGAGGGCGAGGTCAGAGGCGAGGGCAGTGTCGGGGGGGGGGGAGGGCGAAGGTGGAGGGCGAGAGCGAGAGCAGGGGCGATGGCAGGGGTGAGGACAGGGGGCGAGGGCAGAGGCGAGAGCGAGTGCAAGGACAAAGGCGATGGCGAGGGCGGTGGCGGGGGGAGGGCGAAGCTGGAGGGGAGGGCAAGAGGAGGGGCAAGGGCAGGGGCGAGGGCAGGAGTGAAGGCGTCGGCAGGGATGAGGGCGCGGGCGGGGGCGAGGGTGGGGGCGGGGGCAAGGGCGGTGGCTGGCCGTGGCTGGAGTGGCGAGGGGCTGGGACGTCGCCGCACTGCCCGGAAACAGTGTATCCCCGTTAGGCTACGCGTTAGCTTCGTCCCCGGCGTGCTGTTTGTTGCCGTCCCACCAGAGGGCTCAATTAAGATATATTGCGCCGCCTGCGTGTTTTGCCATTTCCTTTCAGGCTCCCGGCGGCACCCGAGCATACATAAATATGCTGCGCGCCCCGCGCCCGCGGGCGCGGCCAAGAACTAAGGCACTAAATCCCAGAAACGCTTATTTACCGCAATTAGCGATAAAATTGATAAATAAGGCTCACATTTAACCCGCTATAATTTTCGCGAAACGCTTAACACTGCGACGGAAGTGGGTGCAATATGGTTCCTTAACGACTGTTGATATTAATTACCTCACTTGTACAGACATACTTAGTGCATACGGCAAGAATGAGTTTTAACAATAGCCTGATATACTAAGTGAGTAGAAATGTTTGAAAATTTACAAGAGGGATAGTGTTTCTGAAAACGTTTTAGAGATACATTTAAAAACAGTAATTGCTTTTTCACTTCGTCAATATTTGGATTCTTTTTTGAAATATTTAGAGAGGAGAAGATGCAATTAGAGGAGATATTTTGTATTTTAAAATTATAAAATCTTGTTTTTGTAATTTTTTAAGATTGCATGATGAAATGTCAACCCACATTAAATAACACAATTGTAAAATAATTCAATTCAGTTGCGTTAAATTGGAGGTAAGAGTTTTGGCCAAATTAACAGAAAAGCTATTAAGCATCTGTGCAACTCTCATTATAATGAACTTACTGTAGAGGAGATTTGGGAAATTGTCAGTGAAGAAAACCTCCTCGACGGTAATGATGAAGCGAAACTGCGTTCTGGAGCAACTTCAATGTCAGAACTGTTAATGACGTTCTAAAATCAACAACTGGTGGACTGACATTCGAATGGGATCCAGACATGGAAATAACTTCGAAATTTAAGAGAGAAAAGAATCAGCATCTCTTCCATATTTGGATATTAGAATGAGGAGGGGAAAAATTACCAAATCCTATGTCCATTCACTTTCAACTTTGAAAAAAGTTTCAAACATTATTTTATTTCATTTTGTAACGTTAATTGTGAATTCTGTGTAGTAGCGCTTTCTCAATTCTGCTCTCAATTCTATTGATTGTCAGGTATTTTTTCTTTTTTTATTAAACAGTTTTTCGATATCCAGGTACCTAATCCACCTTTCTTCATTAAAAGATAGACTCAACATTCGCGATGTTTTTTGGTCAATTTCGCGAATGTTGAAAGATTACTGTATATGTATGTATACAGGAAAGTAAAAATCGGCACATTGGAACTGGTGATCTGGTTGTTACCAACATAAATGCATCATCAGTGAAGGGCACTGGTCGCTGCACTCTAAACAGAATGCGCGAAGGCATAGCTCACGGCGGACGCGGCAAAGGAGAACCTAGGGCCCAGGCAGAAGAAACTGAAGTTCCTAGTTAGAGAAAAGTGCATCCCTTTGCGCCGACCGTGGGAGGTGATTCAGAGATCATTGACTAATGTCACTGCAGTGCCTGTCATCGGGAGGTCCTAGGGTTCTACTCCCAAAAGTGGCAGGATTTTCGGCCCTTGCTAGACAGCTAGGTCGGACAGTCGCTGTCTGGAGAATTCTAGCTGCCGGCTTCTCTGAACGGTAGTTTTCCATGGTGCCTCTAGTCAATCCCAGGAGAATGGCGAAGGAGAACCTTGGGCCATGGACCTCGCGCGATCTTTCTTTCCTCTTCCTTATATACCCTATCCTCCCCTTCCTTATATACAGGCGCGCGCACACACACACACACACACACACACACACACACATATTTACACGCACTACATTACCGCACATGCCGGGACACTGATCGGGAGCTTAGAGCTTGTCCCGATTGGGGTTCGGCAATGCGGGCATCCAAAATGGTGTCTGTTCTTTCTCCTTCAAATGCGTTCATTTTGATATTTCTACCAACGTGCTTTCTACCAGCTTCTTTCTCTAGAATATAAATTCCCTTAAGAATGAAATCTGCTCCCCAGACATAGTACGAAAGAGATACAAATAATATGAAATATCGTATTGTGTGTTGATACGATTGGCACAGTATTTAACTCCACCAATTAGAGTGTATTATTTATATACCATCAATTCTCAGGAAGAGAATAAAGAAAAAGAAAATGACCAATTGAAGATGAATTATTTTTTTCACTTAAATTTTATTCTCTCCATGAGAAATGGGTCAGCGTGTCCAATGGTTCTGACAAAGGTATTCCACGTTTTTAATTTCCTACTCAAATATACGAAAGGGATGACGTTTAAAACTAAGTTCTTGAAAATCATTTAAAATACGAAACAAATGTGGACGATAAATCATGTGCAAAATGAAACTATTTTCCAGAGTACCGTCAACAAAAGAACGATGTCAAGTAATCACAAAAATTAACACCGAGAACGCTGATTTCATGGAGACCGAACTAAATTGCCGGATTCATCAATTCGAAATTGTTGGTAATCCAGATCTTCAGTGACTAATAGGAGAGGACCAAGAGCTGTCTTGAGTTTGTTTCCTTTCAGTACTGAGGTGCTTCATTGAATATATTGTTTCTTGTACTTACTGGACCAATTGGATTCTACTTTGAGTGAAATTAAATGCAGAAACACAGTAGCACTCCAACAGGTTGATAATTTGAAATTGACAAGAGCTGTGTGGTTCTATTTGGTGTACAAAGTTATTAGGGCATTGCAAGTGTTAATTTGTCATTCACTTTCTCAAAAGACATATTCAAGGTGCATATAAAACTACTTCATATTAAAATGTTTGTATAATTATATTTATTGCCTAACAATGTTGTTTATTTCCCCCCAAGAAAGGTATTTGTCGGCCTCAGAACTGAATTTATCACTTGGTGACGTAAACCTTGGATGAGTCTAGAATTTCAGAGATTATTGGGAACGTGAGATTCGTGTCAGAGAAGTCATTTAATGTTTCATTTAACTTACATTAATTATCATTCAACACAAATAAATGGTGTTTAGGAATTTATTTAACACATTTGAAAATATTAGGGACAAAAATTATGTAGTCTTTTTGAACTTGTGAATTTTACTTTTCTACTTTTCTTAATGTTCAGGAATCTTACCCAAGTCTAGTTTCCAAACTAAATTTTTGCTCATAATAGGATAAGGTACGCTATAATAATAATAATAATAATAATAATAATAATAATAATAATAGTAATAATTGTTTTACATGAATGATCTCGACAAATACTAATTAATTATTTGCTTCGCAAAAATGAAAGAAAAAAACGTGAGTGTACTTCCTACCATAAATTAAACCAATTCAAATTCCTAGCATCAACTCGGTAATGTGTTTCTAAATTACATAATTTATGGTTTTATTTTATCCATTTTGCTTTCTTGCATTTCTTTATTATGATTAGTGAGTCAAATCGAATGACATCTCTTGTTACCTCCAGAGGTAAATTCACGAAAGTCAATGGCCCAAGAACACGAGCCTTTTTATTATTTCCTTTTCACGAACGTCCCGAACCAGAGGAAGACCGTTTATGGATGAGCACAGGCGTGAAAAGCCCTAAATGGCGGCACGTTCCTCAGAACACGAAGCATTTTATAACCTTTTGTGAGGACTTCCGAAATACAAGAGCCCCGAATATATTTCACGTCAGTTTTCCGAGAAAAATATTAGAATGAAATAAAAATTTATGATAATAGCTATTTGGCAAAGTGCAGCAGGAAGCACGTAACGGCAGGCCGTAAAGGTGACACTATGAATATTTCATGCCCATGTTTCCTGGCCGATTTTAACGCCGACGTAACGGTATCGGCGCGTGAGTCCCGAGACCCGCCGCTAGTCCGCGCTGGCCGCGGGTGGCCACCGACCTGACTGACCGCGTGGCCCCGTTAATATTTAATCGGGATTAAAGTCCTTGCCAAGGGCGAGGGATTGTGCTTGATGCGATTAAATAAACTGCGGAAGTTTCGCGGCAGGAGTTGTCCTGTCCTTAGTCCAGCTTTGCCAAGTTCCTCAGCAGTTCCGTACAATGTTATTTGTGGAGTGATGGTCACTCATATTTTTAACCCTTTTAAAAGTGCATAGATCATATCTCCGATAGATAAGTATATATCCAAATCATTAAATTTTATAGGCATTTCTATTTTGAAAAATGTTAATGATAATTTTAAAACGTTATGTCACAAATCAAATATATTTCATTTCATAAGGTTTTTTTATTTTTCCAGTTCCTAGTACGACTTCGGGTAGATAATATAAGTAATAGATGTCATTATAGTATATCATGTTGACTGATCAATTAAGAATTGACATTTCGATAGGCAGTGAAAATTTGTGTATTTGTAAATTATGGTTTTTGAATTGCTAGAAGATTAATGTCTTAAAAATACTCCAATTAAGTACGGAATTTTATTTGTTAACACTCCTGGCCTAGCATGTTGAAGAAATAACAATATCTCCACAAAAGTATGTTTCATGATAAATATTCCAACAATTTGAAACTTGAAATGATCACATTCACATCGTATTTAATATGATGGACTATTACTTTTACTATGCTTTTAAATTACTTGCGGTTAAGTATACACAATGAACTAACGGTGCTACAGAATGGCATAAACATTCCCGTATTAGTTTTCTATTTCCTTCCAAAACGTCCGTCTGTTCGTCGGTCCGTTTGTGAACATTACTAGCGCCTAAACCATACGTAGGATTTTTTTTCGAATTGAAGAAATGCCTGTCAATCTGGCTTCACTCGAAGCTTTGAGATTTTGAAAAACTTTCTTCAAAATTTGGGGGTGCTTTCAATGAAGCCCTCAGGACATTTTCAAAATGTTTCTCAAAAATGGCTCCTCCAAATATTTCTTGTAAGGATAGAGTAAAATACACTTGTTAAGTTGGCATAGGTCTTAATATCATGGTTAACTCTAAATTTTCGAGAATTACAAAAGTTCGAATTTTATTCGGCGTCTTCCTAGAATTACAAAATTAAAGATAGAGATTTTTGCTTCATATAAAATTTGTCCTCCATGGGGAGTTCTTTCATTATTGTCATAAATTTTTTTTGAAATATTGCAAAATATTAAACACAATATTTGAAATTTTCAAAAATTACAAAAACCAGATTTTCTCAAAACGGCTACAGATTCTTCTTTAAAAATTTTGTAGGTATAGTGATAAATGTGCTCTATGAGATGAAATTAACGCCATATTGCTCTATTTTTTGTTTCTTCAAAAATTAGAAAAATGTAATTTTTTGACTTGTCTATCACGTCGTTAATATTTACATTAGCGGCAATTTGTTTACATTATTATATTAATGAGTACATGTGCTTTAAATAATATCAAATAGTGTTTCTCGAAAATTGAATTGTTTTCTGTGAAAACAGGCTTAAAATTTCGTATATTCAGAAACGCTCAAACGCCATTTTCTCAAAAATGGCTTCAAATTTTTTGTTCAAACTTTTCGAATGGATAGTGTTAATTGCACTCTTTAATATGACGTTAAGTTCATTTTTTGGTATTTTTTGTTTTTTCAAAAATTACACAAATGTATTTTTCTAATTTTAATGTTCTCTCATACCATTAAAATGCACATTTGCAGCAATTTGCAAACACTATTGAATTTGTGAATGTAAATACTTCAAATTACTTCAAAAAAGGTTTTTCGAAAACTCAAAAGTTTTCTGTGAAAAAGAACTTCAAATTTTGCATTTACAATAGCGCTTAAACGCCATTTTCTTGAAAACGGCTCCACATTTTTCAACGAAAATTGCCATTTGGGACAAGGTGTAACTGTTTTTTTAATGTTCTTAAGATAATATTTTTGTTCTACTATTAGGAATCTCCCGAACGGAATAATACGAAGAATAATCTGATGATCGACAATTACGTTTGTATATGACACGGACATATTGTCATAATATTGAGGTCTCTTATAAAAATATTGTACACCATACGGCAAAAGTAACTCTCCATGACACGATGGGATTCCCAGACTAGGCCAAGCGACCTCATCTAATCATGGAAACATTAACTTTTTGTCTTGTAATATAAATTACCATTTTACTGATTATATCTACACAGAAGCCCTCATTTGAAACTGGAGTGTTGTGTTTATAGAGAAGATCGTTAGTAAATCTTCGACTAAGATAAATATTGGGGCTCTCTGTGGCTAGGATGGAGCACACAGGGAGACGCGCTGTCGAGGCCGAGGGCCGAACGCGCTCTCTGTGAACTCGGGATCGATGCTCACCGCAGCATCTCCACCGGTTATTGGTTACTTCCTGGTGGCGAAGTTTCAGACGGCAGTGGATGCAGATAGGATGCAGTGAAGAGTGGATACAGTGTATGAAAGGGAGCATTAGGTTTCTAAAATCAGAAGGGAAATGAATGGAATATGAAGTTTTCAAACGTAGGTATTTTTCAGCTGTTTTCGTTTTAAAATGACATCAATATTAAGCGAAAATAATTGATATGTAGGAATGAAAAAATAAGTTTAATAATAAATTGAACATTTGCCTACTGAAATTACTTCAGAGAGTTCCGAATGTAATGTAATTTTATACATTTATATATAAGTTAATACATTTCAGAAGTGCTGAAAGGTTTTAGGTACTTGTTTAATTTCATGTTCTACTTGGCGAAGGCTGAATTTTGGGACTTCATTACCATTTCGTAACATTTGTTAATATAATTTAAAGTTTCAAATGAGAAAATATATTTTTATTCGTGAAAATCAAATTTTTTACGTTAAAAGTGCGTTTAAAGAGGAGTCACGTTTTTAGGAATAAAGCGTATTCTTGATAGCAAAACCACAGATAATTTGAAAAAATTTTGTAATACACGCGATCAATTTTAAGGAGTTCTCGCTAATCGAATTTTTTCAAGGTAGAAGGTCAGAACAGTACATAATCATTTAAAGAATTCATTGTATAAGAGAGAGAGAGAATTATTCAGTTATGGCCCCGTGTTGGTTTTGTCCATAGAAATACTACGAGTAAGACGGTATGATATCATTGGTATGTTTGCAGAATCACAGAGCGGCAAACAAGACAGAGGAAGCAGTCACGATGAAATCACGGTAAACATTGTTGTAGAGCAGCGGAAACACTGGGAAGATAGTTTTAGATAACGCAGATAGACTAGCGATTAGTCAAAGTGATAACATCGAAGCATAATAAGTCTTAATCTGTCATGGCAGTGATAAGTTGGATGGAAGGGGTAATCTCGTTAGTTGAAAACAGGTGAAGTAATTAAATCTGTATAGTTGTAAAAATAATGGAAAAGGGTCAACAGCGCGAGATTGGTGATTGAAAATGAGCAGATGATGGCGGCGGATGTAGTGATTAGACAGAAGGACTGAAAGTAGAAATAGCAGGGGGTGGAGATAAAGGCAGAGAGGGAACAAGAGGGAACGACGAACCTTCAGCGCGTGTGGTCGAACGGAGGCGGCTGGCAGAAGGAGATCGCGAAGGGGGAGTGGCACAGCGGGAGCAGTGAGTGGGAGTGGTGCAGTCAGCAGGACCGTTGGCGTTGGGTTTCTGTGGCAGCGAGGGCCGCGCCCTGCCATCGATCGGCGCCCTCCCCTCCAGCGCCATGCCGTTTCCCGGCCCCGATCTCGCTGTGAAGCGGCGACACGCGCTGCGAAAGGAAACGCTCCACTGAACAGCTTGACCACCACCCACCCGGCGGCGGCCGGCCCCCGACGTATTACACGCCTAAGTGGCTGTAAGCGCCCATCTCGACAGCCCTCCCGCCGGCGCCGGGATAAATGTGGATACGCATTCTTTGGTATGCACGCATTAGCCTTCGCCTGGTTACTACCACGCTGTTTAAGAACTGGATGAGCTATACCTATACGAATTTTTATGCCACATGTTTTTCATATTCTTACGGTTGTGGCATTTCGTTATAATACAGAAAAGATATATCACATTATGTAAGTACACAAATTCCTGAGAACAGAAGTATGGAATGTGGATTTTCTCTCTTCCAGTTCTTGAGTAGATTAATAAAAATATCATTCTCCACGTAATATAATCTTACGAAGAAGATTGTGATTCAAGAAGTTGTGAATATTCTAGTAGTAAGTGGTGATCAAAATCATTTTGTAACTATAACGCATACTAGAGCGCGTCTCCATCTTAGATAACCATTTTCTTAATATAATCTATTGTAAAAACATAATTTGGAAAAACTCCTTTTTTGACAATACAATTTTAACAATTGAAATACAAACTTATTGAGTTTATTAAATTCGAGTTACTTTTTTACGTTTATAAATATTTATAGCTTCGTATCTTCTAAATTGCGTGCCATATAAAAATATATTGTTTCATATCTCTTTTATTAGATTCTGCGTGTACAAGTGTGCTGAATCGTACAAGCAACAGTAGAGAAATAAAATAAATATTCATAACCAATGCAGTTTGTTGCTGAGTAAACTACTTGGAAAATGCAGGAAGCGACATTTTTATCTTTGTACATTTTTTACTGTGGCCGAACATTCTTCAACATTTTTATTATACCTGATCCTACATTAATGATATTAGTTTTTTATATGTGTTATTCAATAATTGTATTTATTTTGAGATGATTAGGTTGGGATAGTTGTCCTTACCCATGGACTTATATAAAGTGACCCAAACGTTTATATATTTACATAAGTACTTATATATTTAGTTTATCTAGTCATTGTTATGTCTTGATGTATAAAGAACGGTCTTTGACGAGGATGACGAATACAGAATTTAATTTTTGAAGGAAGACGACATTTCATACAATTGTATAGTTTGAGGATGAGGCTGCTTTCAAAGTGCACTTAGTCAACGATATTTCTTCGCTAGAATCATATGTTGCAATATTAGAATGCGGCTTTTAAAAAAAGTGCATATCTAAAAAATTCGAACAGCAAAGATGCCCAACAGAAATTAGAAATGTAAGGGACGTGACTAGAAAATTCAGAATTGTTTAAACTTCGTAGAATCAGCCCCGTAACCGAGATCGCTAAAAGAGTAGTGCCGAAGTGATCTCGGATCGTGGGGTTGCAGGTTCGAGTCCTGCCTCGGGCGTGGCTGTATGTGTTTGTCCTTACACTTCCAATCATCACCATATCGTTTCAGCCTCACACCATAAAGTTAAATCCAATAGAGGTCACTAATGACCTAGTAGTTGATGATTTCTATATCTTCCTGACTATTTCACGCATGTCTGTCCGCGTCGTAAGTAGCCAATGCTAAGCAAGGATACATTCAAATTAAACCAATCCCAGATGTTTATCGACATCAGCGTGTTTACCTTTTTTTATCGCTGTAAAACCTTTGTTTACCTTTTTAAGATAACGGTAGCAATTGTTTAGCCTCCAAAATAGCTTGTGTGCATCAATATAATTTTAAGATGTGTCGTTTTGGTTATGTTTAAAACTCTGAAATATAATATATTATTAAAAATTCAGTGCCGAAAAACAGCGAAAGGAACAGAGAAAGCGTGTGGAAGCAATTTCAAGAATTTTGTGAAGAAAGAAAATACAAATGGACAGCACAAACTACAAATGAGGAATTTACACATATTTTAGGTACAATTCATATACGAAGATTAGATGGTGAAGAGTACAAAGAATATGCTATCAAAAAAAGTGGAACGTTACATTAAAAATTATTCAGGAAAATACTTTAATGAGTGCACACGTATGTTCAATCCAAACGAAATCGACGAATTCCGCTGCTAATTCATCTTGTACATCTTCCATTTCAAATACTTCTACGGAAGGGCAAGACTTGGAAAACAACGTCCTACAACTTTAATGATTGTGCTTTTAATAAATGTTCTTTTAAGTGGCCTTGTTGTAATTGTTTTTCGAAAGTTTTATTACCATAAAATTGAAACATATTTGAAATAATTTTCTGGATTAAACTATTATTCAAATGTTACTTGATTATAAGTTATTCCAGGAGGCAGTGATAAGTTGGAGCAGAATGAAATTGTTTCAGTTTCGCCTCACTACGTGAGGTGTGAATTTACCGGCTATCGCAGCACTTCTCGTGATATTACTTATGATAATGCAATGCAATTTCTTATTTATTTAACAAGATTTGTACATGTATACAATAGGTAAATGCGAAAAAGAAATCCTTCTTCTCACCAAACTTTTAAAAATGAAATGCATCATAGAATTATATCTGATAATTATTTTGGAAAAGTACATATGTGTCAGACGATTGCTAGGCTTGAGTTTGCATTCAGTCACAAATCTCTGTATTTAAAATCTCTTTGAACTTAGGAAAAGTCGTTATAGCTTCTCTAATAACTAATTTTAACTCATTTTTTCTCGAAGAGGAAATGCTGAATACTTTCAATAGAACAATTACAACTTACATAATGATATAATGAACGAATAAAGCCAGAGAATCTTTCATTCTATTAATGTTTTTATTTTTTGAACATTGATTATTCATACTATTAAACCGCTTCTTATTAATAGTAAATGATAAATAATCTGGAATCCACTACCTTTCATTTAGAACCAAAAGCACGGAATTTGATTGAGGGGAAAAATTAAACTTCTTATTGCTTTAATTGTAAAGATTTTTACAATTGTGTCAGTGGGTTGACTGGAAATTGAAACTCTACCACTTTTACAAGTTCACTTTATTCTATTTTAGCAAAATATTCCAAGAAAAACATGTTCAAACTTTTCCAAAATGCTGAAAATGTCATGAGGGTTTGTTGTTAAGTGCTTCCTAAAACTAAAATATCTTAATGGTCTCCGGAACGACTAATTTAGATCTTACTCCTGACGTATTTACAAAACATCTACTCAAAAGCTTTTAATCTGGGAGAGTTACACGTAACACATTCATCCATCTATGTACACAAATCGATTTTCGAGTAAAAGATTGCGTGAATTGCCTGTCTCCCAGCACTAACATTAACAATTTTTGGAACAGCACTATGTATGTAAGTACTTGGCGCAACATCCCGTGAACGGGCTCAGGCCTACCGGCGACGTCCCTGTCTCGCGGCCATGGGATAAGGGGCTACATGCGGTTAGCACGTAGACATCCCCATGCCGTATTCCGGTCTTCTCAGCCTAAGAAGTGAATTTTCTCATCGTCACACAGCACTATATTCAGGGACATTGCACGGAAAATGCACACTATAGTCTTGCCTCGGAACAGCACTAATAGATACTTATCTTGACGTTTGTGTGAAGTTACAGCCCAAAAGTACTTTTAACCCTCGAGCGGGCGCGCCTAATTTAGTCACACCAGCGGGCGCGCGTTGCACTGCGTGCAACACCATGATTTTTCTATTTTACATGTATGGCGAGTAAATATCTGATTATATAACTATAGTATAATAATATTTAACACATTTAGAATGAGTGTGTGTTGTAACATTAATAATTTTTTTTTATTTCTACGAGTAATACAATTTTTAAAAAATCCTTTGCGTAATTACAAATGGTAAACTTACATAACTTCAAAATATGATTTATTCAGTATTAGAACATGTGATGCAGTGATAAATACACTTTGCATGCTGTTTGCAAGTGAATTGTCCACACATTTGACATCTGAGTGTTGTTGTCGTATTCTTCACCCGGCCGCACTTCACGCATTTGCCGCGTTTTCTGTTTGGTTCTTGCTCTTCTGTGGACTCTTCCTTGCTATACCGGCTCAGAAATGCACGGATGTCCAAAGGAAGTGAAGAAATTTTTGCTCTTCTAACCATATGGTCTTGAAACAGCGAAAATGCCAAATTGTGTAAAAATTTTCTGCGGCTTCTTACGCAGTCTTGCATGTTGCTTTTCAAAAGAACGTGTGCATTCACACCTGCAATATCCAAAACTCTGAAGAAAAGAGACATTGGCCACCGTCTAGTAATTCTTGACACGGAATACCAACTGCACATCTGATCCACAGTATCCACTCCTCCTTTTGTAGCATTATAATCCATGATGATGCATGGCTTTCTCGTATCACAGTCAATGTCAGGTTTGTCATGCATTGTTGAAAGAAGCACGACCGCTCTACTTTTCTTGGGCACATAAGAAACTAGAGTAAAATCTTTCTGGAATCCAAAAGTAGAGGATTCTACTTCACGTGTTTTGTTTGGTAGAAATTCTGGAGGTATTTCTTTTTTGTTTTTTTTTCAAAGTCCCTAATGTTGTCAAACCAATATCTAACAGCCGTTTTGACAAACAATAGCTTGTGTAGTAATTGTCTGTTGTCACGTTTCTGTTGGTCTTATGTAAATGTGAAACTAGTCTCACAACAATATCATCCGGAGAATTTGACATTTGGTAAGGGCTCCCTTCCTTCTGCTTTCCGCAGTACACTTCTAGGTTCCCAGTATAAAACGTTTTGGCACAACATAAGGCATAAATCTTTAGACCGTAGCGTGCAGGTTTGTTTGGAATGTACTGAACAAAACCACACCTTCCTCTGAATGGGTGAAGCATTTCATCCACTGTAACAAATTCACTTAAGCTGTAATTTTTTTTACAGTTTTCTGTGAACTCCTCCAATATTTCTCGAATAGCAGAAAGCTTATCATTTTCTTGCCGAGCATGCCGCGTTTCCTTGTCATCAAATCTGATAGACCGTAAAAGAAACAAAAATCTTTTGTAACTAAAAGCAGCCCTCACAATTTGCATTCCGCTTCCATCTGTTTGCCACAGCTCCTGGACATTAGCATGCTGCCCTTTCTTCGTCCCAATCAAGTAAAGCATGCCAATCACCGCTAATATTTCCGTTCTATCTGTTTCTTGAGAATCTCTTTCACGAGAATACTGGACTTCAAGTTTCTTGTTTGCAATGTACATGTTTGTATACAATACAATCTTGTCTATTATACCAAGGTCTATGAACTTGTGAAATGCCGATATTTCATTTAGAGCATCCTTTGCGCACAATTTTGGCCCTGGTAACACTTTCACTATATTTTTAGATCTAACTTTTGAAGTTTTGGTCAGAGGACTCTTATTCCACACGTAACTTTTATCCTTGTCGGTGAAGAAGTCATTTCCGATATGGTAGTTAATAATTTCACTTTCACTGTCGTCAGATAATTCCGAATTACTCAAATGATCATCTTCTTCAATTACTTCTTCATCACCGCTGCCAGAACTCTCATCAAAACATATTTCAACTTCATCATCCGAGAGTTCTTCGAGAATTCGTTGAATATCTTCATCCTTCACATTGCGAGACCTATATAAACGAGGAATATTTGAAATTAAAAAAAAATGCAAATCTCATAATATTATGGTTTCGTGTTATTGGAGTTAGTGCGTGCTGTAGGTCTTTATCTATCAGACACGAGTAAAGAATTTGGCAAGTGTACTTACATCATTCACAAAGAGATCTAAACGCTTTTCTCACTTGAATAGGCGAAGAACTTACTATGTCAGCGTCTTTTTGGGAACTGACAACGATGCCACTCATTGCAATATCGCTTGAATGGACGCAATACGATCTGTTGCGAGAAACGTCTGATAGCAGGAAGACGTGCCATGCGAGGGGTTTCAGTATCGCGTTGACTCACTGGACCGGGCGCGCGTGGCACGGAGTGCAACGGAAAGCGTAGGCTGCGACAAAAGGCGCCAGGAAACTGCTATCGTTCGGTTGACAGACATATTACCAACACAGTTCGATGACTAATACTCTGCTGTTGGAATACTTTCCGTCCTCAGCAACGAAATTTTCCGTTAATATTAATGAGAAGCAAAAATGTATGCGTGTTGCACTCCGTGCAACAGCGCGCCCGCTCGAGGGTTAACGAGTTGTACGAGCGATAATCGTTAAGTGTTGAGGTGATTCAAAATGCTGTTTTAAAAGTTAGGATCAATAATATTTAGTATATCGTAAATCCGTTTTCTGGACCGTATGTGGTCATCAGTGACAGACAATAGAAAATTGTAGAATACGTATTGGACATTGGAATTATTGTGATAACTGTAATAGAGAGCGAGTAATATCCCAGTTCGTTTTGAGTGAATATTTTTTTGGTGTGCGATTGTTGCTAATTCTGTTAAACTTCAAACGGGCCACATGATAATTTTATGTTTTATCCTGTTCACTTTGACTCGCAAATAACGAAAATTTTGTTAAAATTTGCTCGTTAGTACTAATTTTCATAGAATGGCTGATTTTATTGCATTCTGTATGAATAGTTTAAATGTACACATTCTACTATTATTCTGATAACAAGCGGTAATGGAATTATTAATTTCTAATATGAAGAATCTGCTGGCGTATTTTTTTCCATCTGAAATAACTTACAGTATTTGGAGAAATGTTAGGTTCGCTACCAAACCAAGAAATATAAATAAAATATTAAGTTTTTAATTTTAAAAAATCCAGAAACAAGAAAAACAAAAGTTGAGCGCTTTACATCTCTTACAAACTGTCTCACGCTGGCCAAATTGATTGTTCTAATCACATTAAACATTTATTGCCATTTGCCGTCAAGCCAGTTAATCATTCAGATAATTGTCACGTTTGAAAGAATTTAAGGCATGTCAAAAACATTTCCTGACTTAACATGTTCTTAATGACCAGAAGCCTACAACAATGTCTCATTCCTCTTCCCGAATCGTAGGAAAAAGTTGGAAACAAATTAGCCAACATTCGAATATCTAGTAACAAAAAAAACCTGAAATGGAAGCAGAGAAAATCAATTCAGGGCTTTCTGTGCGATGTACAGAATTTTCAGACCTAGATTTTAAAGTCCTTGTTGAGAATGAGGCATATGATTCGTTTCGGTATCCGCCATTATTGCAATTGCAGATTCCAACTAATATGTCGTTGTTGTGAATATTACTGTATAAAGCATTGTTAAAACCGTTTTCGTATCAGTGGCCAGCAATAGCCACATGAAATACACTCGTAAAGGTAATGTTCGTGTATGTGACGAATTAAAAGTTAAATTTTGTTCATGTAGGAGCTCATAATTAGACACAAATCAGAGCTAAGTAAGCCAGCTTTCAGTTAGTGTCACGCAGAATCTCATATTTTTTTAGTGTTATTATTCTCTACTTAACTACTATTTATTCGCACAGGATTGTGCCTAACAATAAACGAAGATGGTAGATTCTAAGACTAAGATGGTAGATTCTAAGACAAAGAAAGATGGTGTGTTACTACTCATATTTGAGGCGCATCAATAATAAATATTAGAAATTAGAAAAAAATCAGAAAACTGAGAGGAAAAAGCGGACAAATTGGAGGAAATCATAAGATATTGAATAAGAAATTTATAAAGGTTATATAAAATCTGAAAATTGGAACAGATTAAGGAGAGAATTAAAAAAAGATTGTTGACTAATTAAACTTATGATGGAAGTGATGATATCTTACTTTGCAAGCCTTTTACCAGCTGTGATTAAGGAATTCGTGAGGGTCTCCGGTTAATTGATTGATTGATTGTTAGTCCTTAGTACCGTAAGTGTAGTGCATGTATTTCCTATGGAGGTGACGATGGTCTTCCCTCTGTTAATGGCGAGATTCGGCGCTGATCTACCGTCGACTAGCGAGGTTTACCCCACCAGATATCTCCCACCAGCGGGGCACCGCCTCAGCCAGGAGCAACTCGAAACTCCCGACCGGTCTCCCGGCATGTGTACTAGCGTAGTGCACGTAAGTGTGTGTGTGTGTTTGTATATGTGCGTGTGTAAGGTCAGAGGAAGAAGTAGGAAAGATTGCGCGCGGTCGTGGACTGTTTGTTAGGATACTGCTCTGACATTCGCCTGGTGTTCATTGGAGAAACCAGGGAAAACTACCGATCAGAGCAGCCGGCCGATAGAATTCTCCTCCAGTCAGCGACTGAATGCGACCTAGCTGACAAATCAGTGTCGAGGATCCTGCCACCGTTCGGACTCGAACCTTGACCCGCCCCCCCTGGCAGAGGGACTGCAGTGTCATCAGCTGTTCTGAGCCACCTCTCTCGGTGTGGGTCTCCGAGGGAATTCGTGCTTTGAGTGTCACCGAAAGAGAGCGACCGCGATCATTCATCTCCCTTCTCCTCAATGGGCGCTGCATCGACTCCGATGATGACTGGGACGTCACAAGGGAAATTATTGAAAATCGAGCGCGGAGATTCTGGCAACACTGGAATTTGAGCGGCAGGTGAAGAGTTCCTGTATACTCGTATACTGTGGCGTCGAGGAGCTTAGATCGTGCCCCGTGTGTAACGAAACAGACCCTCTACTCCTGCGTCAATATACTCACCTCCTCGTGCACTTTGCGTCGAGGTACCGATAATACGTGTGATGTTTTGGAAGCAAACGATCTCGAATTCAGGTTCTGGCGAAGTTTATCAACCTGAGTATCTCATTTCTTTAGTGCTCTGCTAGTGCAGGCTATACATCTATGCAACGTGTTGTACACGAAGGTATTACGGGTTGCGTTGTAAGGATCACAGGCGACCCACATTGTTCCACACAGTTAACAACCACACAGGTAGAAACCACGTACTAAATAGAAATTATCTTATCAAAATAATTCACTGATAAATATTGGAAAAAGTTTATGATACATTATTTTACTCAGAAGAATATTACTAATAAATTTTCTAGATAGTGATATTCTGCAATGAAAGAAAAAATATGAAGATACTTCCTTAGAGCAAAGTTACTGATTTAAAATAAACTATTTATTTTATCAAAACATCTTCCATAAATCAATTTCTTGTGTAGTTTAATTGAATGTGTATATAAAACCCCTGCACCGCGCGCGCCAATAGTCATAATGTAATGAGTCGAAATTGTATATTTTTTCTTCCATGATTGACTCAAAAACAGTAATACAAGTGTAGAGACGCCTTTGTAGAATATGATGTCACATGCTAGCAAAATTTGATGTCATGGAGACTGCCGTCCAAGGAGTCCTATAAGCGCAAGTATCAGAATCTAGAAGAAACTTGATTGGGGACTTAAAGTTGGGCCAAGCCTTTCTGTTGCAGAGATGAAATAGAAAGTTTCAAGGAGAGTTGTGTAATTAAGTGAAGCATTTGAAGTAAAGGAGTAAAGTCATATTGGTAAACCATTAATAGTAGTAAAGAGAAAAACTTAATAAACTGAAATATTTTGGAGAGTTATCATACCCGAAATTACTGGATACTTGAAAACAGTGGATCATCTGTATAGGACTCGACTTTAATGAAGGAACCTTGTTAATTTATAACGTTAAAAAGGCATGCACTTTAATATTGTGAATAAGGCTAGATGTTTTGTTACTATATTTGTTTAAACAATATTATGTAAATTAATTTTTGAATACAAATAAATCCTACCTTTCACTTTGAATTTGTTTCAATTTAATGATATTTTCAGTAAATGGCTCTATTCTGATCTAAGGTGTGTTCTGTAGAATTATCACCTGCAGATAAATATTGAATTAATATTTTTACTTTCTCCTCTATTAAGTATATTAATTACATTTTAGTTAATAGAAAAGTTAAAAATATTCTCAATAACGATTCAGCGCGCACGCAATGTTTAAACAGTCCTTCTCTGTTTCCAGAAGGATTTCTTACATCATAAGGAACATCAATTCTAAATAACACCAAATTAATTTAAAAAATTAATTTAAAACCTAGCAAATAAAAGTATTCAAGTTAACGTGGAAAAATGAAATATGAAAACATTATTATTGTTTCAGGAAAGACAGCAATGTTTTACACTGTTTCTCCCACTATTAGTGTTCGAACAAGTTACCATATGCATACTTTATTTTATTCTTTTTATTACATTTATTGAAGCACCTCGCAAGCTCTTTCCAATGCCTGTGTTGCAATTCCTGTTTAACGGAAGAAACATCTCGCAACACGTTTCCTCACCGCAACGCAGCTGCAGCGCTTAAAGTTCTCGGAATCCGACCTCCTCCCCTCTTCTAGAACTGCACCTCAAACTGTTACGCGTCAGCCGTTATATCCATTATAATATATAAAACATTTTAAGATTCCACTATCAGTCACATTTGATGGCATAATTCTTACAATTAAAAATCATGCCTGTTTCATACATTTTATCTTGAATTCCTTTTCACTTTTAGAATAATTATAAATACATCATTTTTGTTACGTTAATTCTGATTGGACAGCGCCCTGTATGCGCGCGAAAACGCCGCACACGGCTCGCACTTCTCTGCACGCGGTCGTCGCGGTCAGTCAGTTGCTATTAATTTGTGATGTGAACTTCATGGCGCATACTCCACGCTGCCCAGGTACGTGTTCTATCTTTTGTGAGGCAATCATGTCTTGTGTTAGTCATACCAGCTCAGTATGTGCTCTCAGTTTTTTCTCATGTACAATCACGTTGCCTACGCACGTGTATTTTTCTCTCTTGCAAGGTAATTCATGCCTTAGCGAACTATAAGCCATGCTTACGACGCCGGGTTTTGCTGTGCCAATCAATTACAAGGTGTGCTCACAGCAGCTACGCTGCCTATGTGTTATCATTTCAACATTCTAGAAAATGTACTCGTGTCAGTGCGAACACTGCAATGTTCTGGCAACATCAATTAACATTGTCTTAAAATTTAACCTGCAAACTTATGAGCCATGCTCATATTCATAATGTGTGTGCCTCAATGCTGTGACAGTCCCTGTCGGTGCGAACAATTGGTTGCTACTCATTTGGTGACAATGCATCATGCGAGTTCGTTCAGTGTCGTCTCGCACAACAACTGTTCCTGTTAATTTTCTTGCCACAGCCTTCAGTGTGTTCTGCCTTACGTCATCAGATGCGGGTGACGTCATCCAACGCAGTCCAGCCAACGGCGTCTTCTCTCCAGACAATATGATTTTGTATCTATGTTTTTCTTTCAGTGCATTCATTCAATGTGTTCAGTGTACTTGCAACTAACGCATACCTCTCCGTGCTTTCATATAGCACGCATGTAAATCATTCAGTTGAATTATATCTTTGTTAAATATATGTGTTGTGTTTCACTAAAGCATTTGGTGACATCTCACAAACTCAGGCAACCTTCCTGCCTTGAGAAATCTAAATTGGACTATATGTTTCAACAATCTGAGATAACGATTTGGCAAAACTGGTTCTGTTGCGCCTTTTTTCGTCGCTCATATCTGTTCTGCAAATTGAAACGATCTCACAAGGTGTTTACCTCGTGCGCGTGCTGGTGTAGAAATTTTCTTGCACGTAAACAATAAAGCTTAAAATTTCGACACTTTTAAATTAGCCTCAGTTACGAGTTATGGTTACTCACATTTGTTCCTTATGTTTTTTAAACATTTTCCTTAAGTACTATTTTTCTAATTCTAAATAACACTAAAACATCGATCTGTGCCGGATCTCGCCATTCAGCAAGGGAAGATCATTGCCACTTACCGCGATAAAACATGCATTACACTTACGGGGCTACTTTAGGAGTAGACGCGCCCCGAATCAATCAATTCATATTTTCACTACTGAAGCATACATCCACACAGCCACACCCGAGGCGGGACTCGAGCCCACTACCCTCCGACCCATGACGGTCAAGTCCCATCAACCACAACGATCCCACCAACCACTCTTTCCAGCTCCGCGAATAATTTTGTTATTACTCTGAAGAACCATTTCTGCACTCCGTAAACTTAACGTAAGTTGCCTCGAGCGTCATTAGTTTCTCTTCCCAGTGAGTTTCCTAAGAAACTTTCCCGAGCGCCGCTTCCCCGCCGTTAATAGATTTCGGATTGTGAGCGACGACGAGGCAGCGTCCCGCTCGCCGTTAGCTTACTTGACTCGTGTTTTCGACAGCGTTTGCCGCCACCGAAGTCGGTCCCACCCCCGTGGGGGATAAAGAAACAGAATGCCGCTAGAGCTTAAGAAAAGGTCGGAATCTGAAGTATGAAATTTTTCTTTTTTACGTGTGATTAATTTTAAAAGATGTCTAATTTCATATACTGTCCTCCAAAAAGCTCTCCTCAGTAAAACCTTGCTGGTGAGAGTACCTGCAACAGAAATTATGTTGGTAGCACGAGAAGCAGCTTGTAACACGTAAATTGCACACTCAACACAATCACAACACATGCTGAAAGTGTGGTCCCATTCACTTGTTTCCCAGTGATACGGTTGCTATCAACATAATTGCAATTTTTAATAGGACGTCCTGGCCTCCCTCAGCGCAGAGAGACTTTCCTGGCGCATTATATAATTAAAATGCTATTTAATAATATTTTGTACAGCGATGTATATTTCAGGAAATAATTCATATTAGGTGATTCTGATGGGTATTAATGGAATTGTAAAGAAGCCGATAAGATCCAGAGAGGAGTAAGTAAACAACGTGAAACATTTGTAGGCTCTATTCTGCTTATCAAAATAATTGGTTTAACTTCAAATACTCAAATAACGCCATTGGCAGAAAGAAGGGAAAAATGATATATTGGAGATTATTAAACCAATAAATGAATGTTTTTTCTCTTTTCTTTATCTTCTATTTATGTAGTAATTTCTTATTATAAATGTTCAGCACTAAGATATCATCGCGATTGAAGTTTTCCTGCGTTTACGTGATCCCCCAGCATACATTTTTGCTTCACTTCCACTTCTACGTATTCCTCATTCCTAGTCAGGTAATGTTTGACTCTAAGCCGCCATTGTGATTGAGTGTGTTCTGGGTTAACTCAATCGTGTAATGCTGGGATCCTGTCTTGTCTTACTCTCCTAGTCACAAATGAACTGTTTGCCCCCACCAAATGTTTCAACTCGTCATATATGTTTATTCAACCACTTGGATAGGCAGAAGAGCAGACGCTATGCCCTGAGCATTCCCAGTAGTAAAATAATAATAATAATAATAATAATAATAATAATAATAATAATAATAATTAATATTATTATTATTATTATTATTATTCCTCTAAATCACGACTAAAGATGTTATCTGTCGGTTGAATATAAAACTTACTCCAGGTTGCAACCAGCTACCTAAGGAGTAGATCTAGGGACTGTCGGTGCCTCTACAATACTTTGTGCAAAATGTGGGCTGTTCCAAATAAAGCGATTTCTTGCACATCCCAGTCTTTTGAATGACCTGGGAGTTAAGACAAGTTCTTACACAAATTTTGCGGAACAAATCCCAGAGCTCCGATAACTATTGAGACGACCTGTGCTTTTACACCCCACATTCGGCTGATCTCGATTTCCAAACTCTTGTATTTAAGACGTTTCTCTGCCTCCTTGGTAACGACGTTTTGATCGCAAGGTACAGCAACATCTATAAGTAAACACGATGATTTTTTCGCCAAATCCCGGATAACTATATCCGGTTTGTTTGCCACTATCGTGCGATCAGTTTGAATTTGTTGGTCCTACAATATAGTACACAATCCAACAGACGTCACCGGTTTCGGTGAGTGTTCGTACCACTTGGGGCATGTGTTTGGAACTTCGAGGGCGGTACAGATCTGCCAGTGGAGGTAGCTACACACCCTGTCATGTCTTTTCAGGTATTCGGTCTTTGCTAGGATTGGACAAGCTGAGACAATATGATCAATGGTTTCTACTTGCTCCAGGCAAATGCGGCATTTATCATGGGAAATTTTGAGAACCGCTTTATCATAATGTCGTGTTCTCAAGGCCTGATCTTGGGCAGCTATTACAAGTGCTTCCGATTCTGGCTTCATTCTTCCCCTTTTAAGCCACATAAATGATTGATCATTATTGATCTGCACCTTGTCCATTCTTTTTAGGTATTGTGCATGGAGTGGTTTGTCTCCCCACGATTTCTTTAACATTTTTTGTGTCTCACACTTCATGTTTAGCAGCATTAGAAGTTCAGTGTCTGTGTTATTCGACGTGTCTTGCCTAGTTTTCTTCGCAATGTTTCTTGCTACACTAACAATGCCTCTGTTTCCCATTCTTCGGTCAGATTTCATGATCTGCCTCATTAGAGGGTCATTTTGATGGCTGACTACATACTTCCCCAACCCGACTATTGCGCTGTGCCAGGAGGCCTCAATTTGTTTGAGACCTCTTCCTCCTTCCTTACGTGACACATAGAGTCTATGTATATCAGCTCGAGGGTGGGAAACATGATGCATATTTAGCAGTTTTCTGGTTTTTCGATCCATGGTGCGAATGTCTTGCTCAGTCCAGTCCACTAGTCCAAAACTGTATTTGGCTACAGGTACCGCCAAACTACATATTGCATATATTTTATTCCTGGAATTCAGAGCGGACTGCAGGACCAGTTTCATTCTGCTATAATACTCCCTACGAATTCTCTCTTTCATTCTGTCATTCGAGATGGTTTCACATTCTTCAATGCCCAAATATTTGTAAGTTTTACCTGGCTCAAGATCTTGAATCACAGTGTGCGTATCAATTTCAATGTTCTCAGACGTTGTGAGTTTCCCTCTTTTTAAGTTGATTTTTGCACATTTGTCAAGACCAAACTTCATGCAGATGTCATTGCTAAAGTCATTCACGACAGACAGCATTTGGGAGAGAATCGCTTCATTCTTAGCAAACACTTTCAGATCATCCATGTAAAACAAATGTGATACTGGTCTTTCATCATCATGGAGCTTAAAACCAAAGTCAGCTTGCGACAACTCTCTCGATAGTGGGATCAAACTAATGCAAAACAGCAGAGGGGATAGTGAATCTCCTTGAAAAATGCCCCTGTTAATCTGAATACTTCTGGTTTCTACTGCTTCCTTTCCGCTGTGTATTAGTAAACTGGTACTCCACGACTTCATACTAGCCTTCCAAAATTCAATAAGTCTAGGATGAAATCGATAGATCTCCAGGGTCTTCAAAATCCAATCGTGTAGTACACTATCAAAGGCCTTTTGGTAGTCAATCCAAGCCATGCTCAAATTACGTTTTCGTTTCTTTACATCATTCAAGATGACTTTATTCAGTAGCAAGATTTCCTTACAGCCATAAGAGCCTTTACGACATCCTTTTTGTTCAGCTGGCATTAGATGATTCTTATCTAGATGTCTGTACATTTTGTCAGCTATGGCTGAAGTTATAACTTTGTACAGGACTGGCAGACACGTAATTGGCCATTATTATTATTATTATTATTATTATTATTATTATTATTAATTATTATTATTCTAGTTGTAACAGAAAATATCATTTACTTGCATAACTATCATTATAATTAAGTTACATTTCACTAATGAAATATTTAGATTTTAAAATCCTTGTTGAGACACTTGAAGTCGCGGTCTCTTTGTGGACCCATCGGATAAGGCGACTGCCAGGGCCTTTTAACTCCCATATTGCGTGATGGAGACCATTACAGTGGCGTCCTCTCCTGCAGCTACTTCTTATAGAAACTAAAACACGAACTACTGCGAACGATTCTTAAAGCGTGCGTGGTTGCTGCGTAGGTTCGCGAGACGCAAGCAGGCGCTTAATGTTACAAAAGCTAGCATCGATTTTCGCGCTTTCTTCGCTTCTTATATGTGTATATTGTGCATTAGTATTTAGAAAACACTTTTCGCATTTATCAGATATCAGCCAATTTTTATGTGCGGAAGTTGGCGAGTTGCAGCTGTACCCGGCGGCACTAGCGCCTCCTATAGCAGCACACTCCAGCTTTGTCCCTAGTTTTGAGGGAGAGTTGCAAGTCCCTGCCGGCTGCTTAGCCAGCCAACAGCGGCGTTGTCTAAAGAAAAATTCACGTTAGAACAAGCAAAAGTAACAGTTCTCTAAACAAGTGAACATCACATGTTATTCAGAGAAGTATCCCTCCGCCGCGGCAGCTGTTCAGAAACGCGTGCACCAGTACGCACCTTACATTCAAGACTCGGTTTTAATATAAAAATAATACTTATCACGCAAAGAGTAAATTCCATATAATGTGTATAAAAGAAATACATTTTTACAGAAAAGCACATAGCTCTGCACTTCCTAATTTCAATTATTTCTCGTGGCGCACTATATTTTCGTCGGACGAGGACATCACAAAAGGAAGCGTCGAAATCATTTACAAGTTAGCCAACTGCAAACGAACCAATCGAGGAAGCAGAGTTCAATGGCATCAAGAACTCAACGGCCACAGAACCTTCGGTTATGTTGCCAGCACTAGCTGTCAAAATTGCTTGTTCTTACATGAATCTCTCTTTACCAGAGCGCCGCGCGGGAGAATGGAGAGGCCGCAGATAAGGGCGCGGCGCGGGGCCCGTGGGGGCTGCGGGGGGCTCCCGAGTGAGAGCGAGGCGGCGGTGAGGCGGGCGGCGACAGCGCAGGCGGTGGTGATGGCAGCGGCAAATGTGAGATGCAGTGTTGTTGGGGGGGATGATGATCCTCATGATAGTAGCGGCAGAGGTGGCTCAGGGCGTCAACTGATGTCACTGCTGTAATAGTTTAGCCATCTATTACAAATGAAATAGGTAAATAACATGAAGTGACCATTGGTTTATGAACCGGGTATAGAACTATATGTAGAAACTTCCAGAGCGGAATGTAGAAAAAACAAGTGAAGGTGATCTAAGAGAAAACGAGTATTTCGGACGAACATGTGAACGCAGTGGGGAATTAATGGTTGCGTGTTACTAGTCAACGCGCAAAATTATAAGGAACAGAATAAAGTTTGTTTCAGCTAAATCGGGTCACAGAAACGCATAATATCGCGAGTTTTGTGATCGCGACATTGACTTTTAACATGTTAAAGAACGAAAACAACAATGGTCGTGACGTCGCTTCAGAAAAGTCTGGATATATTAATAAATTAAACGAAAACTAGTGTGTCTACCGAGATTTGGCATATACCAAAGTATTCCGTGGAATACGGGCCAAATTATAAACGTGGTGACACAATTTTAGGACGCCGAACATTAATAGATAAACATTATGTTACATTAGTTAATTGAGAAATAAACGAGCGATGTTTGTAGGCATGAGACGCACGAAAAAGCATTCTTTTAACAAAATGAAGCGAGAAAAGTGATGTCTAAGAAGTGGAATGGATACGAAATTTTAATTGGGAATTTTACAATATAATAAGACAATCCAGGAAGTGTTAGAAATTAATAATAAACTATTTTATAAGTTATAAAGCAGAAGACAATAGAGGCGCTATTGTTTTGTTCGGAAAAAAGCTATAAATGCTTTAGGGCAACAATGGGGGTCAGATGGGGGAATAGCTTGGTAGCGAGAGGCAGAATCCGCGTCGCTTGTTGCAAGAATAATTTTAAAAATTTGGATTTGTAATTTTTGATGAAGTGTTCTCTTCTGGACTCGTACTAGTGAACTATTATAAACTGTGAGAGGAGTGAATAACTTCGTGGCGAGTTGTACTCCGCGTCACTCGTGATATTATTTTTACACGCGAACTTATAAGATCTCGAGAAGGTGTTGCTCCTTGGGACTTGTATTCGCAAGGTGGCGGAACTGTATGCCGTGTGATGTGAACTATTTTAGTACTAATATTTAAAGCTATGCCACGCGCGATCATAATTTTGAGTTTTGTGAAGTTTGAAAGTTTTTCTACTAATGTTTGGAACTGGTGTTACTTCGACCATTGAAAAATCGAAGCGGGTGTCGCCGAACGAGGTGTGCCGAGGTGCAGCAGACTCGAGCGCGTCTTTGCATATCGTCGCCGTGGTCAGTGCCAATTTGGGGGGCACTGGTAATTCGGCGCTAGCAGGCAGCAGTGGAGCAGAGTTCTTACGCATGACGGCGTGAGATCTTGTGTGTGGACCCGGTCGTTGCTTCGTTAACAACGAAAGGGAAGTGGAATATTTTTTTGTTTTGCAAAACTCCAGTGAAGTCAATGACTTTGATTTCTTTGCTCTTGGGGAGAATAAATGGTTTGCAAAGCCAAAACTGGAAACATTTTGGGGGGGATTGCAATGTAATGGGTGTGGCCACAGTATTGAGCTCATTATTTCGTAATAACCTTTGGGTATAATATGTTTATTGATTTTTGTGATTTTTATGATATCGTGTTTTGTTGATGTTGTGTGGTATTGATTCTTTTATGAGGGTATTAATGTTTCTGTTGGTTAAAAAGAAAATAAACAAACGAGATTTTGAGTTCTCGTTTTGATGTTACGTAACCGGTGTTTTTATCACATAGCTAGCTGATCCTGGTCCCTGCATTGGCGTGGCGCTTGTGTTCTGTAGAGAACAAATCACGGCCCGCCCTGATAAATTTATGTAAACAGGAAAACTCCGGATAGTAAAAGGGGGGGGCACAGTGGTGTGCATTGTAGATATTACAGGTGATCAGCAAGGAAGTTTTTCGTGATCAACAATAGGAGTTGAGAGGGGAGATTTTCATTACATTAGTGCCCAGTTCGTAGGGCGATTTAGTAAATAGGAAAGGGGGGTTTTTCGTTGCATTGGCGCCCGTTTCGTGGGCGTGATCGATATCGGTAGCAGTGTGAGAGAGGGGTTTTTCGTTACACTGCAGAACTTCTAACCGGGAGGTCCTAGGGTTTGAGTTACGACAAATTTTCGACACAAGCGACACAGCAGTCGCTCTTTGGAAGAGAATTCTAGCGGCCGACTGCTCTGATCGGTAGTTTTCCGCGGTTTCTCCGATCAATACCGGACGAATGTCGGAACAGTACCCTAACAAACGGGCCACGGACCGCGTGCGATCTTTTCTTCCCTTCCTCGCCCTATCCTCTTCCCTTTCTTACACACACTTACACATACATGCACTACACTTTCACACGTGCCGGGAGACCACGTTACACTTGTAGAAAATATGAATAGAACGAACAAAGTAGAACTAATGCAGTTATGAAGAGGTAGAAATCCCAAAACATCTATTTATTTAATTGTTATAAAACTCTGAGAAACTGTAAAATAATGTCAATTAAGCTATATTAATGAAATCTAGAAGAAATGATATGGAAGAAAAATTATTAACTCGCCTTTCAAAAAACTGCCAAACCTTTAATTGCATTCAGTTTGAAATTTCAGTAATAATTTATTTAAGTGAATTTCAGTTATGATGGCAGGGAACAATCACACAGAAGTAATACTTACCGTCGACGGAGCGATTATGCAACGCCTATACGCCTAAGCGAGAGAGGATTGCAGACGGATTCATCAGAAGTAGCTAGGTTCTTAATGAATCATTAAAAACCCATCACCAACCCTGTCGAGTGATTGAATTCTCAGAAAATTCTTTCTCCTACCATTGCCGGTTGGTGCAAGAGGAACATAGCTCGCGCCGACAGTTACCAAGATTCTCTTTGCACAATGGAAGCTAATTTCAACTAAACTAGTTTCGAAGCACGAACTTTTGAACCACCTCACGTTTCGAAATTTTCCATCAGCAATGAGACCTGTCCAATCTTCCTGGTTAAGAATAAGGGACGTAAATTGGAACGCGCTATAAACACCATACCCACAGCCCCATGCGGGAACTGTGTACAATCAAGCCGTTTGAAATCAATAATCTCAAAACACAATCGAAACATTAAAATTACATGATTTCTATATTGCTGTTTGTACAAGTGAAGAAACATTTTTGTTCTGAGAAACATTTCTTATTGAGCTACAGCCCATTATAAATTTTTTTATCTCGCCACGTTTGAATAAAACGGTTTTTCGTGCTTGTTTTCAGTATGCAAAACTGCATTTTTTATTTTAACAAAAAGTATGAGAAACATTAAAAAAGTGTGCGCAAAACATATTTTGCACATTACACTAGTCTGCATGGTATAAGATGATTGAAATTTAAAAAGTGTTTTAACTCCATTTCTTATCCTGATTCCAGAAATGTTCTTAGTTTTTGTCTAACACGTACAGTTTTGTCGCTATGGAAGCGGTTGCATTTTAGGAACTTGGATAGGGAAATTTCACTCTACAGACTTGCAAGCCGTTGTGTTGGCACAACTGGACCAGATGTTTGTTTTGTTGTTGCTTGCAAGTTAAATGAATGCACTAGAATTTCTTGCATAGCAGTGATTCGTTTTTTTCCTCGTGCGAAGTCAGTTTCATGTAAAACTTTTCTTCAAGAAGTGTTCTTAATTTTACTTCTGTGAAATACCTGTTCTATGTGTGATAATGTCAACTCGCAACTGTATGAACAGTCCTGGTGATTTCCGTCACATTTGTGGAAACTTCACAGTGCAACGAATGGACATAACATATTTTGTGAAGAAAGCTTATTATGCTTATTTTGAAGTTAAACTTGGAGATTAGGACACGGCAAGGGCGCCAAAGAAAGTTTGCCGGTATTGTGTTGAGAGATTGAGGTTATGGTCTAAGGGAAAGAAATCATGCATGCCAGTGGCGTAGCGTCAGGGGACGCTGAGATGCTGAGCATCCCCGTATATAAGAACCTTAAATACTGTATTGATAATCTTACAAGTGGTCTGTTGAGCGAAACACGTTTTGTATTAATTTAAAATTGATTTCCTATGATTGAATTCGGCGGGCTGTTGAAGCTGGCCTCTGATTGGTGGGAAGCTAAAATACTTCAGCGTCGGCCGCCAGATTGCGACGAGCAATGACGCATGCGCAGATGGCGAGGTCCCCCTCTCCCCTCTTCACCCCTGGCCCAGAGAAACCCCACTGCTTTACGCTGGCGTCTACTGCGGAAAGAAGCTCGTTTGTGCACGAGAGCGCAGCACACTTCAGGCGTTCAGTAAATTATCTTTCTCTCTCTCACTCGGGAGTCCCCGCTTGGTCATGGGTACAAACTGTAGAAATAGTGCCTGACTACTATTTCTTAATTAATATCCAAGAAATTGTATTATCTCTTAAATAGATTACATATTATTTAAGTCTGCAATGTATAAATTAACAAATGGTCTTATTGCCATTCGCGTATAAGAATTAAAGCTGAGCCATTGTATAATTTGCTTTCAAGACATCGGCAGCCCTGACTGCTGTGAGGATTTTGTGGGAAGCGCCTACACCGTCGTAAGCAATCGAGATCGTGGAAGTAGTCCCAGTGTATCTGCCTTGTGTTGCGTTCGCCTGTTAGACGAAGTAGTTGATAGTGACATTTTGTGTGTTATTGTTGAGCATCCCCAAACGTGTGAGTCACGCTACGCCACTGATGCATGCCATTTGCAATTCCTATGGTTTGGAGGGAACCGAAAGACCGCATTAATGACTGCTACTTCTGTTTAGTCAACGTTCAGGGCTGCAGTGCAAAAAATAAGAAACACATTGTGTATCCAAATACTTCTTCTGTCATTAGGACCGCTCCATATGGAGGGGACCTGTCCCTCTGCCTGTCCCTCTCCCCGAGTTAATTTTGAGAGCACGGGACCAAATGGTTCTGAAAGTGAAGCTGCGAAAGATGATACTGGTAGTAATGATGATGACTACAATCCTCCATGCTACTTAATATCACAACAGTTCTCACAGAGTGAACTTAACGATCTGAATTTTCCTAAGAAATCTGCCGAATTACTAGGGTCTCGGATAAAATGTAAGAATCTTCTGGCACCAGACATATTTTCATGGTACAGACACAGAGAAAAAGAACTAGTTCTTCTATTCCCACATAAAAATTCTTTACTGTACTGCAATCATGTTAACAAGATAATGCAGTTCTAGGGAATTAAAAAAACATGCTTCTAATCAGTGGAGACTTTTTATAGACTCATCAGAGGAACCTCAAGGGTGTGTTACTTCATAACGGGAATACTTATGGATCCCTTCCTGTGGCTCATTCAGTTCAAATGGAAGAAACATTTGAGAATCTTGAGCTACTGTTAAGAAGTATTAAATATGAGGAACATGAGTGGTTAATCTGTGGTGATTTCAAAGTTATAAGAATGCTATTAGGACAACAGGCAGGGTGAATGAAAATGCCTTGTCTTTCATGTGAGTGGGACAGCCGAGCGAAACAGAGGAATTGGCCAAGAGATTGGCCAGAGCTGAGGAATTTTACTCCTGGAACTAAAAATATTTTGCATAGACCGCTTGTGGTTCCTAAGAAAGATTTGCTTCCACCACTTCATATCAAATTAGGTTTGGTGAAGCAGTTTGTAAAGGCTCTACCAATGGATGAGCCCTGCTTCAAGTACCTTTTAATAAAATTCCCCGTCATCACACGAGAAAAAGTAATGCTGGAATTTTTGTTGGTCCTCAAATTTATAAATTGATGAGGGATGAAGCATTTAAAAAGACAATGAATGAGAGAGAAAAGAAGAGAATGCATGGACTTCCTTCAGATCTGCTACTGAAAATTTTCTAGGAAATAAGAAAGATCCAAATTACAAGAGCATTGTTGAAACCATGTTAGGAAACTTCCAGGAGTTGGGCTGCAATATGAGTGTTAAGCTTCACTTTCTGTACTCTCATATAGGCTTTTTTTCGAATAATCTGGGACATTACAGTGAAGAGCAAGGTGAACGCTTCCACCAGGACATAAAAGAAATGGAGAAAAGATACCAGTGAATATGGACTGCAAATATGATGGCTGACTACTGCTGGATGTTAAAGAGGGACAGTAAAGGCGGAGAAGACGGAATGTATGAAAAGAAGACAAAAAAGAGACAATTTGAAAATTAATGGACAGCTTCTCTTCTCACTTTGTTACAACAAATACAAATTTGTAACACCTGTACTTTTGGATTATTTCAATAATGGTCCGTGGGAAAAATTGGCCATTTTGTAACATGTTCGTTTGGATAAATTAGTTCCATTCTTTGACATGTAACTTCTTATTTTGTGGAAAAACCTGACGTGATGGAACAAAACGGAAGTCATTTCTGTAATCAGCATTAACAAATGATTCAAAAACACTTAAAAGTGACAAATCATCTGACAAAAGTTTAAAAAATGCAGGCTTGTGTTATCTATTAAAATTTCCTAGTGTTATCTATTCTGAATTGCCACATACTCGTGACAGCTGCTATTTATTAGGAATCCGAAAAATTAAAAATTAAGAAATTGCCAAAAAAATGTACTTTGGGTGGTGATAGATGGCAGCTGGCACGAGTATGTGTCAATTCAAAACAGCTAGCCCAGACCCAAGGAAATATAAAACTAGTATGGGAAAGTCTGTGCCGTTCTGTTGCACCACTAGTCAATTCATATTTTCAAAAAAATCTATTTTCCCTTTTGAACTTTGTCCATAAATGTATATTGACTTAAATAGCAGAGTTTGAAATTTGAGAGGCAAGCGATAAAAACAGACAAAAAGGTTTAGAATAACAATAAAATTAGCGTTTAGCGAGTAGTAGATATGATGTGGTATCGAACCATACCAAGTGCATGACCACACTAGATTATTTCACAAACTTTTCACAGAAAGAGAAATGTCAATACATACATTCGATAAATGGTTCCACTATACACATAAAAAGCGGTATCAAGCAACTACCCGTACTTATAATTGTTGTTGCGAAATCATTTAGGTTTATTTGCATAATCTTGAATAAAATAATTGTCAAAGAATACAAAAAAAAACTTTAACAATTTCACAAAACTCTTGCAATGTTGCGAAACACAAAATTAAAGGCACACACTGACCAAGCGATGCTACCTGACTAACACAGAAAGAAAAACCAAATGAATGTAACATTGAAAGGTTACGAGGCACACATGGCTGGGTTGTCGAACCACATCACTGTCACAGCACCACAGCTCCTACAAATTACCCAGCTGTCTAGTAGAGGGTCTCAAATGCAGAAAGCGTGAAAAATGCCCTTCACCGCCGTGGATGCTTCATGCTCCCGGTCCACCATAGCTCCTTCCGCTTGGCCCACACTCCACCAGCTCTGTCGCCCGCTGTCCACCCGTGTTCTGGCGCTGTCCCGGGTTCAGACCCCGGGCAGGGCGCAGGGGGGCGGGCAGCCGGCTAGATGGCGGCGGGGGGCGGACGCAGGCGGGGGGAGAGATAGGGGCGGCGACGGCGCGATGGTGTTGGTGGCGGCGATGACGGTGGCGATGTAGTGACGTCACCGGTGTCGGCGGCGAGGGTAGCTGATTGCATCCTGGCCGGGCGGCGGAAGAACTGTCACATGCTTCAAGGCGCGGGGAAACAATGATTCAATTAATGTTTTCATTCCATTTCATTGATTGATTGATTGATTTTTTTAAGTGGGACGCGCGAACTTTGGAGTTGGCGCCCCCATAACACACTGGTGTAGCATGGAACTCCCATAATTTAGCGGGATTACCGCAAGGAGTGCCCAGGTGGGCGGAAGTCGCAGGAACTTGTCCGCACCGAGCAAAATGTGCCAACATAATCAAGCAAATAAACCTCATTAGTTGGCGCAAACCACGAGTTACCCAGAAAGCATAAATATAAGATGGAGAAATCTAAGCTTTCTAAGTCTGACGTCACAAAGATCGCCTCCAACGCCGAGTAATATAGTTTGTATTGGATAATATCGATAAGCGCGGGACGAACAAATAGGCAGAAGAATATCCAAAAGTCTCTTATCTTGTAGATTATTGTGTGAGTGCTGCGTTTTTTCAACAAATTATTCACATTTTTATAGTCAAAATGCAATTTCTCAAGTCTCTGTGTAATTACATTTCTGTGGAGACCTCTTTTGTAAAGATTGGTTGCGTGTGAGTGCCGCAAAAGGTATGCATACAATTGAAATAAGGTAGGAGACGATAGACAGCTAAAGTGTACTATTTTCGCAGATTCGGGCTGCTTCTTCTCTGTTGTCACTGCCATAACCACTAACAGCAGCGTCGTCGATCCGAGAACAACTAAGTGCAACCACTATCTGCCGCCGCCCCCGCCGCCGCTGTTGCACCAGCGATGTGCGCCCGCTGGGTTCGCTTGTGGCCGGTGAGGGAACAATGCGAGCTGCACGTACCGCCTCCGTGCCTTGTGATTCGCCCGCCTTATTGGCAGTTTGGCAACACTGGCGGTGGAGACTGCGGAGGCCACGGCGATACCGTAAAGGGAGTCATGGAAATGGCGACATTCAAGAAGGGGAAGTGAGAGCAGGGGCTTGCTCTCCATGAGGGCCGGAGTTGAGCAGTGTCGTCTGGAATGGGGTCACGGGGGAAATGCGAGAGGAAAGGGTTGATGTCTGAAAGGATCCAACGAGGTGCAAGTACTGGAAATTTTGAATGCAGTGGTGCCTGCTTAGAAATTAAGAAGAAAAGGAATTTTGTAGATAAGTATAATAACGTTAATACGCTAGCGAATATTCAAATAAATGAATAATAATAATATATTGTTAATTTAAATTATTGTCATCAAAACACTAAATTAAATCAAAAAAAGTTTTTTCTAAGTTTTCATTATATGTTTTCAAAACTTTTATAGGTTAGAAAATTGGTTTTGCGGTAATAAATTAGTAATAAAATAGTTAAAAATTCTGGCGTTAGTTTGGTTTAATTCTGCTATGGTGGACAGGACAGCTTGATATCAAGCTAGCCCGCCAACAGTTTTTTGGGGTTGATGAATGATAAAAAATCAGGTTTGCGGTAATAAATTGGTAATAAAATATTAAAAAGTTCTGGTACTAATTTGGTTTGATTCTTCTATGGTGGGCGGGCCAGCTTGATGGACCTCCTTGTTTACTATATGAGGCGTCGGTTATGATGCGGAATATTTCAACTGCTAACGAATGTAATATTTTTCATTAAAAGAGAATATAAAATTATTTTTCCAAATTTGTATAAAATATACTTTAATTTTCCAATTTTTTTACCAGATTTTTAAAAAAAGTATTACAACTATACGAGTATTATTGTTATCGTGCTTACGGACTTGCTTACTAAATATTAAATCTTCATTTTCTTGTCCATCATATCAAAATTAAAAGAGCGGGTGAGAGACAGAGAAAGACAGAGGGAGAGAAAGAGAGAGAAACAGACAGCGAGAGGGAAGTGAGATAGACGGAGAGAGACAAAGAGACAGAGAGAATGAGACAGTGAGCGAGAGCGAGACAGCGAGAGAGAGACCGAGAGCGCGAGCGAGAGTGAGAGAGGGTGAGGGAAATCGAGAGTGAGAGTGAGCGAGAGAGATAGAGCAAGTGAGATTGTGAGTGAGCGAGAGAGATTTCGAGAGCGAGCGAGAGAGAGGGAGCAAGAGCGAAAGAGTGAGAGCGGAAGAGAGAGAACGGGAGAGTGCGAGTGAGAGCTAGAGCGAGTGAGAGTGAAAGAGCGAGTGGGAGTGAGAGCGAGCGATTGAGAGTGAGAACGAGCGAGTGGGAGAGACAGAGAGCGAGTGAGAACGAGTGAGAGAGAATGCGAGCGATATTGAATACCCACATACCCCATTATTTGATAGAGCATATATTAAACATCATAAGTTGAAATTAAATTTTAACACCATTGTCTCCGGAAGACTCTAAAAATTGTTCTGATTTATAAATTATGTTACAGGCAACGAGTGAACTTTTGACCACTTCTTGAAGTGCATTAAATCCATCATTAAGAGACGTGATTAAATATTAGCGCGCGTAGGATTTTTCCGGAGATATAATTGGTAATATTTCTGAAAGGAGTGGATTTACGGGGAAAAGAAACCCAAATACGTGTCACATACTTTCAACTAAATCTCATAAAAACGTTTCAAGTTGCTAAAAGATTATTTTTATGAGTGTGCTGATGTTTTAAGAGTTTGCTATTTGACGCGGAATAAACGCATATGCTTTTATTTCTTTGCACCTCTGCATTACATCGAACAATCTGGTAAGTTATTCAACCGCTGTCTAAAATAACGTATTCGTTTCTTTTACATCCACTGATCCAATGATATTTCACACACACTCTCTCAGAACAATGGTATATCATAGCTCTTACCTGACCTCTTACTTCATCATGGGACTGCAGCAATTAAAGGTTCATCAAGGCATTTTACCAAAGAATACAATAATGTATTCTAGCTTACATGCACGATTTTTAAGAAAAAAGTCAAGCGGCAGATTGAACGATTTTCAAAATTCATCCTTTTTGGCTTACTTGCACTCGTTACTTAAAACTTCTCTGTCATAAAACTCATTAACGTTTGGAAAACTTCAGTAACATAAATGTTATGACACCCAAGTTTTCTCAAAACATAATCTTGAATCTTGGAAAATTAAAAAAAAAGCATTATTGTTTTTGATAAATTCTTAGTTTCGTATCTCTTATTTCTAAGTGTCATGATTTGACTAACGTTTACGCAAGAACTACTAATACTTTGAAACACAATTGTACAGAACTAAACCTTAATCGTTAATGACTAAACCATGAATAATATCTAACTTACTGGATGGAGTGGTTCAAAACCAAAGATTTGCAATTTTCAAAAAATTTTGAGATTTAAATGAAAATTGAACTTTGTTCACTCGTATTTATCTATGGTAAATATCTCTCTTCGAAGAAACAAATATTTTAAAATGTTGGTGTTTTTGAGAAGTTTTTAAAACGAAGTATGAGCAAATTTTAGGCGCAAACAAAAATAAAAGGATATATTCCGAATTTACAGAGCTTCGAGTGTACCAAAATTGATCAAAAATACTTTAATTTATTAAAATACTTCTCCAATTTAGACACTAGTGTTCTTAAGAGATGGACAGTGAGACATTTTCTTTAATAACACTTTTTCAATATTTAGAAATACTATCTCTACATAACGTACACCAGAAGGTAGAATGAGACAGAAAGGAAATACGAGACTCCATTGAAAAAAGTTAAATTCACTGTATTAATGGACTGGATATTTCAACAATGGTTATTGTAAAAGTCCCTTTAAATAAAGTTTTCAACTGTGTGGCAACTTCATCATCACAGAAATAAAATATTCCTGTCAAAACTTACAGAAGAGATGCCATGCGGGTGATTTAAATGTCAAAGGTCGGAAATCACCAAATATGAATATTGAAACATTTATATCAAGTATCACAAACATTTTCATGAGGGTCGTATGTAAATAGCAAATGACACAACATTCAATTGTGTGGCAATTTATGACACATGATTATTGATATGCGATGTATCTCGTACGTTACAAAGAAAATTGCTTTAATTCATCATGCTGAGTTGGCCATCAAGTATTACGCTATCACCTCGAATAAAGCAACACACAGAGGAAAACAACTTTAAACGAAAAATAATCGAAAATGGACGTATTCATTGAAATGTTAATATCAAAATATCAATATACATCGATCATTAAACACAAGAAAACATTTATTTAATTATTTTTAATATTTAAAAAATTCAAAATTTTGTGAAACATTCCAAAGTTATTGTGGAATTGGCCTTAGCACGTTGTTATCTAATGAAATTAGGTAAATTAACATAAATATTCCAATGTAACCTTTAGATATTTGTAGCAAGATAATAATCCTCACTTGTTTCAGTGAACACTTTGAATTTTGTTGACTTTCATACTGATCAAGAAGACTATAGTTCTCATTGGAATGTCAGATTCGTTCATATTGACAATAAAATATTTTTTACATCTAGACAGAATATTGCTGCATCCACTCACTGAGTGGCACGGTTACGATGCATCAAAACAATACAAGAAACTACCCACCTGAAGCACTATCTTTTGATATTTTTATGAATCATTGCAAAAGAAGTATCATTATAGAAAAAAACGTTTTTTGGCTGAGTAAACAGAGAAGCTAATTGGGGCGAAAATTGTTGGATGATTTAGTTTCTCAGGGACCATTTAAAGACTGTCATTGTAGTTGCCACAAGTGTGTCATGACGCAGACTAAAGAGATTTGGCCAATTAAGTAGTACGAGAAAGTATGTTACATTCTATGGTATCTATTCCAAGTTTCTGGTTTGCAGCCGCAGTCTCACTCGCCTCTTTTCATAATTCCCTTTCTTTTATTTCTTAAAAGGCCTCTCTGTTGTCGGCCTAATGCAAATATATTTTTCAAATACAAATTTGCTGTAGTTATAGACACGATAGGTTGTACACGTGTGCCAATTTATCTCCGGAGAAAAGGAATTGGAATGATTCACAAACCGAAAAATTATTTCTCCGTACAAATGCACACAGTGCAAACATACTTATAATATCAGTAGACTCAAATACATCAGTATTCAACAGACAGTGCGGAACCGTATTTTAATCTGAAATTGTAGTCAATCTCTGTTCGCGGAATAAAAATAGACGCACGTTCCTTGGTGAATAATCAAAGTTAACGAAGTGTCGTTTCTACTACAAAAGTGTCGGTGAAAACGAATGAGGCGTAAGAAAATTAACGTTTGTCAAAATGTCTATCGACGAACGTTAGTTGAATAGTCTTGTGAATTATGATATCCGCGAATTCAAAAATGATCATATTGAAACTTTAAAAAGCATATTTTTAATTTTCAAAATTTGTGTGTAATAAAAATAGTGATATAAAGAAAGGGACATATGACCCTGACACTGTTCTTAAACTATTGCATTTTAATTCACGAATTTTATTTGTAGTTTTGAAGTGAGACATTTTATTTTTTTAATAGCTATTTATTAAATATGATTGAATCATTCTCAATTGCATTTTAATTCACGAATTTTATTTGTAGTTTTGAAGTAATACATTTTATTTATTTATTAGCTATTCATTAAATATAATTGAATCATTCTCAATTGGCGTAGCACTCATCATGTTAAACATATTTCGTGTAATCACTTTTACAAAAGCAACAAAACAGTGTACAAGAAAGTTGCATTCGAATACTGTCGAAAACGAAGACTTTTCCGGGGTGATCAGGATCATGTTTTGAAGAGAGGCAACCGGGAACAAAGTCTATTCGGGTGGAAGCACGAGTGCCTAGAAGCGTGATGAAGGCGAGGATAATGGAATCGGGGTTGTGGTGTGGGCGCCGTGGCGTGGGGAGGGGAGGGGAGGCGTGCGGGCACGTCTCTTGCGGATGACACTGGCGTGACGTCACGCGCTCTCTCACGGCACGTCGCCAGCCCATGCTGCGCTGTCGTCGTCACGTCACCCGAGCGCAGACAAGACACGAGGCGGACTCCCGCGCCACCACTTCCCCCGCCCCCAAACCCCCCACTCCCCCGCCCTCTCACAACCTCTTCTCCAACCCTGTAGATTCCCCTCCAACCCTTCGATCTCTGCCCTCACCCCATCGCCCCATCCCCCTACCCCACCTTACTCCCTCGTCCGCCTCACTCCCCCGTCCCTGTCCACGTCCCTGGCCATCTGTTCTCCCACCCTGTAGATCCCCGCCCTCTCTTCCGCCTTACTCCCCATGTGCCCGCCCCTCACCATCTCTTCTCCCACCCTGTAGATCTCCAAACCAATGGTCCGCCCTACCCCATCAAGGCCCCATTCTCCCGCCTTACTGCCTTGTCCATCTCTTCTCCCACCCTGTAGATCCCCCTGTCACTGCCCTCTCGCCCGCCCTCCTGCAGCCTCCCGCTCCACCCGTCGTCGCCAAGGAGCACCCACCGCGCCGCGCCGGCCAATTGGAGTGCTGGCTGATTGGGTTAGAAGGGCGCGCGACGTGTCTCCATGCACGAACAGCCATCGACCTGTGGCGCTGGGATGGACGTGAATCGAGGGAATCGGGCTAATTCCCGTTTAACTCTCCTGGGGTTCGGTAGACGATTCCAGCTTTAACTAGTGAATGTTATTTTAGCTTCGAAGGACGTGCTCTTTCACTATTCCAATTAACGCTAGTGAGAATACTTAAGAAAATAATTCTCTTCGGGAATGTTTATACTACCATCCACAAGCAAAAATATTGTTTTCTTTACACTGAAATGTTATAATGTCTTTTACAAGATAAAAAAATTAAAAATGCTTTACAATTTCTTTTCTTGGTTTGTTTATGTTCGTAACCATTGGCTACATTTTCTTTTCGGCTATGGCTACATTTATTTTCGACGCATGTAAATGATAATAGGTTTGATTATGCTTTCTACATGTGGCCACATGTAATTTTCCTTGATGAACAATATTTAGTGCGGTCACGTGTATATGGTATTTGTTCCCAAGCGAATTACATACGCTTCCATGTGGGTTTCATTGAATTCGTGTAAAGGAAACCAGCAAAGTATTTCCAGGATTCTCTTTGACACAGCACAATACAATTTATCAAGAGCTTAACGGCCTTTCTGTAGTTTACACAGTTACGCAAAATTAATAGGTCACGCCCAATTAAAATAAATTTAATTTCAGACCGGTCGATCAGTCTGAAAATTACAATCACTCGTTAGGCGGTATGTGTGTGTAGCTCTGAACTCCAATGTCCTCCTCTCCTGCATCAAAATGATCGGTATGGCGTAATTGGTTTAATGTATTGTCGCTTCATTACTTTCTCTCAGCATGCAGTGACAGGCTTCACCGAATTTCGTTTTTCTCTTTGTTTCCTTCTGTCCCAGAGTCTAATTTTACGAGTTTAGTAGCACATACCACAATGTGACACCAATATCGAAACGATTTTATGTTCAAATTATCAATAGAAATTATGATTCAACCGCGTGATTAACCGACTACACCAAGCCATGAATATCTCAATTTTCTGTGATGTGACAGATATAACTTTTGGTTGCAAGACATGCCTACCAATATCATAAAACTTGCTGCCTCAGAATTACAAAGTTCTCTCTGACTGGATGGATAGAACATTGAATATCACTAGCCTGCGAATTTAAACATTTTGTTTGTTGCATGAAATAAGTGATTGTACATAATATCGATGTGCTGAATCCAAATTTTCCATTCGTTTACTTCTATCACGTAAAGTTTTCTTCAATCACTTTTCGTGTATTGTATAATTACGAGAATTTAATCACAAACGTTTTCACAATACATTTTTATTTTAAGGAAAAAACAATATTTAATATACACAATTTGCTGAAATTGATGTGTATGGTTGTTAATACACGTCACTGGGGTGTTTTTGCTTTATTTTCTCTTGTTTACATCACTATTGGAAAGTTTCACGAAAATTTTACCCCTGTTGCCTCTTACTTGAGAAAGTCCTCCTGTTCCTTTTTTTCTTCTTTAGGTTGATTTTTAACAACTTGGTCATGTAGCGACCACTATGATTGTTTTAACTGTAGGTAGAAAACGAGCTCACCAAAACATCATGCCCAAGGCGGGATTGGAACCCGCGGCCCTTAGAACCGAGGTAGCTACGGCCCTTCATCCTTAGCAACGTCGGATATCCAGGCCGGCTCTTTTATGTTTGTCTTCAGGTATTTCACGCTTTAACATTCAACAATAGTCTGCAAGCATACGGATGCTCCAGCGTCCCTGGTATCTCCTTTTGAACTTCAGCACATCCTTGTGAAATAGTTCTCTTTGTTCTTCGCTCAAAAGTCCTATATTTTATAGAAAATAATCTAGGAGAGAAAATAGAAAATGCATGTTCAGACTTAGTTCCTTTTATGTCTTTGTATGCTTCAAGCACGTTAGCTACAAGTTTTTGGTAACTGGGTCCTTGTTGTTTCCAAGATATTTTGAAACAACTTCACAGAAAGATAGCCATGCTACTTTCTCCTTTTTATCCACAGTGTTTTCAAATGCTGCATGTTCGGGCCCACAGCAAAGCAGAAATAAATACGTTCACAAGCAAGGCAGAACAGTTGAATTGCATAATCGGCAGAGCGCAGCCGTTGACCGCTGAGATCACATATCGCCTTCACATCCGTTGTTCCGCGTATTTTTCAACGGACGGGCGTGGCCGCTCGTACGTGATCGCCTGCCCAACTCGCCCCCACAGCGCGGTCCGTTGGAGGAGCAACGGACAAAAACTGCCAGATCATTGCAAATTCAGATCAAATGGCAAATGGTAATTGGCCATCGCCATCCCCACCTCTGCCGCGTGTGTGAGCCCTTTCCTAACGTCTCTGCCCCAACCGAATTCGGCTTAACCGACTTCGTTAGTCTGCATAAAGACACCGTGCAAGATAGACGCGTGTGTTAGGGCTCCGCGCAGTAGCGTGTAAAGAATCTATAATCGTGCAAATGAGCTGCATACGGCTCGCACATAAATTGTTTAATCGTGGCAGTGCACGCTTTAATTGTGTCTGTCGCTCTTGCGTGGATTTGCGCCCGCAATTTTGGTTGAACTATGTAACTCGCGGCTGCTTCTGGTCGGCGGTCCAAGGTGTCACTACAATGACTACGCTTGGACAGGTGTATTAATGCACCAAGAGAAAGTTCCATCTTAATTCTGTGCTTCTTGTGCATTTGCTGTGTAAATACTGTGCATTTAGTTATTAAACATTGTTTGTGCTGGAAATTTGCTCGTATATGCATCCTGCACTCCTGCGCCAATCCCAAGAGCTATCAAAGGGTTTCGGGACTACTGTACTTCAACATTACAGTCCATTCATACAGTCCACTCATGAACATTAAGTGTATAGTAGCCCCGAACACTGCATCTGACATCAATTTTCGAGGACCAATCAATTTTCCAATTATACCAGGACCATTAAATATACATTCTTTTTATTTTGCTTCAGATAGTATTGGGAATTTCTCACATATGTACTTGAAACAGTGTCATTCCTCATTTAAAGCCTTTACAAATTATTTCATTAAGCCAAGCTTAATGTGTAGTGGTAGCAGCAACATATTAGAAGGACTCACAAGACTTTAGCGTACAACATTCTTAGAGCTGTCTTCCAAACTCTCTCGAGGTGGCCAATCTTTCTTAGCGCTGTAATCAACTCGTGGCCCGCCTTCCCACGGGCAAAGAAAGCATGGAGATTTGATAAAACCAGATTGTTGACAGAGCAGTATAGTAAGAATTATAAAATCGCCACAAACTTGCCAATTGTGTTCACAGCAGTACACTCGCAATAACATCAGTTGCAAATTTGCGTATAATATTTTGAGAATCAATAAGAAATAGGCACTGAACCCAAATGTTTTCATTATGATGAAGAACACCCTTTAAACTTCCCTTTGAAGCATCTATAAACAGTCTCCACTCACTTGGATCATAATTTTTGGAAGTCCAAGTTGTAGCGTATGGTCTTTTACATTATTGCAATATAGAAGGTAGCAATCTTTGGAGAAAAGGATGTAAATTCTATTTTGCGTTGTCTGAACCAATATAATGGTATTTTTGGACAATGCAGACTTTTACCTGGAGTCTAGAAACCAACAACTCAGTTAACTCTTTATAGAGGACAAGATCGCTCGCCAAGTCATTTAATTTCACTCTGGTTAAAACACCCACGCTCTGCAGCAGACGATTCTGATAGGTAGTCAATGTCACCCTCAATTTCCATCATTTATACATCAGATTCGGATGAAAACTATTCAAGAGTTTTTGGTCGTCAAGGAATTGGTACAACGGTGGTCAGATAAACGGGGTTCAGGTAAAAACCAGTGACCAAACAACTGGAAACACAATCTGCTTTTTATTTTTAGAATTGTACTCCTTCACATCACACTAACGGAAGTAGTAGAAGTATGGTTTGACTGCCCTCTACAAACCATAGATATTCTAAAAGATAGCGACGGCCTTTTGTCGTTGACCCAAAGATCAAGATCTTCAATGCCTACTGAACATACTTTGTAAGGTGCCCAATGTTTACTTTAGTCTCGCCAAAATTTGGCCAAACTTTGATCAAAATTTGGCCAAAATTTTCGCCAAAAATGTGTGGTAGAATCTTGTAATACCAAAGCCTTCCAGAAACGATTTATAAAATAAATTCAATTTGTTATTTCTTTAGATACATATGTGGTAGACGTCCTAACATAGTACTGAATTTCGAAAGAAATTTACAAAAAAATTTTTTGTTTTATTTTGAAAAATTTCTCAGTACCTTCTAAAATTCTCTTCAGGTTTATTGTAATAATAAGTGTTATGATTCACTAAGGAACAGTTGTAAAGAAGCATTGAACATCTAACATAATAAATTAAGCGAATCAAATAATTTTTTAACGTTCAGATTTATCCAATATGGAGACGTAATGAATGTAATGTATTCAGTGTAATGTGAATTCTACAACTTCACAAAAATAGAATGCAAAAGTTTTGTAACCCTGTATTGGAAAAAGAAGCCTGATACCCTGGAAATATAGAAATGCCTTCCATTGGGCCATGATTAGGGAAGAGTATTTTAAAACCATGCAACAAATTCTCTACTCACTACAAATGGTACAGCATTTGGTGCAAAACTAAATATTTGCCTGCAAATATCAACATAAATTAGACAATTTTAACTCCTTTTCATACAGCTCCATTAGGTCACAACAATGACACTAATTCACAGATATTCGCGAGCGCAAAGTGAATTCCATTGTTGCAGACCCTGCATTGTCGCTATTCTGAGAGCTATTAATTCTTTTTACTTATTTCAAATATTTCAAAATAAACATTTTCTAAAATAATTATGTGTAAGTCTATAACAAAGTTCGAATGTAAGAAACAAAGAAAGAAATAATATACAAAATTGCACATTCTAATTTACGACGCATCCAGCTGTCCGAAGCGCAGTAAATTTACAGCGGCCTATTACGTTTGTCACAAAATTAAAGAAAAACTACTCGTATTTTGAAAAAATTAAGCATGACCGTATTTATTTTATTTATTTATTTATTTGTCAAAAAACAAAAACAGAATGGCACTGACTTTCCCGTATTAGTTTTCTATTTTCCTGGGTCTTCGCTAGCTATTCGGAATTGCCATATACTCTTTCTTGCCAGCTACCATCTATCATCGCCAAAAGTACATTTTTTTGTCATTTTCTTAATTTTTCGGTTTCCTATTGGTAGAACAGAAACATTAATTTTAGAATATTAAAGAACACAAAAACCTAGCCGTAAATGGCAATTTTCTTTTAAAAATTATGTGCCGTTTAAGAGAAAATGGCGTTTTAGCACTACTAAAAATGCGAAATTTGAAGCTCATTTCCACAGAAAATTTTTGAGTTTTCAAAATACTTTTTTTGAAGTTATTTGAAGCACTTACACTCACAAGTATAATCATCTTTACAAATTGCGGATAATGTGCATATTAAAGATGTGAGAGATCTTTCAAAAAATTTACATTTATATAATTTTTGAAAAAAACAAAAAAAACTCAAAATAAACTTCACGCTATACTAATGAGTGTAATTAGCACTATCCGTTACAAAAGTTTCAAGAAAAAAATTGCAGCCATATACGAGAAAATGACGTTTGAGCATTTCTGAAAATGCCGAAATTTGAGCTACTTTTCACAGAAAACGGTAGTGTTTTCGAGAAACTTTACTTGACATTATTTAAAGCATATATCCTCGGAAATATAATAATGTAAAAAAATCGCCGATAGTGTAAATATTAACGACGTGAGAGACAAGTAAAAAAATTTACATTTTTGTAATTTTTGAAAAAATCAACCGATAGACCAAAATGGCTTTTATGTCATTGATAGAGTACATTTACCACTATCCCTACCAAAAGTTTAAAGAAACAATTTAGAGCCGTTTTTGAGAAAATTTTGTTTTTGTAATTTATTAAAATTGCACATATTGCACGCAATATTGCACGAAAACTACCAAAATTGTGAAAAACATTTACATGACCTTTATTAAAGAACTCAATATGCAGAACAAATTTTATTTGAAGAAAAAATCTCTATTTTCAATTTTGTAGTTGGAGAAAGACGCCGAAAAAAATTCGAACTTTCACAATTTTCGAAAATTCAGAGCTGTACGTGAAAATCGGACCTATGCCATGTTAAAAAGTGTATTTCCTCTATTCATACAAGAAATTTAAAGAAAAAATTTGGAGCCGTTTTTGAGAAAATGTTGAAAATCCCCGGGGGGCTTCATATAAAGTACCCCCAAATTTTAAAGAATCTTTTTCAAAATCACAAAGCTTTGACTAGAATCAAATCGACTGGGGAATATCAATTTTGAAGAAAATCGACCGAACGGTTTAGGTGCTAGCGTTGACCACAGACGGACAGACGGACGGAATGCCGTCAATCGATTTTTAAGTATAAAGAAGCAACAAATCATGGATTTGGACCACACTACGAGATAGAGGATTTTTTTTCTTAATTTAGCAACTGGTTTTATCCACTTATTCGTTTTCACGTCCCGGCAATTAATTTTTTTCCTCCGAAAATTGGCAATTTTTTCGCGCTGCATTACATAACTTTCCCTATACTACGTATATCACTCCGTGTATACGTACGTATACGGGAAAGTAAAAATAATTGAAAATTGCTTTCTGCCATTGACTTTAGTATGTTTATTGCCTTAATTGTATTCTTACAAAAAATAAGGAAAAATATTTGACTTCGTTAAGATTCGAACTTGAACTTTTTCGTTTTTAATCCAAGAATCGTATCCCTGTGCTTTGTAGTTTTTATGTGTTTCAGCTGCCTAAAAGAATTCTTGCGATGCGCTTATTCAAACATGCAAGACGATGCACTTATTCTAGCACGCAATTTCCCAAGATTAAACTCAACCAGCCAAATGTTCTAAAAGAATAGTTTTTATGTATCAGGAACCCCTAAAGCTTCCAAAAAATATCTACTCTTCTGCCTTCACGATCACTACTATAGTCCATCTGGGTCAAAAAGTTCACCTCTCACTTTCCATTTGATCACAGTTCTCATTTACCATCAAAATTTGGACCATCAACTTACAATTTCTCCCCTTCTATTTCCATCTTCCTCTCTGATCATCAGATATCATTGACTAATTGATCAGTGATAACGGTCGCGTCAATGGCTAGGTAATTCGTCTCGTAAGTGTAGTGCATGTCTTATTGCGTGAGGATCGCCTGAGCCGCTAAAGGAGCTTCTAAATGGCCTTCCAACATATGGGGTTGGGTAGTGTAATGCATAAGGTGGAAGCGTGTGTAAGTGATGAGGTTATGACAAGGAAGAGGAAGGAAAGAGCGCGCGCGATCCGTGGTCCATTTGTAAGGGAACTGCTGGGAAGTATCCAAATCTTAATTACAGAACGAATAGAAAACTACCAATTGTAGCAGCCGACCGGTAGAACTCTCCTTCAGAGAGCGGCTGAATTCGATCTCGCGATCTATCCGATGTCGAAAAACGTCTGGCACTGTCGGACTCGAACCCTGGGGTCTCCCCGTCAGAGGCTCTGCAGTGACATCTATTGATACCCAGAGCCACCTAAGTCCGTTGACACCTCCCACTTTAATGTTTAAATCAACTAATACGCATTGATGTGTTATTGCGTACCAGATTCGCTGATGATTACTACCCCTTGGGTTACTTGCCTGCACGTTTAAAATCCCAAAAAGGCTACTTAAACAGCAAAGCATAAAAGATCTCCAAAAGTGTATTCCCATCAAATTCTTGACATCGAGTTTTCGCATCATTAGTGTATTTTCTGTGCTACTTAACCCTTCGATGCACGGAGCTCGGATTTTGCGACTTTCCACGTAGTGGCCCGGTCTGAATAAAACAGCCATTTGGGGATGAAATGAAGAAGTAATGCATGCAATGATTTTTATTATTAAATAAACTTGCCTTTTTTTAAATTTTAACGCATAAAAATAAATTTTACATATTTCATTTGCAACTTTATCACAGAATACTTTTTTAATGTTCTGGTAAAAGCATGTTTCCGCACACGCAACACTGTCATTTTGTTTTTTTCAAATATTTTTCGAAGAGGCGTAAATAGTACCTGGAAATAAAATAACGAACTTAATAGAAATAATTTATAACAATTGTTCCACGATATTAACATATTCGCTTACCTCTTTATTTTATTTTGCATCTAGAGGACTTCCAAACTTGTGTACCTGTGAATCCCGTACACGTGAACATTTAGGGTTCTTTTGACGATATTAAGGTTTCCCATTCACGTTTTCATATTAGCACGGGAAAATTCTTCTGCCAGTTGCGTATATCCCTTTCTCACTGAAATTAGTCTTGAATAATTTTTGTGAAGATTACGTATGCATTCACAGTAGCAATGTCAATTTCATGTCAATCTTGTCATGAAATAACGTCATTGGTCGTTGATGAGAATGCCTTCTTAATGTATAATTGTCGACCATTTGATATGTTAAATGAACTTCTCTTTGTTTTGTTACAAGCAAGAATAATTTATGGTTTCTTTTTTTGTCGTTACTTGGTTTTAGTCCTCATGTAATGTGCTAAGAAGGTAAATAATTTTGTTGTTTTGGGTTGATACAATCAAAAATCTCCATGGTGTCCAAACATATTAGAACATAATTATCTACCGTATATTCTCACAGCTCAGATGGTATTTTTTATGTGTTAGCTCGTTCTGTTAGTTTCGTATACATTAGAAATATATCCAGGAATATGGAAGTTATCAATAGAATCTCTTAGAAACTCATAAAATTATCAGTTGTAAGGTTATAACCACTAGTGAATGTGTTAACTCTTTTACTGCTTTTGATGAAAAAGCGTTTACAACCGGTTCATCTTTCCTTTGCATGGTACATTTTGCCACTTTGTGTAAATTCGTTCCTAGATTCGAACACTAAAAACTCCTTATTCCATATTTTTGTGTTCAACATTTGTGTCCCTTGGCAAGTAAATAACGAAGATTGGAATAAGGAATAAATTCCAACAACATTTATGTGTTACTTATGCGTTATAGGAAAAAAGACTACCGGGCCTCGGAGGCTCACTTAGTGGAAAGCACAACTACCTGCAGAAAGGTTGAAATATATAAAAAACTTTCTTGGCTTCCTGGACCATTCTTTGTCATAAGAAAATAAATAAAACAACAGAGGGTATCATGAAAGAACACATCGGTATTATTAACGGAAAACTATTTATAGCGTTTAGAAAAACAACCGAGCTTCTGAAGCCCACTAAGTGCACCGAAGGGTTCAACAAGAAAGAAATTAGTGGCTTAAAACTGCTCGTACTTTTTCGAATTGTAAAAGGGTACATAATATTATAATGTAATTTGTGTTGATATTAATACATCACAGCCATCAGTGCCAAATATCATTGCGAATCGCAGTTTATGAAGTGCGAAAACTAAGCTTTTTAAAGCTTACAAGCCAACAAAAATTGAACAACCTGAAATGCCATTCCATACAGCGAGAAATATTATTGCCCAACAATTAAAAGGGATTCTATGAATTTCAAACGTGTCGCGGCAATGCCATTTATCTTGTGAAAGATAATATTCTGCAAAAGAAGCACAGGAAATTCGAATCTGCAACTTCAAATGTATTAAAAATATACGCACATCGACTAATTTTTTCGAAAAAAGTACATTACTCTACAAAAATATTTAATTTTGAAAAAATTTCATTAAGTAAAATAAACTTTATCATAAATATTGTGGTTTTACAATCTATTTACTCGTATAGAGTAACCAGAAAATAGAGTAAACAGAAATTGGGTCCTGCAACATTTTTATAAGCGTATTTTGCTCTATTCCAGGGAACAAATAAAAGAAAAAATGGGAGCAGAATTTGAGAAAATATTTTGCTTTTATTTGAAGCAAAAAATATGCAAAACCTTCTCAATTTTTCAAGATTTAACATTGATGTCCAGATTGTACTCATTGACATCGGAAAAATAGCGATCTTTACTAGTGTTTCTTAAACATCCATTGTTTCACTATCAATAGTATCCGATACCACAGTGTTTGAATATCTATAGTATGGTTTCCTCTCCTCAAGTTCTTCCCGATCAATGGATATTTGTTCTTTCCAACATTTTGAAGTTTTCCATTTCAATAGAGCCCTTTGTAGGATAATACATTTCCTCCAAAACGTCTTATTTGGTTGGGTCACATGATAGATTTTTGGAAAGTTTTATCCACTCTTCTTCCGATATTGATCTATGCTACAACTTTTTCTGCTGTACTTAGGTGTTTCATCATTTATGGGAACGTTCTTGCCGACAGTGTACGTCATCTTTTACACGACTTAGGAAATTATCGCATGATGGTATACGTGCTTGCCTTATTAATTTTTGTCATGTTTTTTAATTCAAAATAATTTGCTTTGACTTCATCTCTTTTTTACTTTCCCGTATACGTACGTATACACGGAGTGATATACGTAGTATAAGGAAAGTTATGTAATGCTGCGCGAAAAAATGGCCAATTTTCGGCGAAAAAAACTAATTGCCCGGCCGTGAAAACGAATAAGTGGATAAAACCACTTGCTAAATTAAGAAAAAAAATCCCCTAACACGTGGTAAGGTCAAAATCCATGATTTGTTGCTTCTTTATACTTAAAAATCGATTGACGGCATTCCGTCCGTCTGTCCGCCTGTCCGTCCGTCTGTCTGTCCGTCTGTCCGTCTGTCCGTGTGTGGTCAACGCTAGTGCCTAAACCGTTCGGTCGATTTTCTTCAAAATTGATATTCCCCAGTCGATCTGATTCTAGTCGAAGCTTTGTGATTTTGAAAAAGATTCTTTAAAATTTGGGGGTACTTTATATGAAGCCCCCCGGGGATTTTCAACATTTTCTCAAAAACGGCTCCAAATTTTTTCTTTAAATTTCTTGTATGAATAGAGGAAATACACTTTTTAACATGGCGTAGGTCCGATTTTCACGTACAGCTCTGAATTTTCGAAAATTGTGAAAGTTTGAATTTTTTTCGGCGTCTTTCTCCAACTACAAAATTGAAGATAGAGATTTTTTCTTCAAATAAAATTTGTTCTGCATATTGAGTTCTTTAATAAAGGTCATGTAAATGTTTTTCACAATTTTGGTAGTTTTCGTACAATATTGCGTGCAATATGTGCAATTTTAAAAAATTACAAAAACAAAATTTTCTCAAAAACGGCTCCAAATTTTTTTCTTTAAACTTTTGGTAGGGATAGTGGTAAATGTACTCTATCAATGACATAAAAGCCATTTTGGTCTATCGGTTGGTTTTTTCAAAAATTACAATAATGTAAATTTTTTTACTTGTCTCTCACGTCGTTAATATTTACATTATCGGCGATTTTTTCACATTATTATATTTCCGAGGATATATGCTTTAAATAATGTCAAGTAAAGTTTCTCGAAAACACTACCGTTTTCTGTGAAAAGTAGCTCAAATTTCGGCATTTTCAGAAATGCTCAAACGTCATTTTCTCGTATATGGCTGCAATTTTTTTCTTGAAACTTTTGTAACGGATAGTGCTAATTACACTCATTAGTATAGCGTGAAGTTTATTTTGAGTTTTTTTTTCAAAAATTATATAAATGTAAATTTTTTGAAAGATCTCTCACATCTTTAATATGCACATTATCCGCAATTTGTAAAGATGATTATATTTGTGAGTGTAAGTGCTTCAAATAACTTCAAATAAATATTTTGAAAACTCAAAAATTTTCTGTGAAAATGAGCTTCAAATTTCGCATTTTTAGTAGTGCTAAAACGCCATTTTCTCTTAAACGGCACATAATTTTTAAAAGAAAATTGCCATTTACGGCTAGGTTTTTGTGTTCTTTAATATTCTAAAATTAATGTTTCTGTTCTACCAATAGGAAACCGAAAATTAAGAAAATGACAAAAAAATGTACTTTTGGCGATGATAGATGGTAGCTGGCAAGAAAGAGTATGTGGCAATTCCGAATATTGACAAATAAATAAATGATATAAATACGGTCTTGCTTAATTTTTTCAAAATACGAGTAGTTTTTCTTTAACCCGTCAATTCCCAAACAAATTGTAGGACAATTTTTGAGATATTTTCTTCCAAATATATTCAATTAGGTTACTTAGAACCGAGAAATTGATGTTTGGTGAAAAAATACTTGTTCGATTTTGATTGGTGAGGGTGTCCCCTACAGGTGACATTGGGCATTGGAGGTGCATCGTATGCATTAGGCTTCAAATAAAATTTTACTTATTTCAACATTTAAAAAAATTTATTTGTAGAATTCATACCAACAATGAAAATGCAATCCTACTTTACATTTTGTGCATATGATTCTTGTGTGCTTGCGATATTGTGCACACCTCTTTTGAGCACATTCTCCGTACCTGTGTTCAGTGCTATCACCACTTGTTCGCACATCCTTCGAGCACCGGTTTGCTACCAATCCAGATGCAAGATTACGATGAGGCCGTTTTTCATACTTTCCACAATATATCTGTACGATGAATCTCCTAAATTGAGAGTAAGTAATGGTACTTTCAGGTCCTATTTGTTTACACATAAGACAAGAATTGTGACATGCAGCATCGAGGCCAAAAGAAAATAGGGGATACCATCATTTTTTCCACGCAGATTTACTGTAGATTGTGTACATTTTCGTCCAATATACCTATGTAACTATTGTACTTCTGAACAATTGTTGGACAATCGACGAAGATTTTACTTCTTTTCCTGCTCACATAACCAACTCTATCTACTTTTCCATGGCAATTAGATGCCACAGTAACAATATTATTGTCATACCAACGCATCACAGAAACGTAAATTTAGATGACAGAGCGCCACGAGATTTCTTTGTCAAATCTTCACGAGTTTTCACATGACATTTTTCAATACGACTGTCCCTGACACTTCCTGTGCCTCTAATGCCTTGTTCAGACAGGATTGATAGCAACATCAAACTTGTAAAGTAACTGTCTAAATAGAAATTGTATGGAGCAAACTGAGGAAGTAACTTGCTTCATAAAATGTACCAACGCTGCCGCTCCAAGCCCGTGTTCTGCCTGCAGGGGAGTTGTGTGCTCTTTGCACCTTGATACGGCTCAAATGCAATAAGATAGCCCTGTCGCGTTGCAGCGGACGAAAGTTTGTAGCCGAAACGAATGGACTTGCCGTGTATGTTCTGTTTGGCACTGTATTTCCCATAGTACGGCACCATTGTTTCATCAATTGAAATGTTAGTGCAGCTCTATCCACAAAATATTTCTCGTTTGCCGACCACTTCCTGTGCGAGACTTGTTTTCTTTCATTTCTCTTGCGTTTCGTCTCACACGCTACCACTACATTATTTTCACTTTCTTCATCTGAAATACCATGGTCATCAAGTTGGGAGTGGACGTTAACTTCCACTATTGATCGTAGCATTCGGCCACGCAGATGATTCATATTTGTTGAGGTCTGATCACTACTCTCTTCATCAGTGGCAGGGCCATCTTCTGGAGGAAATATCACAGCTTATCAATGTCATCTTCATTATCATTCTCAATAACCTCAAGAATTTCTTGCAGTTTAAACATATAGGAAAATATAAGCAAGGTTTCAACAGATTGGCCTTTGACGAAATAATATTTTTATCTAAAAAAGCATCCAACAAAATAACTATATTCACAGAGCTAATGGATGTTTTATTCTTTTCCGAATAAATGATATTTCATAAATGAAAGATGTATTACAAATTATTGCGAAAGGAAAAATTAGTGTTATACATTTAAATCAAAGAAATAACTGCTATAAAAATACTCTAAAGATTGCAGAAAAATCTAGTCTACTTATATGTCGATGTACCCCTAATGCCCAATGTCACCTACAGGGGACACCTAAAACTTTTCAGACAATATAAAAGAAACTATGTAAATGAAAAATATAAGAATGCTGTTATTATACTCCTAACAATATAGAGAGCTGATGTAATTAATATAAATAATGTACTTAACGATTTAGGTGTCATAATTTTGAGAGGAACCCGCAACCGACATCGATTCGAGCAAAAACGTTTGCACGTGTACACTCTTCTGTTTTACACAAGCGTCGGAAAGCAGCAGACGCTCATATTTCGTTGTAGAGGTGTTCTTAGAATTCCAAATAAGCCGCCTGACGCACTATCAAATTTTTCAGAATCACTGGAACTGGTACAGACCTCCGCAAAAGACTGTCCCCTGTAGGTGACGTTGGGAATTGACGGGTTAATTTTGTGACAAACGTAATAGGCCGCTGTAAATTTACTGCGTTTCGGACAGCTGGATGCGTCGTAAATTAGAATGTGCAATTTTGTATATTATTTCTTTCTTCGTTTCTTACATTCGAACTTTGTTATAGACTTACACATTAATATTTTAGAAATTGTTTATTTTGAAATATTTGAAATAAGTAAAAAGAAATTAATAGCTCTCAGAATAGCGACAATGCAGGGTCTGCAACAATGGAATTCACTTTGCGCTCGCGAATATCTGTGAATTAGTGTCATTGTTGTGACCTAATGGAGCTGTATGAAAAGGAGTTAAAATTGTCTAATTTATGTTGATATTTGCAGGCAAATATTTAGTTTTGCACCAAATGCTGTACCATTTGTAGTGAGTAGAGAATTTGTTGCATGGTTTTAAAATACTCTTCCCTAATCATGGCCCAATGGAAGGCATTTCTATATTTCCAGGGTATCAGGCTTCTTTTTCCAATATAGTGTTACAAAACTTTTGCATTCTATTTTTGTGAAGTTGTAGAATTCACATAGTTCTGACAACACTGCAATGGAAATAGTAAGTTCCAAGCAAAGATGTTAGTAGCGCATAAAGTGCAATATTACAGTACTACTTAGCTGTTTCCTCTAATACGGGAAAGTAAGTGCTGTTGTAGCACCACTAGTTTTGATATTACTTTCTAGCCTACTGCGACGCACTAATATAAAGTATTGCAATGCCGCGGAAGAAAACAGCTATTTTGGTGTATTTCCTACGTTAAAACTTTCATCGTAAACATATTATTGAATGATATAATTTTATTATTATCGACTATTCGTTATCTACAAAAAGTATTAATGATTGGAATCCAATAAGGCTGGTGCTTTAATGTAATTTTCTGAGTCTTGTTTGGCAACGTTCGCAGATGAAGTAATAATGGTTCATTTTGCGTGTAAGAAAGCAAGAGATTTCTTCCATATTGTCAAGAAGACATTTCTGCCGTATCATCCAGAATGATGATGATCGTGTTTATGAAGCCAATACTCTAAGTTTTTTAAAAAATCGTAACGCTACAGGTCAAAAAGAAATGAATCTCTGAACTCGACAAACAATAATTTAATAATTAATTTTGTATTCTTTTCTACGATCTCTTAAATTAGCCCAGAGAGAAGCACTTGCGTGGAATTAAACAACAGAGACAAATTATAATTGGCCACCTCCCTCTTTCTCTCCCGGAATTGCGCCACGCACTGTATGAAGGAGGCTTCCACAACGGAATAATCTTTAACAAGGGTTTAGAGGGGGAATCGATGTTTATCTTTTCATAAATATCTGAGCGCCTGGGGCGAAATCCCGCCCGCGGCGGCGGGCGACCGCTGCGAGCTCTAATATTAGGCCTGCGAGTCCACATTACTGGGGAGGAGGGTAAACCCTGGCAGTGCCGTTTGCCGAGAATCCGGGCTTCCCCGCTGGCCGTAGCCTGGTTCTCGCAGCCGTCCTCGCCCTCCCCCTCTCCGCCTCCCGCCCACGCATACCTCCCCCCTCAGCCCTTCGCTCCCACCCCTTCCTTTGCAAGGTCTTCTCTGCTGTATTTTTGGCGGCGGCAATACTGTTCAAAGTTCTCGGTATCAATTAAATGTATTCGATCTATATCAATCAAATAATTGTATGACTGTTTAAAAGTTGCCAAACCATGCGTGATAGTGATGACATACGTAAAAAGAAATTTTTTACTTTTCCCTTTACGTACGTATATAAGGAGTAATATTCGTAGTACAGGGAAAGTTATGTAATGCTCCGCGAAAAAAGGCGAATTTGGGCCGGGATAACGTAAAAGTGGATAAATCAAGATTGTTGTATCATCGGTTTTACCAAATTCGTTGTGAAGAGCACACCTTATATGGAAGACGTGAAGGGGAAATTAGCTAAGAAGTAGCAGATGTTGCGGTTCAGATGTGCGGCTGAACAGGCTAAAAAGAAACTCTGCTTAAACAAACATGACGAGGATGATGAAGACGTGGATGTTATTGGTGATGATGAGGATAATGTTGCTTGTCTCTATTGTAAATGACTTATATAGTCATTCCAAATCATCCAGGAGACCTGGATCAAATGTCTGAAGTGTAATATGTGGGCTCATATCGAGTGTGGTCGTGTGTCCCGAAAAACAAACATGTTTATCTGAAATATATCAGTAAGAAATGAGATTTTTGAATGCCATTAACACCCATGTCATTTTACCCATAGACTGAGGATAAAATGACATACTGGAGCATTTTTAAAAACTGCATTAATACAGATATATAAGACATGTCTTTATTTTTTTAACTATGATATTCCAACTAGTTTAGTTTTCTTGTAATCATGTAAACAAATTAAGGAGCTAACTTAAAAATTATTGCTAATGGAACATTGTTTCTTTGGGGCATGTCATTTTAGGACAGTTTCCCCTACAGGAAAGTCTGTGCCATTCTGTATTACCACTATTTTAACTTGCTGTTTTCATTGTTAAAACGCTCATATCAAATCAACTGTGGTCTGTACGGACATATTTATCTCAAAAGCTACTGAAACTATCAACATGAAATTTAAACACATTATACTATATACTACCCATGAGACCAACCTAATTATTGTTTTGCCGTGATATCTTTTCCTCCAAACAAATACATAAGGATTGTTTAATCCTTTATGTATGTGTATATATATATATATTGTGATAAAATAATGAATAATGATTAATTTTCCTTTAATTTGCTAGCTCAGTTCTTTGGTTCTCTTGCTCTCTATACAGAGGAGCCTGGAAGTCTGAAATTATTTATATTCCGAAGGAATTACATACAACGTGGCACAACAATAATTTTGTTTATTAAGAATGGAATTTGAGATTAACAATATAAAAAAATTCTCTTGCTTGATTTCATGCATTAGGTTCACGGTACCGAATTGTCTGGCGTTGTGAAACGATGGCCCCGCAGTTCGTAGCCCCTTGACTTCCGCGCCGAAAATCCGTCTTCGCGCCGGTCGTCGCCGAAGTCGTCTGCTTCTTTCTTGCTGCTCACTTCTTGCGCTATTCCACAATCTATCCTCCCTATTCGCGTCGATGTCCAACTTAAACAATTCAGCTTGCATACGCGCCGCTACCACCAGGATGCCAGTCAACCACCAACTCTCTTAGTCCAGCGCCCCCTCTCGCCCGTCAACAACCTTCGTTACCTAGTAACCGTGACCGTCCAGATTAAGCGCGGCGTTTGTTTTATAATATTTTGTATATTACAGCTCCGTCCGTCCAGATCAAGGCGCGGCGTTTGTTCTGTAATATTTTGTATATTACAATATATATTGAAACGTCAGAACGTACGTCACTCCGCGTTGAATGGGCAACGTCACGGCCGAAGTACCCCGTGTGCAGGTACGACGGTGGGGGGGGGCACGGCGGGGCTGCGTAGTGGGGAAGGGAGGTGGGGAGGTGATAAGAGGAATGGAGGAAGCGAGCGGTGGGGTCGGCTGATCCCGAGGCGAGGAAACAGTTGAGTGAGGAGCGAGGGAAAGAAGAAGTTGTGAATTGAAACTTCAAGACGAGCCCCGGTACTGCCGCTGTTGCCGCCACTGCGTCAAGCCGACGCGCTCTTGGCCTGCGCCTGCCACCGCCACGTTATACAGAGACGCACCTTTCACCGGGTTCAGACAGACATTTTCCGTGTCACACCGAGGCCGCCATGTCACGGGGCTCTTGACCGTGCTCACCCTTGGGCCAGCACCCGTGCCCGAGCGTGGGCGAAAGGAACTTGGGCTCTTTTATGCATCGTTTTGTTTACTTGTTTTTTTTGTTATTTTTGGTTTGTAATTGATTAAGAGACAATAAACGTTTGTGATAATTTCTTTTAAAAATTATGGAATTTGCAATGTCCTGAAAGGTGGCTTTCGACAAGAAGACCTGGATCCCTTCCTTACCTGGGATAGGGAAAAGATATAAACATGTGTGTGTTACCCATGGGCACGGGAGTGACGTCACAATATATGTATAATATTTGTTAATTATCCTACAAAGAGATACAAGGCTATCCTTTTCTCCAACTTAAATACCTGTAAGCGTTTTACAATGTTACCCAAATACAATTGCTACAATAAAGATTTTAAAATATATTTGCTACCTGTTCCTTCCGGTTGCATCAATAACTACATAATCGTTACTAACCCAGGTACAATGCCACAATCAGAATGCAGAGGACATCGTTATGAACTTGCTACAAATGATGCATATGTTTTCTTAGTGGATCAACAATGTGACAAAAGAGATATTGTACTCAAAAGACAAGATATCTTAAACCGAATTGCTGAAACAAATAGATTGCACTGTATATTGCATTTCAATCTCCTGTGATGTTCTGCAGAGGAGAACTTGGAACAATTTTGCAGTTTAACAAATAAATCGTAAAATTGGTGAAGAAAACGTTAGTAAAAAGTCACAATATTATTGTTATCGGATAATGGTGCGCAATCGGCAACATTATTTGCTCTGAAATACCGAACAAGAATGATCTGAAACTTCAATTTCATCAAAACCATTATGGCCCATGGTTCTTGTGGAGTTTTTAATAAAACAGCGCAGTGCGTGAAGGGTTCAGAAAGTTTCCCAAACAATTTACGGAAGAAACCCTATTAAAGAGAAAAGCTGTCCGCTTTACTGGAATCGATGCTTCGAATGTGGAGGAAATAATGATTTACGTGGGAAACGCCGTAGATTGGTAGAAATAGATAAAACGACGGATAATTTCATACTTGCTAATGTCGACAAAGTTTCCGGCTCATATTAATGTCAAACTATACAGAAGCGTGAAATTAAATGCACATGCAGAGCTGCTAACAAAGGTTTGTATCTGCAAGTGTATGATTTATTGAATCAGTAAGATGAGGTTACTACTTATGAAAGTGGCAGATTCTTTAGTCCATTATAAGCAGTTCTGAGAGTTTTATCACATCCTACTCAGTTATTTCAGCCTTAAATCATTTGGATGTGAACCAAAAAAATGCACAAAGAATATTTTCAACTTGGAAAATTGATGTAGAAAATAAACTCAAAAATTGCGGAATAAAACTCTGATTGGATTTTTTCAGTGTTTTTGTGTTGTGTCAGACTGATTTGTTTGTATTTTTTTTCCTTAAAGAAATCTGTTCTTCAAAGCCAGCTCTTGAACTCTTAAAATAACTTCTTGTACCATCGTTCAGAACTATGAGTAATTTTCCATGAAATGTAGGTAACTAAAAAAATCTAAAAAAACGATTCCAAATCTTTTTTCTAAAATCTTCTCTTGGCATGTGTCAAAGAATGGAAACTATTAGTGCTAGTCCCATTTATGCAAACTGTATTTTATAAAATTGCACAATTGGACATTACGAAATTACAAGTCCGATGGTAAAGATTTTAGTCTTGTACAAAATCTGGTCTAAAAACTCAGATCCTTTTTAGAGGTCATGGACAATTTTTTGAAACCCGAGTAGTTTTTGCGTAATTTCTTCTAGAAGTTAATGCAATTTATAAAAACATCATTTTCTCTAAAATCACTTCAAGTGTTTTCTTTAACTTTTCCATGTATAGAAGAACGTTTAAAAGATAGGCAAAGGTCTCATTTGCGTTGAACTCTTTGAATTTTCAAAAACTGCCGAACTTAGAAATAATACCAGAAAGTATGTGATGTTGTATCATTAGTTTCGTTATCAGGGATCAGCAATAGTAATTTTTTAGAGAGACTGTAGAAAGGAGGGTGCTTTTAGGGCAGGCAAAGAGTACTAAAAGGCAAATTTTTAGTACTAGCGCGCCAGTGAGGCGATGATCAAATATGCAGATAAAACTGGGAATACAACGGAAAAAAGGTACATTCGTTTGATCGCATCAGCTAAAACTGATCTGAATATAACCTAACAATATATATGCTTGATTTTAAAATAGAAATAGTTAAATGTTTAAAAAATTATTGAAAATGCGAGGAAGTAAAAATAATGTATTAGGGTCGATTTTTGACCATTAGGTGACCACTAGTTTCTTATAATATATTAAAATATAGCTGTAGATCGTTAAGAATGCAATTCTGAAGAATGTTTGGAAACATTGATGTTATATCGAATGATAAGAAGACATTGTCACATGGCACTCTTATATCTTTTAAAACTGACAAGACTATTGCGGACATTATGTTGAAAGTCTAACCTCTAAAATTAATTTCAGGACGTACCTGGGGTATTTACAGATATTTTGGAGATTCAACCAATGAAACAATTGAATTTCGCAGGAAACAAAGAATTATGCACCAACTTCGCTAGGGCATACTTCCGATGAAAATTCCCTGTTTTAGGGTAAATTCTTTAGTAAATTTTTGTACTTACATATTTCATGATTTTCAATTCTTTAAAAATATTTTGAGATTTGATAGACAAATTTTGTTTACTTTATTAATTATTTCTTCAAATAATACAAAAATCTAAAACCCTATTGAGCTAGCTGCTTACCTAATATTAAGATTATCTCATCCAGGAGACGGCTGATATTATGATGCTAACCACATCACGCCCCACCAAAGAAAATAATCAGGATACTCTCCATGATATTCACGAAACAATTTGATATTATCTGTGTAAATATCGAAGAAAACTAATAAGTTTGTTATTGTGGTTTTGATTCCATACTGAGTCAGCATCCTCAAGTCTTCAGAAATACAGCTAGTTTGATTTTTAGGATCCATAGCTCACGGTTATAAGTTCAAGCAAAGAAAAGATGACATTTTGATGTCATCATGTTATGCGTCATTGTCAATGGAACAGAAGTCGTCGCCCGGAGGTATTTGGTGAAGCGAAAGGTCTCTTTGACAAATATCTCCTTTTCTTTGCCATTGATCTCTCATGTTACTGCCAAGTTCTGTTTGACAGTTATCGATGAAGGAAGTCAGACAGGGCGCGCCGTCGCTGGGAATGGTATCCGGTTCAACATCGTCAGAATGGCAACAGCTGTCGCGCTCCAGAAACTCCTTGAGACGTTGTGCTTGGGAGATGTGAATAATAGACCGAGTTTGCTGAGAGCGCGGCAGAGAGGGAAGCCGTGCACTCAGGTTGGGGAAGAGCGACTGGGGCCGCATCCTGTTTGCAGTTCTATGCTGATGGGAGTTTAAGGCGGCGGTCACAGCGCAGCCGGTATCGGTCGCTCGCCAACGGACAACTGCGAGCGAAATCGTTTGACTTATTTCAACCAAAAAACAACCAAACGTTACACCTGAAATCGGCCGAAAAATCCCAAACTTTCGCAGTTCATTGTTTGAAACATCTGCGAAAAGCACGCTCAAGACACTCCACGTGTATTGTAGGTATCCTTAGTTTTACAGATGGCCTGGACCCTCCAGCTAATTTCGGGCCAACGGAACCAACAAAATCAAACGAAACATCTTCGTCCGATAGCCGACGTCTCCAGACGCCAAAATCGCCTGGAAAGGTTCTTGGGATCAATACGGCCATTTCAGTTTCCTAACCTGTGCTTGAACGATTCCGTTATACAGTACGCAAACGTCCGACGTCGGACGATCTAAAATTCGGCCAAAATCGACTTCACTCTGACCGCGCCGCCTAACACGGCGGTCACAGTGCAGCCAAAGCATCGGTCACTCGCTAACGGACGACTTCAACCAAAATCGTCCGACTTATTTCATCTGAAAATCATTCTAAAGTTGGCCCCGACATCGGCCAAATACTCCCATAATTACACAGACTTTTGTTTGAAACTTTTGCCAGAAGCACGCTCAAGATCTTATGCACGTATTGAAGAAGGTTTTGGGATTACAGATGACCTTGACTTTCCAGTTGATTTCAGGCTAACGGAACCAAACGAAACATCTTTGTCCGTCAGTCGGATGTTTTGGGATGCCGTCAGAAGAGATTGTTTGAGGTCACTAGGACCATTTCTATTTGGCAGCGCTTGTTTTAACGAATCCGACACATTGGACGAAAACGTCCGGAGTCGGACGACCGAAATTTCGACCAAATTGGATTAAGGCATAGTGATCACAGTGGAGCTGATTTTGGCTGAAATTTCGGTCGGCCGAAGTCGGACGTTTTCGCCCTATCCTCCCGATTTGTTGAAACACAATGGTAAACGAAAATGATCATATTGACCCCGAAACGAACATTTCCTAGTTGTGGTAGGAATAGAGTCGGAGTTTGTTTCTATTTTGTTAGAAATACAAAAATTCATTTACCGATGCAAATAATTTTTCCATTACTCGGGAGCAAAAACATCTGGTTTTCAAAAACTACTATCTTAGCTTTGTTAAAAAACGTTTATTTATCAACTATTAACTATTATTCGCCAATTTTGTAGCTTAAATGTAAGGAAGAGATTCTGGAGTTCAAGAAAGCGTGCGTAGATGGAACGTCTTCCCATATGTCATATGCAGTTTTAACTTTAATCAAATTAAATCAAACGACCCCTTCCGACGGCGTACAAAAACATTGCTTGCCGGACGATGATCGTTTCGATTGACGCTATTATTTCTATTTGCTCAAAATTAGCTAGAGAGTCAAGGCCATCTGTAATGCCAGAACATTTGCAATACGTCTTAGTCATCTTAGATAGCCTTGAGCGTTTTTCTTGCAAACCTTTCAAAAAATAAACTGCATCCAAATGTTGCACACAAAGTCCTACGGATAACCTCATGATTTTGAAGTTCATTGTTTGAAACATTTGCGAGAAGTTCGGTCAAGACCATCTATACGTGGATTAAAGGCAGACTTGGTATTACAGATGGTCTTGACTCTCCAGCTGATTTCGGGCGAATAGAACCGACAAAATCAAACGAAACAGATCTTCGGCCGATAGCCGATGTGTCCGGAAGCAAGAGGTCATTAGGGTTCAATACGCCCCATTTCCATTTACTAGCATGCGTTTGAACGAGTCGGGCATCTCGGGCGCAAACGTCCGACTTCGGCCGACCAAAGTTTCGGCCAAAATTGTCTCCACAGTGACCGTCGCCTATGAGCCAACATTGCCGCTGACTCTGCAGCGTCTCTAAGCAGGAGACCAGAGGACAAGAGGCCCTGATTTTTCAGTTTAGAGCAGCGTTGTCAAGGTCGACGCCACGAGCGGGAGTTCGTGGCACGAGTGCTACGACGAAATCGCCCCTCCGCGCAGTTCATTACCCCGCCACCAGAGACAACGCCATCGCTATTGTAAAACGGCGGGGTTACTAATAGTTTCCTTTCCCGACGCTAGTTGCGCAGAGAAGCTCATGGCATGGCACGGTGCCACGAGGCATGCCACTGCCACCAGTAGCAGACATTGACACCACTGGTTTAGAGCGATGTCTTAACATTATCAGGACTTCTCGACAGCTCTTATCTCACTCTCTGTAAAAATAGATGTTAGAAGTAGTATAACTTAGGTGATCTGTGAAAAAAAAAGAAGTTGCGTTCACATGCGTTAGGTGGTGTGCGCGCGTGTGCTTTCGGTCATGGGAACGGACGACGCCATCGGGGAAGGGACGAAGTCCGAGACGTTCATGTTAGAGATGCGGCGCACGGCTCCGGCGCAACGCGGCGCAACAGCTACAACGACGGCTCACTAAACTCGCCCATGGTGAAAAGATAGGGGTGAACTACTCCGGCACAACGATTTTTATTCGTTCTGCGCAGTTTTTATCACGAACCACGTGACCACACCACGGTCGAAAATCCTGCCAAAGTCACGATTCGAGCCTAGGATCTGAGGCACTGCGGTGACATCAGTTGATGCCCTGAGCCACCTCTCCCGGTACATACATTTTAGAGAGTGCGCAATCAAAGTGGCAATGAGGGAAAGAGACTGTTGTATAAAAATAGTCTACGAATAAAAAACGCATCTGTAAGTAAAGGCACATATTTACGAATATTTCATCGAAATTGGGATTGAAACGAAGGGTGAGTTATTATTCATGAAAGGTAAGCCAGTCCGTATTGTTATCTTCTTCAAATTAAGAGTACCTTGTCTTTAATAGCCTTGGTTCATCATTTCGTCATCGCAATGGAGCTCTCCTAAACGCTTCTACCGCCACTCCAATCCGACCTGGTTGCTCTCTGTCCTAGTACAAACATCTCTCTTTATTGTCATTTTCTTTAATCCTCTTTCTTGTCTTCAAAAGACTAGGCTCAATATTTCGTCATGGCAATGGAACTCACTACTGTTGCATCACTCTTGGAACGCCTTCATTACCTGTTTGTGCCTTTCTTCGTCAGACCTTTCTGTGTATGTGTGTGTGTGTGTGAGAGAGAGAGAGAGAGGAAGCGAAGGAGAGAGAGAGAGAAAAAGAGAGAGGGAGAGAGAGAAGGAGAGAGAGAGGGAGAATGTGTTATCAACTCTTCTACCGCCACCCATTCCATTCTGGTTGCTCCCTGTCCCGTTACAAAGATCTACCCATATCATCACCTTCAACCTACTTCTTCAAAAGCCCAGACTCGCCATTTTCCACTCCAGTGGAATTCACTGCCGTCACTTGGCTGTGTGGACTCCTTCATTATCTCTTCCTGCCATTCCTCGTCGGCCCAGCTGCGTGTGCTTCTCAGTTCCTCTTCGCCGCCGGCCGTCCCGCGCCGCACCGTTCGCAGCCGGAGCACCCGGTGCAACGGAGCTCCGCGCCGTCGGAGCTGTGTTTCGCGCCCGCACCCGGACGCACCAGAGCCGCAATAAAGTTTTCAATTAATCTGATCGGTCGGCAGCGCGTGCGGGCGGGGCGGGGCGGGGCGAGGTGCGGCGGGGCGGCGCAGGCAAGAGAGGGTGGTCGGCGGGTGGTCCGCTCGGGCGCTGGCGCGGAGTCAAGCCGGCCGGGTTAATCCGGCCTCCGACACGGCCGGTTTATTAATTACGAGCTGCTGTGCGGGGGTGGAGGGTGGCAACGGCCTTGGCAGCAGCTCAAACGCCCGCGCCCTGTTGACTGCGGAACAATGCGTCCCTGCGGCCACCCCGGCAGCCGCAGCGTGGTCGCCGCGGCGCCGCCCCCGCCCCCCGTCCCAGTCACCACCCCCGGCGCCCCTCTTCCGACCCCCCCCCCAGCGGCGCGCCGTTTGAACAACGCGCCCCCGCCCAGTGTTCATGTCCCATGGTTCGAGTCCCGACGGCGCGGCGGGATTTTCGACACTAGCTAGATAGCTGAATTCAGTCGCTGCCTGTAGGAGAATTCTAGCGGCCGGCTGCTCTGGTCGGTATTTTCTGTGGTTTCGCCGATCATTACCGTGTGAACGCCGGAGCGGTACCCTAACGAACAAGTCACGAAAAATTCAAGTGTGGTCTTTCCTTCCATTTCCTTGTCCTTTCCTCACCTCTTACTTACAATTCAATGCTTTACACTACCACATATATCGGGACCCTAGAGCTTGCCCGGAGCCTAGAGGCGCCTCGCTGGTGGGAGATACCTGGTAGGGGAAAACCTCGATATCTGACGCGTAGGTTGGTATCAGATTTTACCATCACCTCCAAAAGCACGCAGTATATTTATGGGACTAATGATCATAGCAGCGAATTCAGTAATCAATCAAACTAGTGTTCATCGCGAAGCAGACCCACAGCCATCAAGCTGGCTCAGCAGCGACGGTCAGTAATGGTCGTAACCCCACTTAATCATTAAAACGATTGTTGAATGTTCAAGTTTCAAGTGTCAAGCAGAAAACATGGAGATATAAAGGAACATTTTTCGTTGATGTAATATTTTAACGTGAACTCATGAGTGTATTGAAAGTTTCTGAGGTTAAAATTAAAGAACTGTAACTTATAAGCTCTAAAGTGTCTTGATTATTCTGCGAATTTTCTTTCCATAGTTGCATACACTATCATTGGAAATGTGTTTTAATAATATAGTAATTACTATATTAATTAAATATAAATAAACTACGTACATTTACGAATTGAGAATAAGTTTCTCGTGTAAGTGTAACACGTTGCTTGGTTTAGTGTATGCTTAGGAATTATGGAATACACTAATTACAGTGTCACTTCTATATTTTTTGCTATTTTAAGTTTTTACAATTTGTTACATATGTATTCGCATTAGAAAAATGCGTGGTACAACATTACAATAAATGTTATAAATAACACCCCGGCAAAACTGACGAAAAGGCAATGCACTGATTCGAAAATTTTACTTTTTTGCTACCGCTTACGCAATAGAGATAAAGCTGTGTTATGTTGAACGAAGAAACGGCAAAGTTTCGACAGAAAAACGTTTATTACTCATTACAATACTTTTTGAAAATATGAGAATTTTTTGTGTAAAATTCGCGACAAACATAATCGCCCGCTCCGAATTTACTGTGTTTCGTTTACGTAATTCCAGGCAGTTGAATAATTAGTTAGAAATTGTTTACTTTCTATATTCCTTTGTTTGTTTCTTACATTCGAGCCATTGTTACACATAAATTTTTTAGAAATTACTTAAAACTTATTTGAAAGATATGAAATAATAATTTCTAGCCTTTAGGGAATATCATTGGAATGCAACAATGGCTCGTCAACAATGACTGTGGAGCTAATTCCTGTGAATTACAAGTTATTGTTGGGTCGTTATTTGCCTGTATGAAAAGCAGTTATAATTGTCACATTTGTGTTGATATTTTCTTGAAAATATTTAGTTTTTGCACCAAATGTACGATTTGTAATGAGTAGACTTCGAATCTTTAGGTCCTAAAAATGTAGTTTTAGGCGCCTAAAAAGGTCCTAAAGAGTAGGGAAATAGGTCTTTAATAGGCATAATAAATAAAATTTATACATCACGCCAAGCAAATAACAATGATTTATTAAACACAATGTTTCATTTCAAAACACTTAAATACAGTATGGTCGATGAGATATTATAACTGAACAATCATTCTACAGAAGAAATATTTGCTTTTATTCAATAAAAAACCTGTGTGACTGCCAGTTAATTAAAATATAGAGGATAAAATTGTCTTACAAAAATTTCAAGAAATAATGCATCATTGTTATTTTTTTAATAACAGATTCTTCAATTTCACTTTTTGCCATAATTTTGCCCACAATAAATTATAAGAAGCATTTTCAGATGATCTGGGGTAAGTTTATCTTTCATCAGTCAGAATTATCTTAAATGTTGAAAAAGATCTCTCAACGTCTCAACGTTTAAAAGTTTTAAAAACAGAAACCATATGCGTACTAAATCCTGTAGGGAGAACTGTCTCACGTCAGCTTAAAATTCCTGATACTTCTTTCAGAACCGTGTTCGCAGAATTTTTGGCGAGCATCCTTTGTAGTTTTTTGGAAACAATTTTCCCAACCTCACAAACAGCTTTATTTAACTGACTTTCTGCTCTTGTAAATATGATTGATTCAGTGAGACTGAGCTTTGATGATTGTAATTGCTCTATAGTATCCGCTAAAAAGTGAAATTAGTGCGAATGTATGACAGATCCTTTCTCAAACGCATTTACAACCTCTTCAACACTGTCAAGGTTCTCACTGTATTATTTCACAGCCTTCGGCCAGTGCCCAATTTTGTGAAAATAGGCGCTGGTGGCAAAAGCAGATAGGGACATCTTTCTTTCAAACTGCAATTCCAGAACATGACTTTAAAAATACTCTTTATGGAGGATATTTAATCATTGATTTTGGGGACCTGGTTTCGACCCTCCTCTGCTACTCTGTGAAGTGCATGAGTCAGACAAGTAACGTGAGTTGAATTATGGAAAAATACCTTCAACCAGACGTGGGCCAATTGTTTATAACTGTAATTTCTTGAATTTGAATTCAATGGCTGAAATTTCGATTTCGCAAGCGGCAAGCCTTACGATACCACTTATTGCTTTATTTATTGTTGCGCTCAGCCTAAACGACACCACGCTGCATTTTACCAAACAGAAATCAAATACGTTTCCAGTCAATGAAGTTGTTGAACAAATAATGATTTATTGAAAACATCAGTGTGGTGAATAAATTGATTGGAATTAAACAAAAGGCATTATGGGCACCATAAGGCAGAAATAAGCATTTATAGGTTGAAGTAGGTGTCAATAAGCACTAAGAAAGTTCGTTAATACCTCTGTAGGTCAATTATACGCGTGATTATCTGTAAGGCTCAATAGGCTCTAGAGGAAAACAATAGGTAAAACCTCAAAGATCTGAAATCTAGTAATGAGGAATATTGGGTAGTATTTAAATACTTGTATTTGAAATAAGTATTTAAAAAAATATTTGAGGAAGCGTATTTTTGAGTTTTTTGGGCATATATTTTTGAGAGCTAGTTGCTTTTTAATTCCACTAGTGAATGCATTGAAACAAACTTTGTAAAAAGCTCCTTTGTATTGAATTTGGATTCTCTTCATTTTTAAGTGATAAATATAAATCATTAAAAATACTGGACAATTATCCGGCAATAAAAAAAGCTTTTATTAGTTATAACTAAGGAGTGGATTTTAATGAAATCCAATTTTTTTTCTTTTTCACTTTGGAATAATGCCGTTTATTATAGAAATTGGTTTAGTGTCGTCATAAAACAAAATTACCCAATTTTATGTCTTTTTTTGCATTTTTCGTCGTTTTTTACCTTTTTACGTCGTTTTTAATGCATTTTTCGCTAATTTAAGGAATTTTAATGTCATTTTAATGGTACTTGCTTCAAAAAATATTGACGAGATGCAACAAATGTTCATCAAAGAATTCCTGTGTAGCCAATTCGATTTCTTTGCTCATGTATATTGTAATGTCATCCGTTGTGAGTACCAGTAATCTAAGGTTCCTGAGACGCCGTCATTGTGAGTTCAACGTCATCGTTAGTTCGGCCAATTTCGCGATAAATAAACGCAAATATTTGCTTTTAAATAACAGTCCAAACCAAATGTTTGCAAGCTGAGTTTCCTCGAACAAAAGAAAGAAAACTCAATTATATCAGTAACATATCCATATTAGGACATCAAATCCTAATGTATTTTATGTATGTATTTAAATACTTAGTATTTATAAAGTATTTTTTCAAACTATTTAAATACTAAATTGATAATGAGTTTTAAATAATAAATGGCATAAATAATAAATGGCTAATGAGTTTTACAAAAGATGGTGACTGAGAAGAGTGATTTCGAAAAGAAATTGTGGTACAAATAGTTTTACATAATTATTACTACAGGCGAAAAAGTATGGGCTGTTTTAGCATCACTAGTTATCTGATAATTTTCATTTAGAGCGGCTCTGGGGTCGACTCAACCTACTTTCCAAGTGAGTACCAGGATCTTTCCTGAGAGTAAAGGCGACCTGAGCGTTGTGCGCGCCATACAACCCCCTGCTTGTACCCACGGCAACGAATAGGTGGAGCCTCACTGTGACCTCCCTTTTTGGCCACATCAGCTTGTATGTAATTGCACAGGAAATATTTTTCTCTCTTTATTTATTACAAAGCCAGTGCCTGTGGTGTATGGCCATTCAGGTAATCTATATGGTGGTGAGGTAATTTATATAAGTGGATGTTGGTATATATACCGACACCGTGAGATCTATCTCCATGAAAGTTGGCACTCCTATATATTTTTTCACCGAGAAGGTTTATGTGCCGTTAAATCTGTTGTAGCTCCACTACATGGCGCTGTAGAAGATAACTAAATATTTACGTCAAATGCAACCCGTAACACAGTCGGCAGGATTTTCAATCTATGTAGGTAAATAACCCCTAAACGGTGCGTTTAATGGCCTTAAAAACTAAAATCAAAGAAACGTTCCTCACACCGTAATTTATAGGATGAAACCATCTTGAACATTCTGTTACATTTTTGCTAGTCCGGCGCTTCCCGGTATTACATCACCTGCTCAGAGATGTGCAGTCTACAATTAAACGTGAATGAGGACAGAGAGCGGCAGAGACAGAAAGACTGACAGGGACAATGTGAGGGAGGGAGAGACAGTGAGAGGGTGATGGGAGGGTAAAGGGGGAGATCAAGGACAGAACAACGTCTGCCGGGTTTTCCTAGCGGAAATATAATTTAATAAGCGTGTTTATAAATACAATATTATGAAGATAATGAGAGAGAACTAGAATGAAAGCCGAGGGATCCCGACAAATCTGCCACGCACCTACTTTGTCCACCATGAATTGGAAACGGAGACGCTGATTTTTAAGCTCCAGCAGTGAAAGGCAAGTGGTGTGCCTATGGCTGCGCGGGTCGCTCCGATTTCAACATATACTATTTGAACATTGACAATTTTTCGTAACGATACTGTTGCATGGTTCTTGAGAAAAAAATTCTATAATGTTTAATCAGAACACTCGTAAATTTACACGGATTTGAAGTGCGTCACAGAAATTTTTTGTTTCGTTAAAATGCATTTCTGTAGTAGTAGCATAACTAATCTGCGGCTACTGCTTCAACGCAGAAAGATATAGGAAGAATTAAACCCACGGATAGGAGTCGGATGTCTTTGGGATTTAACATCTGCCTTGTGCAGTTTCAATCCCAGCTACATGCTGCTACTAGTACTACTACTACTACTACTACTACTACTACTACTACTACTACTAATAATAATAATAATAATAATAATAATAATAATGAAGATACCACAATTTCGAACAATAGGCCAGATATATTAGTTCTGAACAAGATCAAGGAAACAGCCATGATCATCGATTTTGCAGTCGTCAACAATAATAATCTAGAATCTGTTCATAGCTTGAAAATTCAGAAATATGTACCGTTGACTCAAGAGCTTCGCCACCAATGGAAACTTGAGAATATCGACATACTACCGATAATAATGTCCACCACAGGATTAGTACGAAAACACACAATGTATGCAATTCAAGTGTTGGAATTACCATTCTCATGCGTGGAACAAATGCAAAAAGCAGTAATACTGGATAGCTGCAGAATAGTAAGAGAATTCCTGGGATGTACGACTGATTGGGACACGATTGATTGAAATGTCAAGAGTAACATTCGTTCGTGTTTTGTCTCAGCGAGACCGACCGAACCTAGACCAGCAATGGTCAGGTGAATGTTCCTGCACATAGTGCAGAGAGTGAAAAATTCGGATAATAATAATAATAATAATAATAATAATAATGATAATAATTTTCTTTATCGATGACACAAAAATACGTATGTATGTATTTTTAGGGTCGGATAAGTCCGACTTTCGTCAGCTAGCTGTGTTCCCAGGCTGGGGCCTTGCTCTTATTTATCCACGACTAGGGATGAGGGAGGCACGTGGCGGACATGACGTATTGCCTTCACCGTACCTGCCTTATTTTTTCTTTCGTCACAGAACTAGAAACGGAACGATTTGTATTAGAAAGCTACAGCTTCATTTTTGTCCTAGTGGGGAATCAAATCTATGATCGCCTTACAGAAAACTATTACGCTGACCATGGACCACTCGAGGGACATCAAAGAATGTTATTATTTTTTTATTTATTTTAACGATTAGGACCAATATTTCTATTATTTATTTGTGGGAACGCCATCAAAGAAAAATGAGCTCATAAAAATTATGATTAACGTATCACATCTTTGAGTATTAATATTCAATTAACATCGTGAAAGTCGAAATTACAGTTTATATTAACTTTCAAAAGAACGTCGTTACTAAAGCTCTTCAAAAATTGTGCTTGCAAGAACAACGCCCTCAATTTCTGCCGTGAGACGAGGACATTATCGGACCTAATTATCGCTGGTCCACCACAGAGCGCCCTAATTGGACAGCCGCCGCTTCAAAGGCCGAGGGCGCCCCAGTGATGGAGAGCCGTCTAATTAGACGGAAGAGAATTATAGTTGTTCTGGAAAAATCCTAGGCGTCCCATTGGCTCCGAAAGGGAAAGGAGGAGAGAAGCGATCTCTGTTCTAATTGTTTGCACATCCAGGAAAAGGAGCTGCGATCCAGATTGGCTGGGGTCCTCTCGGCTTTCGTGCTGCCCTCCCTGCATTAATCTTACATTCGCGACTAATTTCTTCGCGAGGTTTGAATTCAAATTCTGCGAATTGCACTTCAATGGAGATTAATACGCTGATGGTGCTGACAGATTTCGCTGTCGCTGCCTGACGCTCTGCGGTGCGGCAGGACCGCGACCTAATGAATCTGCGCCAACCCAAGCGCTGTTACCCGCTCGTTTATCTTCTATTCCTCCATATGAACAGAGAGGAAAAGATGGAAGAGATGTATACATTCAAGAGAAATCTTGTCTTAAATCGATGATCACGCAAACAGCTAATAATACCCTATCCCAATTTCTCTTTCGTGAGGGAAAAAGTACACACCCACTGAATCAAAAAATTATACTAATATTTTTGGAATATAAGGGCATTAAAGAGGAACATGTTATTCTCTCACATATTATTTCATTTAATTGCAAACAGCAAATGCCTACAACTTCCACTTCTATTCGTCGGCAACACGGTTTAAATATTTTCTCGGATTTGAATTTTGTTTAATTATCGTTTAATGCATCGCAACGTGTCGAGTTGAGGGCTCTCAATAGGCAGCAGTAATTGCAAATAAAAACTTACTATTCTTTTATCATCATAGTTATCAGTTTGTTATTTGCTATCAGGTTCCCCACATCATCTCATCTCCCCTCACCTCCATCTAACAATTTCCCTGCCCATCGTGCTGGAGTTATTATAGTTAGCTTCATTTCATTATCTCCTCATTTGTATCCCGTCTTCTATGAATTCTCATTCCTTCGATGTCAGTAATCCCCTTTATTTTACTATTTGACCCAGTCAGCTTCCTTTCCTTTTGAGATAAGTTTGATTATTAATTTCTCTTCTATATCTTTGAGCACGTCTTTATTTTGTCTCATCTCTTTACGTTCATAGTTCACTTTATACACACATCGAAAGCTTCAATTTTGTCCCACTTCCATTTACGCTCTACTTGCATACAGCGGTACGCTCCCCACACAGCACTTGGCGAATCTGTTTTTCAAATCTAAATCAATCTAATACTTTACTTTCTCTTTTCTGATGAAACCTTATTTTCCCATCATTAATCTCTTGATTTACGTTGTGGAATTGCATATTTTTATTATGGTAATTCTCAAGTGTCTGTAACAACACTATTTCTACCTTCCCCTCCTTCAGTGGCGTAGCCTGAGTTTTGGCTTAGGGTATGTAACTCGAGAAATGTTTTGTATTGTTTCTTTAATTTTCTTTTTAGATAGAGCATTAAACAAAGTCAGAGCCCACTTTTTGTGAAATATATTCTGCAAACAATTAACATCGCAAAAGTACAATATTGATGAGAAAAATTTTTCCTGAATTAGATATGTTCGAAAAATTAGGTCTTTTAAAAAGATAAAGCACGATTTTTTGTAAACACCGGTAGATTTCGCAAAATGTTTGCCTGAACTAAAGGAAACGTATAACTATTGGAGTTAACATCAGCACATATTTTCTCGCATTATTTCTAAATTTGCAGTTTACGAAGACTGAGAGAAATCTACGAAAATGTGTCCTGCTCCATTCTTTTGGACGTTCTTTGTTCTATCCGTTGAGAAAGTGTGTAGAAAAAATTTGGAGCTATGTTGGGAAAATGTTTTTCTAATGGTTTCAATTAACTTCAAGCAAACGTTTTAGCAAAAATGACTCTTGTTTTAAAAAAACAATGTACCTCGGCTGTTTTTGAACAGATTTTTTTAGAACAGATTTTGTTTAGGACAAACATTTTATCATCAAAATTGATATTTTAGATTGTCACCTTTTTCCAAATTTCTAGCACCAATTTTTTACCTTTTTTGATATACACATGGAGAAGATTAAAGAAAAAAACTGGGTAGTTTTTGAGAAAATAAATATTTCAATAGTTCCTATATAAAAATCTGTAAATATTTCCCAATTACAGCTCTAAAGAAACCAGTAAATGAATGATGATGATATCGTGCTACGTTTGTTTGCGACTTCTAGCGAGAGTCTCCTACAACATATACGAACACTCATCAAAACAACACGTGCCCTCCACGTTGTTTTACTCACGCACGGGTAGCCCTGATACAGCGGGGCTTAAAGCTGGCATACAATCAGTCACAGAGTATGCAGCCACCAAATGACCGGAAAAGTGAAATGAAGAAAAGTGTGCATAGTAAAACAATATACAAAGTGTGAAATCAATGAAGAGAAAGTGAAATATAAGTTTATATATTAAAAACAAAAAACATATCACGTCAAGGACTGTATTTACAATGAACGTTAGCGCGCTGTTCAGTTATTATTATTATTATTATTATTATTATTATTATTATTGTTATAAACCTGGTGTATATAGTAATATTGATTTGTTCAAATGAAGTTTGTGAAATTATTACAGGTACTTTTGTGATACGGGGTTTTGACACGGTAAATTTGAATATATCTTTAGAAAACTTTTTTTAAACTTGAATAGATGGCTATGTAAAGGTAAAGGGAAAAATAAGAGGATTAAAACACATTTTCTGGAATAGAGGGAAGTGCATTTATAAAAATTATACCGCGCAGATTTTCATTAAAACCTCTGAAATTCTGAAAATCGCAAAAGTAAAAAAATATATTTGAACTTGTTAAGCCTCTTGCCTCAATTATTGAAACCAGAGCTTTCGTTCACTGTGAAATTTATCTCTCAATTTTAGATCTTTAAATAATGTCCTATACAATTCTATAAAAGAATGAATGGATGGCTTCAAAGAAGTGGCTTTAAAAAAGAATGAGTGCCTTGAATGAGTTCAATCATTTTACGGAAATATTGACTTTTTCCCAAAATGAGAGAACATCAAAATTATGCATTTCGTAACACTAACCGGAGGAGAAATTTCTGAATTCTTCACATTCCTGTTTTATTAGGATTACCACAAAGGAATAACACAATTTTTGTGCTAGTTCTTATTATTGTTTGCTTAACTTAATATAAATTCATATTCTTAAACCAGATAAGGTGCCTCAGGGAATCAATTCATTGCAGTTCCTCTGATCGTGAAATCCTAGGGTTCGAGTTACGATGGCAGAATTTTCGACACTAGCTGTATAGCAAGGTCGAATTCAGTCGCTGTCTGGAGTTTTATAGCGGCCACCTCCTCTGGTCAGTAGTTTTCCATGGTTTCTTCGATCAACACCGAGAGAATGGCGGAGCAGTACTCCAACAGACGGACGCGCGCGACCTTTCCGTTCTCGTTCTATCCTCACCCCTCATTTACTCACACACTAACATGTACTCCAATGCCACATATGTCGGAAGACCTGTTGAGAGTTTCGAGCTTGTCGCGGCTGGAGAGGTTCAACGTTGGCAGATAACTGGATGCGGAAAATCACGTAAGTCGATGCCAGATCTCACCCTCCAGCGGGGGAAGAACACAGCCTCCAGCCATGGCAAAACATCCACTACACGTACGGGACTTGTAACTATAGTAGTTGACGCGCCCATACACGAAATAATCAAATATCATATCGTTAAATTACAAAATTAATCAAGTGTAATGAAATTACTTCTGGTACGCTATCTCATAAAGGAGAAGAACTCATTGTTTCCAAACGTTCACAGCAGACAAATACATTTAAAATTCACATCGTAAAATAATACATAAAATTGAAAAGAAATATTCACAATTATACTGGATTAGCGAAAAGAAATTCAAGCCTCGTAGAAATAACATTGCACTGAACGTCAAGTTATCTTACGAAAATTAGTTAATTAAAAAATATTATTCCACAATATTCAGGAATGAAAGCAGACAGGCAATGCATATTTTACATTTTGTGATTTGAAACGCGCCTCAAATTCAATTTAATGGGTTATTTTGTGCACGGTTTCATATCAATATTTATTTAAACGTGTAGTTACCTATTTAAATGTGTCGGGTGGTATTTTTTTATAAAAATAAGTTATACATTTCTCTAATAAAAATTATTGCAAATGCAAAATCCGAAGCAAGAACGTTTTTAAAATATTTCTCGTTTTAATTACAAGCAAATATCGGCGCTGAAGATAAGTCTATTTTTCCACTAAAGAGTCCAAAATATAAAATGAGTCTGCGTTCTGGATTTCTACTCTTACAATTACAGTAAATAACATGACGAATTACAGGAATTCAAAAGAACACGTTGAAATTTCTGAGAATTTCCTACATTTCAAGTCATTGAATGCGAGCCCTAGGAAGCCAAGTTATTCGTCGAACGTACGTCGTATACCTCTGCAAATTGGCTGTTAGCTGTAGAGAGAAGAACCGGTTGGCAAACATCGTCCTAGAGTGCATTTTTAACGACGAATATCGAGAGGTTTGCCTGAGTTGAGAAGCATTCGTTCTTTCCTCTACAATGGATTGGTATATCTGACCAAAGCCAATTCGATTCTGGAGCGCAGCGTTGAATTGCATGAAAACACCTCTCCAAGCGTAACATAAACAAGTGACTTTAAACTGCGTAATGATCTTAAATTGTCATACTGATGATAAAAACTTTTCTGGGATGTTGATTTCTTCATAAATAGAATAAAATTCAAAATAATCATGTAAAAAGTACCTGGTATTAGGAAGTAAAACGAAAGTAATTAATTATTGTCCTGGGGATCATTAAATATCTTAGAAATACTTCTGCATCCTGGTATCTCAAGTTGATATTAGTATCAATAAAGTAATTTCTATACAGGGTAATTGAAGTTGGAATGTAAAATATCTAGTAAGCACCCTTATCCACATATTGAGCCAAGAAGATCAATATGAGGATAGCATAGTTTTTTCATCCTGTTTCAAACGTTTTTTTTTCTTCCTCAATCATACCTTATGCGCATTTGTTCCTTTCGTCCAAATGCAACGATTTACGACTGAGGAAGACAAATATGCAATGTAGTTTTCAGTTGAAATTCATATTTTGGAGAAGGCTACACTAAAAGTACATTGTCTCGTACAAGATGGTAGTGGCAGTAGGTTTTAAAAGAAATTCTCGAGTACTTGTCCCAAAGTGAATTACTTTACGCGAATGCAAGAGAAATTGTGTTGTTTTCCAAATTAAATAAGAATGAGAACAAGAAAAGCAACTGCTTAGGTAACTACTATTATGGTTTAGTAAATTTTTTAATAAGAATTTGCAGTATAGTTTGTTTTGTTTTAACATTGTACGTGTGTAGTACCTGTCATATCTTTACCTCTTCAGGAGTTTAACGTAACCCACTTCTAAGGTGGTTACGTTTGTCATTTCATTTGTCATTTAAATATTTTTTTCCTTACACTGAATCTGGCTACCCTCCATCCGCGTCCACGACGGGTCTTACCTTGTGTTCCTTACACTGCAGTGGTCCGTGGGTCCGTATTTGATTATACTTTCTCGCCTTACTACTTTTGCGAAGTGATAACAAGTATAGTTCACTGTGGCGAAAATCATTGATTTTTTTCTGAGTAAGTCAGATTGTCGGTTCCGGTACCCAAAAAGTGAATAAACCTTGTTCCTCTACATAGTAAATTACTTCCTCTAGCACGTTGTGTAGCCGGAATTGACGTTTTGTGGGTCCTTGATACCGAAAAATTGTTTGACGGCAAAGCATTCGCCGGTCTGTCTGCCAATCTATTCGTATAGCCGTCAGTCAGTCTATAATTAGCCCCAGCGCCTAAGCGATTTGGAGAAATGTCTCCAAAATTGCTATTCCCCGATCGATCTAAACTAACTCTCCTGCGGAGTTGAAACGGATACCTTGAAACGGATACTTTACTGACCTTGAAACGAATACTATAATTTTTAGTAATACTTTACATAGAGCCTCCCCAACATTTTCAAAACTTTCACAAAGATGGTCGAATGAACTTTTTGATTAAACTTTGTTATCAGATAGCCTAAAAAAGTTTAAAAATGGTGTAGGTATTACATTCTGTAATTTTTTGGAAAACAAAAGTATACGTCAAAGTGGCATTGATGTCATATTGTAGAATTTATTTAGTACTATCCGTTCAGAAAATTGAAAGAAAAAAATTGGAGTCGTTCTTGAGAAAATAGCATTTGAGCTTTTCTGAAAAGAAGGAACTTTGCTCACATTTTTTAGAAAATTTTTGAGTTTACGAGAAACTTCATAGAACATCATTTTAAGCATTTGTACTCATGAATGCAATAATGTATACAAATCATCGACAACATAAGTGTTAACGATGTAAGAGATGTCAAAAAATTAAAATTGTGTATTTTTTTAAAGAAAAGAGTACAATGGTGTTTATGTCGTCTGTTACAGTACGTTTAACACTAACCAAAAGTTTAAAGAAAAATAATATGAAGCCTTTTTTGAGAAATTCTTGTTTATATATTTTTTAATATTGCACATATTTTATAAAATATTGCGCGAAAACTACTAAATTTATCAAAAAAAGGTACATGACTTTAATAAAAGAAATAATTACGGAGAACAAATTTTATTTGAAGGAAATATCACTCTTCAATTTTGTAAATCTAAATGCTAAAAACATTTTAAAACTTTTGCGATATTTGAAAATTCAGAGTTAACTGTGAAAATCGGATCTATGGCACCTACATAAGTGTATTTCACTCTATTCTCACGAAATATTTTAAAAACTAGTGGTGCTACAACAGCACTTACTTTCCCGTATTAGAGGAAACAGCTAAGTAGTACTATAATATTGCACTTTATGCGCTACTAACATCTTCGCTTGGAACTCACTATTTCCATTGCAGTGTTGTCAAAACTATGTGAATTCGACAACTTCACAAAAATAGAATGCAAAAGTTTTGTAACCCTGTATTGGAAAAAGAAGCCTGATACCCTGGAAATATAGAAATGCTTTCCATTGGGCCATGATTAGGGAAGAGTATTTTAAAACCATGCAACAAATTCTCTACTCACTACAAATGGTACAGCATTTGGTGCAAAACTAAATATTTGCCTGCAAATATCAACATAAATTAGACAATTATAACTCCTTTTCACACAGCTCCATTAGGTCACAACAATGACTATTTCACAGATATTCGCGAGCGCAAAGTGAATTCCATTGTTGCAGACCCTGCATTGTCGCTATTCTGAGAGCTATTAATTTCTTTTTACTTATTTCAAATATTTCAAAATAAACAATTTCTAAAATATTAATGTGTAAGTCTATAACGAAGTTCGAATGTAAGAAACGAAGAAAGAAATAATATACAAAATTGCTCATTCTAATTTACGACGCATCCAGCTGTCCGAAGCGCAGTAAATTTACAGCGGCCTATTACGTTTGTCACAAAATTAAAGAAAAACTACTCGTATTTTGAAAAAATTAAGCATGACCGTATTTATTTTATTTATTTATTTGTCAATATTCGGAATTGCCACATACTCTTTCTTGCCAGCTACCATCTATCATCGCCAAAAGTACATTTTTTTGTCATTTTCTTAATTTTTCGATTTCCTATTGGTAGAACAGAAACATTAATTTTAGAATATTAAAGAACACAAAAACCTAGCCGTAAATGGCAATTTTCTTTTAAAAATTATGTGCCGTTTAAGAGAAAATGGCGTTTTAGCGCTACTAAAAATCCGAAATTTGAAGCTCATTTTCACAGAAAATTTTTGAGTTTTCAAAATACTTTATTTGAAGTTATTTGAAGCACTTACACTCCCAAATTTTAAAGAATCTTTTTCAAAATCACAAAGCTTCGACTACAATCAGATCGACTGGGGAATATCAATTTTGAAGAAAATCGACCGAACGGTTTAGGCGCTAGCGTTGACCACAGACGGACAGACGGACAGACGGACGGAATGCCGTCAATCGATTTTTAAGTATAAAGAAGCAACAAATTATGGATTTTGACCACACCACGTGTTAGGGGATTTTTTTTCTTAATTTAGCAACTGGTTTTATCCACTTATTCGTTTTCACGGCCCGGTAATTAATTTTTTTCCGCCGAAAATTGGACATTTTCCTATCCGTCTGTCTGTCCGTCCGCCCGTCTGTCCGTCTGTGAACATTGCTAGCGCCTAAACCATACGTACCATTTCTTCCAAAATGGATATTCCTCGGTCGATCTGATTCTAGTCAAAGCTTTGAGATTTTGAAAAAGATTCTTCAAAATTTGGGGGTACTTTATATGAAGCCCCCCCGGGGATTTTCAACATTTTCTCAAAAACGGCTCCAAATTTTTTCTTTAAATTTCTTGTATGAATAGAGTAAAATACACTTATTAACATGGCACAGGTCCGATTTTCACGGATAACTCTGAATTTTTGAAAATTGTGAAAGTTTGAATCTTTTTCGGCGTCTGTCTCAACTACAAAATTGAAGATAGAGATTTTTTCTTCAAATAAAATTTGTTCTGCATATTGAGTTATTTAATAAAAGTCATGTAAATTTTTCTCAAAATTTTGGTAGTTTTCGTGCAATATGTGCAATTGTAAAAAATTACAAAAACAAGATTTTCTCAAAAACGGCTCCAAATTTTTGCTTTAAACTTTTGGTAGACATAGTGATAAATGTACTCTATCAGTCACATAAAAGCCATTTTGGTCTATCGGTTGGTTTTTTCAAAAATTACAAAAATGTAAATTTTTTTACTTGTCTCTCACGTCGTTAATATTTACATTATCGGCGAATTTTTTACATTATTATATTTACGAGTACATATGCTTTAAATAATGTCAAGTAAAGTTTCTCGAAAACACTACCGTTTTCTGTGAAAAGTAGCTCAAATTTCGGCATTTTCAGAAATGCTGAAACGCCATTTTCTCGTATGAGGCTGCAATTGTTTTCTTGAAACGTTTGTAACGAGTAGTGCTAATTACACTCTTTAGTATAGCGTAAAGTTTATTTTGAGTTTTTTTTGTTTTTTCAAAAATTATATAAATGTAAATTTTTTGAAAGATCTCTCACATCTTTAATATTCACATTATCCGCAATTTGTAAGGGTTATTATATTTGTGAGTGTATGTGTTTCAAATAACTTGAAATAAAGTATTTTGAAAACTCAAAAATTTTTTGTGAAAATGAGCTTCAAATTTCGCATTTTTAGTAGTGCTAAAACGCCATTTTCTCTTAAACCGCACATAATTTTTAAAAGAAAATTGCCATTTACGGCTATGTTTTTGTGTTTTTTAATATTCTGAAATTAATGTTTCTGTTCTATCAATAGGAAATCGAAAAATAAAGAAAATGACAAAAAATATGTACTTTTGGCGATGATAGATGGTAGCTGGCAAGAAAGAATATGTGGCAATTTCGAATAGGTAGTGAAGACCCAAGAAAATAGAAAACTAGTACCGGAAAGTTTGTGCCATTCTGTAGCACCACTAGTTAAACTTGCACCATCTACTTGGAAACATATAAGGATTATTTTAGAATTTTTTCAATTTTTTTGAAGATGAGCATTTTGAAAAAAACTCAAAATCAAAATTTTAAATTCAAATTTGAAAATTGTTTTGAACGCAACCCCTATTGAGTTGTATACCATATAAAAGGTCATAAAGAAAGCTGAAAACTGACACCTGTTCCAGCTCTGTATCTTAATTTGGTGAGGTTCTACATCAAATAAAAAATTTTCGGGATCCTAATTTTGCAAAATTTTACATGGCTGTATTTCACAGACGGGTGGAAATATTTTACTCAAAATTTGTAGTTTTCTTATTCTTCATTCATACCACCTATGTGTCAAATTTCATCTGAATCTGAGATGGTGATGTAAAATGACTTTGATGATTTAATATGGAATGACCCCAGCATTAAAGCAACACAATTTGTTTCTTCAGGTTTAAAGTCACTTCCAATGTCATGAATTCAACATAGTTTTATTTGGAATGTATTTAAACCGTTGTAAAATTACGTAATCAATGACTCATTTCAATTTATATTTGCAATAAATATCCATGCAAATAATCATGTGCTATATGCAGCTGTCTGTTCAAGAGCTATTTCACTGAAACGCGTTGGGTGGATTGTGATCCAACGTATGCGGAACAAATCTATTCATAGGATGGATTTTGGAATGCAACGCAACGCCATTTATTTACGAACGATCTACGTGTTTGCGTCGGTCGGCGATGCTCCTGGAATGTCAGCGGAACCTGCGCATTGAATGGCACAGCACCACGAAGGAAACGGACGCTTCCCTTCAATTTCACAAGCGCCCCACTCTAAAATAGGCTTATTGATTTTATAATCAGCGACTTATGGGGCTTTCAACACAAAACATTGCACGCGCGACCCCATGGAGGGCAAGCGGAGAGCCTTCAGCGCCTCCCCCGCTCCGCCCCCGTCTCTCTCCCTCTCCGCCGCGGCGCCACCCTCCCCCGTTCCACCCCCGCCCCGCCACCGCACCGCCCCTGCGCCGCCACCGCTCCGCTCAGACACCGCGCCCCCACGCGCTGTCCCCTCCTCCTCCTCCCTCGGGATGTCACGGCTCCTCTCACTCTCCACCCCGGCGCCGCCCTCCGCCCCGTCCCCGCGCCGCCCCTCCCTTCACCCTCCCCCACCTCACCCCGCCCCTTCCCCTTCCACTCCGTCACGTCGCTGCTCCGCATGCCGAAGACGAGGCGGGGCCGGGTGAAGACGGACGAGTGGGCGGGGAGGGGAGGCAGGCGCGTCTAAGCCCGTGGGCAGGGCCGCGTTTTTTTTCTGGAATGAAGCCAATTTCTTATTTATGGCGAAACTTAGTGGAGGCTACTAACGAGCTTCTAGATTGGAATTTTACATACCCGAAGAAGTCTCTGAAAGAATTTGCACGCCTCCATCATTACCGTAAATTTGCTTATAACCGGAAGAAAAAGAGATCGTCAGTGAATGAAGAGGAAATGAAGAAAAAATAAGAAGTAATGTTTGGATGCTATGAGTGTTTCTCTCTTCGCGTGAGATCAAGAAACACGAGGCGCTGATGGTTTGGAGGGAGCAGATGACTTCAATCGAGATGATCAAAAGTCACCGTTTAAAATCGTACTTTTCAGTGATTGAAGGCTGGCTATATCGCAAAAGAAAGTTCTTTTCACCACAATCCTTGGCATTCCATAGCTACTAGTCGCAGGGCAAACTCCTGTTAGACTAATATTGAACCATGCATAGGATGCCCAATGGTATGGATAGGGACGCATATGTTGGTGTTAATTCCGAGTTCTGCTAGCTTCGTCCGCACTCAGCCGATATCAGCGCAGGAACCTCCATGGAAAATAATTCCAAATACAATCGACTGTTTTAATTCAAATTTTAAGAGAACGCGGAATTATTATAGAAAATTTGAATAAAAAATGCATTGTTAAAAAAGAGAATAAAACAAAAATATGCACAAAAATGTTGAACACTTAGTGGAACCTACTGCAACTTTAGAGTTGAAAAACTTTAAAAAAATATTGTCCTGTGGTGTAAAAGCATCCTCTTACGTTGAACACCAAACAGAAGAGATCGCATATCAGAATGTTCCTTATTTCTTCAGAATTCAAATAAGCCAGCTACACAACTATCTATTATTTAAACTCGTGGGGTTCCTCTCCCCAGCCGGAACAAGCTCTAATCTCCCGAGACCGTTCTCCCTGCATATGTGGTAATGTAGAGCATGAAAGTGTGTGTGCAAGTAAAGAGTGAAGATATGACAAAGAAGAGGAAGGAAAGATAGCTCAAGACTTGTGTAGTACACAGGTCCGCCTGTAGCTTTTCCGAAGTTGAGGTAGTACCCCATTAAAATGTTCATTAGTCTTAGTTTTGCTTAGTCTTCCTTTGTCCATTTTAATTGTGACGTGAACGCTAATAATGCGGTTAGTAGTATTTTAAGTATTGGTTTCTGTGCGTTCAAAAAATACTTATCTACCTCACTTTATTCAATGTATTCAAGTTATTGGATACATTTTTGATAAAACCACTTTTGGAGACAAGTTTACAAAATTCTAAAATACATTGCGGAATTATCTTTTTATAAGTGAAATTGAATGATTTAGATAATAGGAACATTAATTAACACAGAACATTCAGCAATAAACATATTCAATTTCATCGGCTATATTAAACTCATTTATAAATTAGTCAGGTATTAAATTCAGTGAAAGTGTATTGATAAAAAAAGTATTATGGCAGGAATAATTATACTTCGCATTCAAAACGATTCTGATATGTAATAACGTAAAACATAATTGATTCAAATGCTTCAGTATCCCTTCATGCCTGCGTTCATGTGATTAACAATACATGGGCAGAGTAATTGAACAGCAATGAAAAAAGTTAATGCAAACTTTTACGCTTTTCCGAAAATTATTTTTTTTTTTGAAATGTTGATTCAATTAATGATCAGTAATACATTAAGCGAATTTTACATTTTGCAAGGAAATTTCTAAAATACTGAAAAGAGTTTTGATGAACATTATTAACAAAATGGTATATTAAAATTAACAAATCGAAATGGAATGTCAAAACGTACCTTTTAAAACTGAAAAATAGGGCAAATCGAAATTGAGAGAAAATTAATCAATGAAGAAATTTTGGAAACAACATTCTCCCTGTCCCTTAATTCCTATCATTAGCAGTCGATAGTAATTATCATAAGATAGGAAGAAATTATTTACAGTTTCAAAATAATACTTCTGTTTCATCTGAAGGGACTCCCTGGTGGAGATGCCTTACTTGCGACGCCCTTCTATATGGAGGTGGCAGAACTTAAGGCTCACCGTGGCACAACACACAGGAGCCGAGGAACAAACATCTGTCTAGGAAAATACTCAAACCCGTCATATTTCGCATTGATTCGGTGTGCGTTGTGAGCACCTCGGTTTTTGTTGATAATTAACCGAAGATAATAGCTTCATCAGAACTTGCAAATCCCAAGAGAACGCATTCTGAATATCCACACCACGGGAGTTACGCCTTTCTTATTTACATATTCGACTGTAATTTGTACACGGCAAAGCAGCGGCCCCGGCGCTTTTCATCCGAAACAAGGGGATCCACTCGAAGCCTTCTCTTTAAAGCCCCGGAGAGCGGGGGGAGAGCGGGAGGGGGGAAGAACGGAGGGAGGGCAGTCACCGCTTCGCGCCTGCTCGCACACACGAAGGCGGCGGAACAATATCAAACTCGCCTGTCCAGACATCCCTCTCTCCTCTTTCAATTTAATAATTTCCAGTTCGCGAGCGATCTGCCGCGGCTGGGCGCCTGGCTGCCGGCGGAAGGGGCGAGGCTGTTGGGGCGACGCAGAGGGCGACGGAGGCGGAGGTGGCGACTGTGGCGCGGGCGCAGGGCGAGGAGACGGCCGTCCTTCCTTTTGACTATCGCCGATTCTAAGGCAGTCGCTTCTGACGTTGCCTCTGTGACACTTCAAGCTCTGGCCAAGCTCTAGGAGGATAAACCGGGAGAGGTGGCTCAGGGCATCAACTGATGTCGCTGCACTGCCTCTAACAGAGGACCTAGGTTCGAATCCCCACGGGGGCAGGATTGTCGACACTAGTTCCAGAGTTATGTCGAGTTCAGTCACTGTCTGCAAGAGAATTCTAGTGGCTGGCTGCTCTGATCGGTAGTTTTCCGTCGTTTCTCCGATCAATACCAGGCGAATGTCGAAGAAGTATCCTAACACATGGATCTTTCCTTCCTCTTCTTTGCTGTACCTTCACCTTTTCTTACATACGCTTACACTTACATGCACTACACTCTCACACCTGCCGGGAGAACGGTCGGAGGCTTAGAGCTTGTCCCGGCGGGGGTGGTGCCCCGCAGGTGGGGGATACCTGGATGTGCAAACTCCGCTAGTCGACTGAAGGTCGGCACTGGATCTCGCCATCTAGCGGGGGAAGCTAATTGCCACCTCCCAAGGGGCATTTTCTACACTTACCACTAATGACCTTAGTAGTTCACGCGCCCGGGATCACTAATTCAGAGGGATAGAAAGCGACTGTAGGGATAGACTGGCGAGAGTGCGCGTCGTGGGGCTTGTCGTTTCTTAAACCCGTTTTACTCGGTCATTTTTTTAATCATTGTTCTTTACAGAAAATGGATGCAAAAGAGACGCAGTACTGTTTCAGTATCGAAACTGGTGGAACGAGATCTACAGGTTTATACGGTTGTTTCGTTTTCTGCACGAAATCGTGATGAATCGTGATTCTTCTTGACAAAAAGCGCTAAAGATGAAAAATATGAACTTCTCTCTATGGTACATTAAGTTATTTCTAGGATTGAGCATACAACGAGCGATTAGAACACAATATATGTTTTAGTTTCACTTCACTTATCACTTTATACAGCAATTCACATATTAGAACGCTCTGAAAACTACACAAAAGGAGCAAATCGCACCAAACGCATTGTAAACGAAAATAGTTCCGGAACTTGACGCCAGGAACGCGGTAGTCAAACTGGATGAAGTCGGTATTGCAAAATTAGGCATACGTAATTTTTCTGTATGAATTACATGCCGCCTGATGTATCACTTTTCTGTGCCGCTAAAAAATGGTGAAAAATGACCGTGTATTCAGGATTACAGTAGTAGGAAATGAATGTGACGAGAAGTGCAAGTTTTTTAGGGAGTGATAGCGTTGATTTGAGTTTGAAAAGTGATTGTAACCGGGAAGTAATGATGAAGATTAGTGTAAATATTTTAAGGCTAAAATAGAAACAATGTTGCAGGGTAAAATATCTCAATGATAACAAGATGTATGATTTGAGGTTATTTTGTCCTACTCGTATAACAGAGAGGAATATTATATTACAAATGAAACAAAAGAATTGTCTCGGAACGCCACAAATTGAAGTGGATGTTATATTAATATAATGGTAAAGTATTTGTGGGAGAAGTTGATGGCAATGGTCTACTTCGAATGTAGGAACGACTAGATGTTGATGAGAATTACGATGTAATCAATGAGGCCGTCAACCTTGAAATTCTCAATAGTATGATGAGGAAAAATAAGGCGGGAGAGGCCGTGACAGCACAATCAACAGCATGAGTGCGATAATTTGGGGCAGCGTCTCTTTTCTGGTGATGGAATAGATTCGTGATAGTGAAATAGTAAGGGTCAGTAGGAGCAGCATTAATGGAGTGAATGGCAGAAGAATTCACAGACCGACCGGCTTAAGTAGCTCAGGGCATCAATTGATGTCACTGCAACGCTTCTGACCGGGAGGCCTTTGGTTCGAGTCCCGCCGGTGGTAAAATGTTCGACCCTAGCTACACAACTAGGTCAAATTCATCCACTGTTTGTCTGTGTAGCGGTCGGCTGCTCGTATCGATACTTTTCTGTTGTTTCTCCGATCAACATCATACGAATGCCGGAGCAGTATCAAATGAGCTACGGCCCGCGCGCGAACTTTCCTTCCTCTTCCTTGTCCTATCCATACCCCTTCTTTACAAGTACTTACATTTGCATGTACTATAATACCATAGATGCAGAAGCTTAAAGGTTCTCCCGGGAGGGGCGTGGCGGGGTGGGGCGTCGCAGGTAGGATATACCTGGTTGGGGAAAACCCCGCCAGCCGGCGTCTAAGTCGGCGTCGGATCTCGCCATCCGGGTGATCAATGCAACCTTTCGTAATGCAAACGTGCACTACACATACGGAGCTAAAACCCCAGCAGTTGACTGTCTGGAACCTGTAATGTATCAATGAAGAAGAATCCTCAGCATACGTGGCGCAGTTACAGTCGGAGCCGCGGTGAGAAGAGTGGCGGTGGGGCGGGGGGGGGGGGGATCGGCAGCGGCGGCGGTGGCGACGCGGACTCGCTCGTGCGAGTAGCGTCGCAGCGCCTCCTCGGTGACCGTCCCCGCCCCCCTCTGCGCCCTCGCCGCGCCACAGGGGGAGCGACGGGGAGCGAATAAATTCATTACGGGGTTGCGAACTGCGCGGAGATGCGCGCACGCACACGCTAGTGCTGAAGTTGGCCTTCTCCCCTTCTCGAGAGTACCCTGCGCACGGAGGACAAAGGCGAGTGGATTTGTGTTCGGAACAGCAGTTGAGTAATTGTACCAACGTTATTGATGAGGAGTAAATAGTAAAATATCCTGTGTGAATTGCAACATAAACAATTTTGCGTATTATCAGTAATTTGTACGTTTTCATTCTATTATTTCATTACGAAAGTTACATAGAAGAGAATTTATACAATAAATGTAGCAATTTGTACTTTTATGTAATGCGCGTTATTATTTTTATGTAATATATCTAAGATACGTAGTCGGTTTGTTTAATCGCTCCTCCATCTGTCTAATATTGGCTAGTGTAACCACTGAAATGATCGAAGAGAGCAACGGACAGCTAGTTTTCTCCTCCAGATAGTGGTTGAATTCGATCCAGCTGTGCATGGTGGAAATAGATAGAATTCCAGCAGAGTATGGTTGGTTTTGCGCATCGGATTCCACTTCAGCTAATGAGATTCAGACACCAATTTACGTTACAATATTATCGGGAATTTTAAAAGCCAAAATTATCATCTTGTTCGAAGACTTTGAAATAGATTTACGAAGCACATTTTTTTAAATATTGCATCTTTTATTTCAGTTACACCTACATCGTGTTATTTTTGGTTGTCACCCTTGAAAATTGTCATTTTATGCCACTTTAAAACTTTTTCTCAACACTTCTCTCTCTCTCCATGCAACATGGCGGCCAACGTCTGCTCTGGCTTTTCAAACGAAATGCCCACGTTGCGGTCACACGGTTCGTGTCGCAAACTGGTATTGCGGAGAACGAGCAAAAATCGATGCACTAGAGGAGCCCACACATCTCTTTCTACCATGCAGTTAATGAGCTATGTGTCTACAGTACCGGCAATGTATAAGCGATTCTGTCAGTTCGATGCGCTGTTGCCACTCATTACGACGATCATGGCTCTACATGACATACATTTAATCTCGAAAGCATTAACACTTACTGACAGGCGACGGCTTGAGAACATGTTCGTTATCTTCGCGACAGCCGAACCTTATCGCCTCCGCGATTTCGAGAGAGTCAGATGAGCGTCAACGCTGAATGCTGGCTGCGAGAAAGTAAACAAATTCTCACAAGCTGATTACTACAGAGCAGGTCACAAGACGTCCGCAGCACGTGGTAAGAGTAACTTATTTGTTGCCGGTACTATAGTGCCAAAACTCCGCAACCGTCTGAACTCCCATTCACCCACGCTGCAGCCGCCGTGATGTTGCCGCCGAGCCTTTGCAGCCGCCTAATGAAAGGTCGGCTTTGGGCGGGCGCCGCGGCGGAGGGAGGGCGCGCTGGCAGGTGGAAGGGGCGGCGAGAGAGAGGGAGCGCGGGCGAGCGGGGGCGGAGCGGGGCAGCTCGTATGGAAAATGACGCCCCGCGGACCGCCGCACGCGAGGGGCGCGCCGCGCCGCGCCGCGGCGGGCAGCCCCTGTTCCGGGCTCTATCTGTCCCCAGCCGCCGTTACAGATACCCGCGCTCCCCGCACGGCAGCCTGCCGGCTCCCCCACACGCTTCCTCGCGCGGAAAGGGATGGTGGTGGCCACCGCCGAGCTCCTATACTTGGATTTATTTACAGAGTCCGTTGACGTTTGATCAGCTGTTACGGTGTCATCCAATCGCAGCTTAAACATTGCTACTGTAGGTGTCATCCAAATTCACATTTAACTGACACCTTGACAGATGATTTACGTCTACGGACTCAATGTTTAATTCGAAGTATAGCGGTGCATGACGCCACCTCATTCCGCGTCTCTTCAAGCGCCTTCAGATGCGGGGCTTTGCACTGATTGTTTGATTAATTCGTGATTCCTGGCGCGAAAACCGCTATGGTCATTAGTCCTGCAAATGTGGTGCAAGTTTTTTCACGAGAACTGGCGGTGATCTTCTCCCAATGGATGGTGAGATTCGGAGCTGTCGGCTTGCGAAGTTTCTCCCATTCAGGTATCTCCCACCAGTAAGGCACCGCCCCCGGCGGGACATGCAGTAAGTGCCCGACTGGTCTCCCGACATGTGTGGTATTGTACTGCTTGTAAATGTGTGTGTAAGTGCGGGGATGAGAATAGGACATGGAAGGGGAAGGAAAGATCGCACACGGCTCGTGGTCTGTTTCCTAGGGTACTTTCCGTCATTCACCTGATATAGATCGGAAAAATCATAGAAAAATACCGATCAGAGCAGCCGACCGCTAGAATTCTCCTCCAGACAGCAGCTAAATTCGACCTAGCTTGTGTCAAAAAATCCTGCCACGGACGGGACTGGAAACCTGGAACCTGTAGATCATAGGCACTGCAACGACCTGCCCTGATGCCCTGAGCTACCTAAGCCGGTGGACGCTCTTTGTGAGAGAGGTCGGGTTAATTGTTTCCGGGTGACAACTGCTTTGCTCAATTGTCCCTTGAGTGTATCGTGTGTTGTAGCCGGGAGGTGGCGATGTTCTTTCCCCGCTAGAACGTGCGCCGATGTCCTCGCCATTCTACATCGTATCTTCATCCAATTATCTCTATCACCCCAACCAGGACAAACTGTATGACCTCGACAAGTGTGCTGATGTAATGCATGTAGGTGTAAGTGGCTTTGTGTAAAGAGAGGTTGGGGTGAGGATGAGGAAAGGAAGATCTCGTGTGATTCGTGTAATAATGAACTGCTCCGCCTTACACCTGAAATTGATCGGAGAAACAACTAAGCGAAACCAGCTACAGCAGCCGGCCGTTAGAAGTCTCTGTCACACAGCGACTGAATTCAATCTAGTTATCTAGCTAGTGTTGAAAACTGATCACCGTCTAAACTCGAATCTTAGGACCTCCTAATTAGCGACATCGCAGCCACGTGAAATGATGAAGTCGTAGGCTTTCGCGGCTGGGGTCACGTGAATGATCTTGGCTGTCCGGGTGACGCCGCGTTGAAGGCTGTGTTGCCAACGTTTCGACCATCTTATCATGGTCTTCCTCAGGGCTGTTCTGCCTGAGGAAGACTACGATATGTTGGTCGAAACGTCTGCAACACAGCCTTCGACGCGGCGTCACCCGGACAGCCAAGATCAATCCCAACGTGAAAAGATGTCACTGAGCCCTCTCAGCCGCGCGTTGCCCTTCGTCCGCTTACTGGAGCGCGCACGCTTCGTCGCTTCCGCGCTCGCCTCCGCTTGTTGCGCAGAGTTCATCAAGCGTCACACATTGCCCGTCACGTTTGTTCATTTCACGTCCTTCTTCTCCCGACGGTTCTCGCGCGCGGTCTGTCACTCGCCCGTCACGCTGCCTCCTACGTCTGTCTTCCTCCACTCGCTCATGCCTCATAAACGGATATGCTTCGCCTGTTGACTGTAGCCCACGAGACTCGCCCGTAATTCATTTGTTATTTGTTCCTGCACCATCCAGTTTCGTAACTTGTAGTTTTCCGCCTTATAATTGTTTGGTGTAAGCATAGCGTATAGATTGTAAAGTTGTCGAGTCTTGTAAATTATACACCAATGGTAAAAACTGACTACACTGTGACAAATACACGCTTTCTAGTTTCCTGGTTTCCAAAATAAAGTTTTATTTATGACACAATATAATTATATTTTTCCGGGGAAATTATTTCACAATGAAATTTTAAGAATTTCCATTATTTCTGAGAAGATACTCAATTATTTTCGTAAAAATTATTTCTACTACAAAACAAAAATCATTCATTATTTCTAATTTTATTATACATCTTTAAAAATATTAAGAATATCATTTTTAATTAATTTGTTACTTTTGTAAAAAGATATCAAATCTCTTTGTTTCTTCTCGCTGTTTCTAATCAATGTAGCTATCTTCATTTTTCTCAAATTTTTCTGATTGCTTTGTGCACGAATGTCGTGAGATTCCACTGGTTCCACACATAATGCTCCATAAGACCATCTTTCGTCCACCGCCACAGCCAATTCACACGTACCTTTATCGCTAACTTTCTAACTCAGTTTCTCGTTCCGCCGTATGGTCTGGATTTAGCCCAGTGGCGGCTCTTGCATGTTTGTTACAAGGAGTCAACAGCAGAAACTAATACAGATGAACCGGACAACTCATTCCATATCATGGATCAGCTTGCGATGGGATCAGAGAGTAAGGAATATTGATTCGCTTCGAGCTTTCCCCGAAGCTTTTAACCCAAGCCCCGGCGTAGGTGACTCAGGGCATCAATGACGTCACTGCAGTGGCTCTGACCGGGAGGTCCTAGATTCGACTCACGACGGTGGCACAATTTTCGAATTTAGCCACGAATTCTCCAATTTAAACATAGGCTCTTCAAGGCCATGAACTGGACTGTGAGGGGGACATGTCATCCAATCGGGAACTTCGTTACGATTAACATTGTTGGTATTAGATTAGAAGGCTCCCTCTCTCCTGTAACCTTGAAGTGCCACTACGTTTAAATCGGTACATAACTTTACTGCGATTTTTCAAACTTTGCCACTCAAGACCCATCTTCACGATGGAATATGTCACTGTTTTTCGCGACGTTCTTACTTGTACCGCCAAGTATCGCATGATCGCGACCGTATCAAGCACGGTTTAAGATATATAGGTGGGTCAACTAGCCGCCTTTTGGACAAAATTTTTGAAGCCAGTTTGAGGCTAGTTCCTCGCTTATCCGTAGGGTGCGCACGTTCGATTTCGGCATTCATGATGGCGTCTCGCGATTTAGTGGATTCTACCAGAGGTTACAAAGCTATTAAATGGATCACCATCTTGTCCCCCCCAAAAATGCCCAAGTCGTTCGCAGCGCTTATCTAGCGAGAACTGTGAGAACTAGCCTCACATTAGCTTCAGTTTTAGACCGGGAGTGAACCCACCTATATCTCTTACACCGTGGTATCAAGCAGTGCTTGCGATCATGGGACTTCTAGGGGTATGACGGAAAAATACACGAAATGTCGTGTGATCGTAGCCGTAGGGGGCTTGAGGGGCAGAGTTAAAAAACTCGCACTACAGGTCACATTCAGCCGCTGACTGTCTCCCGTGGCAGCGCCTCGCGCGGCGCTGCGGCCACCGCCTGTCCTCCGCCTGCGCCACCGCCTTCTCGCCCTGCCCTTCCTCGGCTGCCGGTGGCGCGCGGGGCGTTTGTTTCCCCGCAAACATTTACATATTGGCTTAAGGGAGGGAGTCTGCGCTGCGCCGACGCAGCCACCCCTCCCTTCCCCCTCCCACCCCGCCCCTTCTCGCGCGGTGCGACACGTGACGATCGTATCTCTCGAGGCGCGCGGTCATTACGAGAGAAAGCGCGGGGGGGGGGAGGAGATGGCGGGGTACACGAAGGCGTGGGAGGCAGCTGGTCCCAGAGGAGAAGGACTTGCCGGAAGGGTTGGGATGACAGTGACGTTCAGTGGCTCGGGGTAGGAAAGTCTCATTTACTTATTAGCCCTTCGCATTAGTATAGAAAAATTCTGTTATGTTTTTAGTGTAAAATGATCTCCAAGGAATGCGTTTTAGTTACGTTTTGTTCGGTAATTAAAGGGAATTATGTTTTGGGGGCCCTTGATAACGAAAAATAGCAGAACATCTGTCTGCCCGTCCGTCTGTTCATCTGTGTGCAACGCTAGCGCCTTAACAGTTCAAACGAGTTTTCCAAAATTGTCATTCTCCGATCGATCTTAATGAACTCGAAGCTTTGGGAGTTTGAAATGGATTTTTTCATTTTCAGGGTACTTAACGTGAAGCAAGTATTTTCGTTTTTTAGCGTCGGCCCGAGTTGGACCCGGCGTTGTGGTAATGAGTGACGGCTAGTTAACTCTGCAGATCAGAGTTCATGTCTCAAACCGGAAAAAATTCTGGTTTAAAACATCTTTGCAGGTACATAATAGTATATATTAATAGTACATTACAGCGGAACAGCAATAATGCCAGAAAATATCTGCTTTTGTAGCGACAATAATAGTATATAACAGAGCTGTACAGTTAGAAACAATGCGAGAAAGTATATGCTTTTGTAGCTCTACTAGTTTCTCTTTTTTCTGCAGACGATTGCTAATTTTGGAGCACCCAGTGACAACGCGGATGTGCGAGGGGAAGAGCGGGTGCGATAGCGGTGGGAGAGGAAGGGGGTGGGGCGGGGCCCACGTGCGGCGCGGCGCGTGCGGGGGATGTGCTGAAGCAGGGGTGCGGAGGGGGGGTGCTGTTGCAGCGAGCGCGATTCCTACGCCGCCGGGAGCGAAGAGTTCAGGAAATGGACGAGCAAAATGCTCACTGCACCGCTGCAAAACCATCTGCAGGTGGTAAGAGGTTGGGAAAATTGCACTAGCGAAGAACCACATGACGCTTTAAAAGGTAACGGAAATACGTTCTGAAATTACGGTTCGTATCTAATGCCGCGTGGGACAGAAACGTTCTGCACCTTCCTGGGGCTACAAGAACTTTATACTTTACGATCTTTTACTTCTTTATTCTCTTGTATTATACTACTAAAATCTTGTGGTGCTACAGAACGGCTCATATTTTCTCACACTAGTTTTCTAATTAGTCTAATTCTTAAAAGTCTGAGTTAGCTTTATGATCTTCCCTCATCCTCTTCCCAGCTGCCATCAATCGCCGTCCCAACTATATTTTTTAATTTTTCCGTTCCCTAATGGTAGAAGACGAATCATTATTTTAAGTATGTTATAGAAGGGAAAAACCTTGTCCTATACAAAAATATTCGTTGAAAAAGCCATTTTTGAGAAAATGTTTAAGGTTTATTGTAAATGCGAAAATTGGAGCGTTTTTCACAGAAAATTTGAGTTTATGAAAGCCTTCATTATACATCATTCAAAGGACATTCTGTTACAAATTCAGTAATGTATTTAAACCGCCGAAAATGTGCGCTTTAGAGGCGTGAGAGAGACTTAAAAAATACATTTTCGTAATTTTTGAAAAAAAAAGAGAATACAGCAAAATTTATTTTATGTCATCTTAAACAGTCTAATAAGCACAATTCGTACGAAAATTTGAAGAACAAATTTTAAGCCTTTTTCAGAAAATGTCGTTTGAACGTTTATGAAACTGCGGAATGTTGAGCTCATTTTCACAGAAAAGTGAGTTTGAGTTTTTTAGAAACTTTGAAAAACATCATTTGAAACACATGTACTCATGTGTGAACGCATGTGTGTCTTTGCAATAATGTGAACAAATCATTGCTAAGGAAGATATTAACGGCGTTACAGGGAAGTAAAGGAAAATTAATATTTGTAATTTTTGAAAAAAAGAATAGATCAAAATGTCGTTTATGTCATCGTGTAGAGTGTTTTTACCACTATCACAACAAAAAAGATTGACAAAATTGGAGCCATTTAAAAAAAATTTATTATTTTTTATATTTCTTATTATTGCGCATATTTCACGCATTATTCCGCGAAAACGATTAACATTTTAGAAAGATCGCACATGACATTAATGAAAGAAATAATTGAAGAGAACAAATTGCATTTGAAGAAAAAATCTCTCTTCAATTTTGTAAAATCTCTCTTCAATTGTAGGAAGATGCTTTTGTAGAAGTTTGTAGAAGTAGTTTGTAGAATTGTAAAAGAACTTTTGCAATTTTCGAAAATTCAGAGTCAACATTGAAAATCGCGTGTATTCCACCTTTATAATTTTTTCACTCTGTTCTTACAAGATATTGAAAGAAAAAATTGGAGCCATTTTTGAGAAAATATGAGAATGTTTTGGGTGTGTCATGTAAAGTACTTACAACGTTTAATCTGCTGTATTTCATGATCATTTTCTGTAGACAATTCCATTGCAGGTTCACGGGTTTTGGTCCAAAAAATAACGTATTCTAGTTTGCCGACGTTTCGGAGTTTATTATAGCTCCATCTTCAGGGCTGGACAAGTTTTCACAACACGGTTATTAAAATATTTCCACAGTGATAATTACCATAATAATTTTTAAAAAAATTTTATATAAACATTGAACATTGAATATATAATTACAAACACGCAGAAGGCTGATCGCAGAAGGCTGATACTATTCGTCTATGTTCACAACAACCAAAAACTTTATATATATATATTGTGATATACCAGAACGGGACATGGTTTATTCATAATATTAGTTGTATACGGGGCGACTAAATGGACTTGTAAAATGGCGATATCCGGCCCTAGTAACGCCAGCGCAGAGGGTTGCTATGGTGCAGGGCAGGTAAATAAACTAGCTGCAAGCCTCGTAGGTGCCGGAACGCTGGCTAGATCGATATAATAAAGAATATGTGATTGGTCGAAAAACGTATGACGGACGAAGGCGCGGCTACATGGGGTTGTAAGAAATGAGCGGGTTGGCGGGGGGCAATTAGACTTTCTGGTGTTTACCGCAGTGTTTTGGAAAAATAGAACGTGAGACGCTACCGACCCATCAAGGGTTGCAAAATAAAGAAAAACATTCATTCGGACTTGGAGCTTCGTTGAGTGCAGATCGTTACAGTCTGACTCAGAGTGGTGGAGTGTAGGTCGTGAACTCGGCTCTTGAGTTTCGTGGAGTGCAAATAGTGTGCGGACCTTGTAGTTGAAAGTGAGACTTATACATTTTCGTGCGAAAAGTAACAGTCGTCATCGGACTTAGAAATTATTTGCCGGAGTACATCCGCGGACTTGGGCAGTTTTGGGTGTTCACCGGACGATAGTTCGAACATTAGTATTTTATTAAACTCGTGTGAAAGATTATAAACCTAAAGCGTCGGAAAGAACTTAGCTAGATTTTATGCAGTGTGGACTGGATACTTCAGCAACCGCGCAAGATCAGAAGACAGAAGAGCGACTCGGATTCATCGGCCAAGTGAGAAGCGTCTTCGGAACGAGCGGGTCGGCAAGACGGTAACATATACTGCAGTATATTAAAATAATATCTTTTAAAAGGGGTCATGGCCATTAAGTAATCTGTTAAAATTAACATTGAATAAATTGTTGAATTTTGTTCTTTGGGAAAAGAAAAGAGTCTGTTCATTTGTCAATCATAAGCTTCTAATTAGTTGGAAGCAGAGAATTTCCATATTTCAGATTCCACGCCAGGCTGTACAGTCGGCAGATCAGGTAATCGGCTATCTTAGCGATAGCGAATACATGTAATCCGAATCCATCGGCCCAAGCTAGCTGGATGCCCATATAATTTTGACAGAATTAAATAGGGAAAAGTTAGTATTAGTTTATGTCACCTGTTCCTGGCGCCCACATCTTTCTATAAATTCGGAACAGGTCAAACTCACGACAACGTATTACGAAGTGAAGGATGAAGGTATATTACAATATATATATATATTTATATATATATATATATATATTTATATTCTGCGTGTTTGTAATTATATATTCAATGTTCAATGTTTATATAAAATTTTTTAAAAAAAATATTATGGTAATTATCACTGTGGAAATATTTTAATAACCGTGTTGTGAAAACTTGTCCAGCCCTGAAGATGGAGCTATAATAAACTCCGAAACGTCGGCAAACTAGAATACGTTATTTTTTGGACCAAAACCCGTGAACCCGCAATGGAATTGTCTACAACGTTTAATGATTTTTTTCAAAGTCGCAGAGCTTTGAGCGGAGGTTGACCGATTGGAGAGTACTCATTTTGGAAAAAATCGTATGAATATTTTAGGTACGGTAGTTGTTCACAGGACAAACAGGCGGACAGATGGACAGACGGACGTTTTGAAAATAAACTTGAATAAAATTCTTGTGACTTTCTGTGCTCTTAATACAAAATAAAATGTGCAGAATATGTTATAATATTTATGTGCATATCTTTTTTTTTTTTTTTTAATTTATTTATTTATAAAGGTCGCATCAACCTAAGTGGTTATTAGCGACCACGTTTACAAAGTAGTAATACAGTATTTCAGTTTACAATAACTAGTATACAAAGTTAAATCATTTTATATACATTGGTTTCTTTTAATAATAATATTATATTTTTAATAGTTTCGGTTGAATTTAGATTATATTTAAAATCATAGGTCAGTTTTAAAACTTTTCTTCTGTCGTTAGTGTTTGTACATTCCATGATTAGGTGACGTATACTGTATGGAGAATTGCAGAAGTTGCAGGTGCTTGGTTGTGTTTTCGTTATTAGGTGACTGTGAGTGAGTCTGCTATGTCCAATTCTCAATCTTGTGATAACAGTTTCTAGTCTTCTATCAGTACCACAGGTAGGTTGTAATTCGAAGATTGAGTCTCTGATCTGGTGGAGTTGGGTTGGTTTGGATTTCAACCATTGGTTATTCCAGTTTTCCTTTATATTGCGTTTTATAATTTTGATGATGTCATTGTGGGATGCTGGGTGAGTTGATGCATCAGGGAGAGAAGAAGCTGTTTTAGCAGCAGTGTCCGCAGTTTCATTACCAGAAATGTTGACATGGGAGGGAATCCACACGTATGTTAACGTTTTGCCTGAGGAAATAATTTGTGAGTTCATTGATATTATATCTAAACATATTGGTTCCTTGGTATGTTTGTTCTGGATGGATTCAATGGCGCTTCTTGAGTCAGTAAATATAGTAAAGTGAGAGTTATTTGATTTTAGGATATCTGCCAGGGCAGATCTGATTGCGTATATATGTGTGCATATATATATATATATATATATATATATATATATATATATGCACATATATATATATATATATATATATGTGCATATCTTCTGTTTCTACAGGTTCCAAAAAATGTAACGTAATTCCAAAATACATTTTGATGACCATACGCTGCATATCTTAACAATACCTATGCACATTTCAACATTTTTGTGGTACATTTGCACGCATATTTCAGGGCTAAACGCTTGCATTAACTTCCTGGCTCTAGCCGTTTAATATAAAACATACAATATTAATTTATTACATGGTTTACCACAGCCAATTCGCTTGTGTTGGTTGAATTTGACTTTTTCCTGTTATAACTGACTTTTTAGTATGGCGTCAATTACATTATTTCAGTATTACGTAAATATTTCTAATATTGCTAGAAAGTATTTGCTCTCGCATAGCCTCTGGTTATTTGTACAGAGCTAAATATTTCCAATAAGATTAATTCATTATTGTATTTAAATAATTATATATTTATATTGCGCTGAACGAGATAATGCAAACTCTAATTATAACTATGATGCCATTACATACCATGTTAAAACACTTACCAACGCCCTCTAGAAAGAAACATTATTTCAATATTAATTCAGGATGACGTTAGTAAATATCCTCTTTGTGCCTTAAACTGTGCTAAATACACAATAAATATGCGTTAAATATATTAAAAAGTCTTACAAAAATAAATGCATAATGGGTTGAGCAAGTACTGCTATATCCATTTCTAAGGTATAATTGAGGCTGAATTTGTCTAATTCCATTAAGCTATTTAGTTTAAAACATAAATTATTCAATTATTACATGGTTTATAATGATTTATATTCTGATCATATTTTGAATCATATTTTCTGAATCTGTGTAATGATGCAAAATTATATGATGGTAGTCATTTTAAATGCGATACTATTTGGTAGGTCATGTCATTAGCATTAATTGTTAATGAATGAAAGATAAAGTAATAAAAAACTTAATGAAAGATATTGTAGTAATAAGAACATCATTTACTTATTACATTATATTTTTAATATACTTTCGCAGACAAAATTATTTTTAAATTTATATTATTGTACTTTTTAACATGAATACCTTTTTATACACAGTTCTACCTCTCTCTCTTCCTCTCCGTCTTCCCTTTCCACTTCTTCCACCTATTCCTCTTCCTTCTCCTCTTTCTTCACCTATTCTCTTCTTTCGTCTATTCCTTTATTAAAGTCTCCTAAAATTAAAAATTATTCCTGTAGTTATATTTTATTATAAATAATTTAATACATAATTACAATATTTAAAATTTAATTATGGTATGAAATATACATGACAAATTGCATGTTTTACGTAAGTAAATATGGTCAGCAGAGAATAAAATATATAATACTTTTTAGAAAAACGTTGTGTGACATCATTTACAGTACATTTAATAATACAATACGTAAATACAATACTGTAAATACTCGTAAATACAATAATGTGAAAAAAATCACCATTAATGCTAACATTATCGACGTGAGAGAAGTCAAAAAATTATGTTTTGTCATTTTTGAAAAAAAAAAAAAAAAAGAACAGAGCAATAAGGTGGTGATGTCATCTCATAAAACACATTTAGCTCGATCCACAACAAGCTTCATCTTAGGCGAGCTGTCAGCCCGTCCGCGGACATGGGAGGAGAGGGTGGAGCGCCGGGGCCCCGTGAACCCGGCGAGGGGCAGAACCCCAGGAGGGCAGACGCCTCCTCCGTGCAATCGGGCGCCTCTTCGCGGCCTCCCCTGCCCGCGCCTGCGGCCGTGGCCGTTCTGGGATGGCACGGGGGACCACTGACCCCGCGGCGGAGGCGTTCGCGTTCGCGGCACTCGTCGAGTTCCGGACGGACCGCGGCGGGCACCTGGGAGCGGCCGCGATGGCTGCTTCAAACAACCCGCGGTGAGTCGGAATCCAGCAGTTCGCCCAATAGGCAGGAATAGGTCATAAGGATAGGATGTTGGAATATCAAAGGTCTAGGTTTTAAGCCACAAAATCAAGACTTCCAGAGCTACATAAATACGTTTGACATAATAGGTCTCGTTGAAACGGTGGAAGGAGGGTAAAACTTTAAATGTACCTGGTTTTTCAGCCGTGTACAAAAATAAAAAACGCAGAGGGGAAAGAGACTGATATACGGATAGTGTTGCGTGCTAATTTCGCGCTACGTTAATGCAGTTTATTAATGAAATTTCTACAAATTCATATAATGTTCTATGTACTGGTAATGCTAATGACCTCGGTTTTGGATTTTCGCAAGTTCTACATACGCAAGATAGGAAGGGTGCTCGAAATCACATTGATTTCAGCAGAGACGTGTATCTAAATACCTGTATTAAATTTATATTTGGAGAGCCTATCGTATTCCAGGGAAAAAGAAAAAAACACGTGTACACTGAGGAGAAATTACAGTAAATTTATTTCCTTTTATTTAATCATTTTGTAGCAATTCTGTTGCAAAGTTGCAAGTTGAAATAATTCAAAATAGGAGAAAACATTAAAGAAGGTATTCATAACGAACAAAACATGATGAGAAATTAAAAAATAAAGAGCATTTTCATTACCAGTAAGAGCATAGGAAGTCTCGTAAACGACGAACATTCTCATTTTCCGACAAGGTGCGTCCACTCAAGTATACTATACCAGTAAGGTCAGCTATGCGTGCGCTCTGCAGCAAGGCATTTACCAAGTTCTAATTGCACTGTTTTGCGACAAATACTTTTCGAATATTAACAATATTTATATCATTGCATTGCATTTTGAAAGATCTTTAAAATGATGGAGAAAAAAATATATACCTCCATTTAAAAAATCAAAGTTGTGTCAATATCTCTAAAGTTACGTACGTTACAACCACAAACACGAAATATGTTATTTGCCCCATCATCTGCAATAACATGGCGCAAATAGCATCACGATACCTCGAGCCGTTGTCAAGATATTTTCTGTGGACAACTTAGGTGGTCCACCCTGCATGTTTAGATAGAACATGCCAATATCATTCGTGAAAATGGTATTTATTTAAAGATGTTTGCAGGTACTGTGTCTATTTTAACCTTTCTCACCAAAAGTATTCAGAAAACGTTTCTGCGGTGTAGGATTCATTAACAATGGAATGGGGGGACATGGAAAAATCTAAATAGAATACGCATTTCAGTAAATAGAGCTTTAAATCTTTTCCATTGAAAAATAAATTGCAGCTATATCTGAGACGTACATTTCGGGCACTGGCGTGAGTCTACCTAATGCGGACACTCTTGGATAAAACGTTCCTCTCACCACTGCAGCCGGGAGGAGATGTAATCCTGACACAGTCGTCGCGCAGGGGCGATGCCGATGCACTTCGGAGGAAGTCAGTTATCGTCCTGGCCTTGAAATGGGGAGTTTAGTGTGAACTCAGAGGTCTTTCAGTGAAACTCCTGCTGTTGATCGCTGGTGACCTAGTCGTGACTAAAGCTAAGAGAACTGAGCCGACCACTCGCGGAGAAGTGGCGATTACGCGGCTGGAAGTCTAAAGGCGGTCCGAATTGGACAAGGCTGTGAGATTCTACACCTTTGGGAGCCGCGAGACAGCCCTGTGAAGAGGGGAGAAGGCTGCAGTGGTTTTCCGATTGAAACGCATTCCGACACTGAAATGCGGCCGCGTTGCTCTTACTTTTAATAACTTAATGAAGCTACGGAAGCAGTCCACAACGCCTTTAACCAGTATCATAGGCAAAAACTTGAACTCTTCATCTCTAAATTACATAAAAATTTGAACATCAGGAAATTCTACTGACATTTCTCCCGTCCAATACAAATAATGCCTCCGGTGAGAACTCACACACAGCAATGTGGCATAAATAAGGGATCGTTAATAGTACTACTGCGCGGCTCAATTTTAGCCGTTTGCAGTGAAATAGTTGAATTGTGGGAAGCCAAGTTCTTAGAGCAGAGATTTCTTGCTGTTATATTATCTGAATTAAAAGTATTTTGGATAAACATTTACGGAGCTACGGCCAATTCAAAAGTGTCTATTTCTATGGTTTTAACGTAAAATTGGCCACATTCGAGCTAATGTGGCACATTGAGTCAAAAAAGTATTGTTTGATGATCAAAAAATTGTTGCGGGGTAACGTGGGCACCACCTCAGCCAAACACCCGTCAATAAAATTAACATGAAATAATGTTTGTTATTTTCTAAAAAGTAGCGAAAAAAGAGGTGCTTATGGCAACCCTAAACCCGTTTTAAAACCGGTTTTTGGTGCCGATATTGTTTTTGTATCGAAAAATAAAATGTTTTCACTAAGCCATTGATTTCTATTTTTTCCATACAGCCTAAAAATGTATATGTGTTGAATATATCTGTTTAATTTGGCGATTTTCGACAGGAGCTCGGTTCTTCTCAAAACTAGTGCTATAGCCTGAAATTTCATGGCAAATTCGCTGGTGAAAAGCATATTTTCAAGGGATTGTTTGTTATCCAGAAATTCGCAAATAATATACGCAAAACACGTAATTTTCCTAAAAAATGTACTCTAGAAAGTGGTCACGTTTAACCGGTTCTCATACATTAAAATTCCTGTCATACCCGAAAGATCAACAGTGATGAACATGCGATCTGCCGTGTATATCGCTGAGCTGTAGGTCAAATAGTTTAGGAGCTTGAGTGCGTGAAGTCTGGCTACATTTTGGCATTCTTTGAAACCCGCCATTTTTGTACATTTCTCATCCGAATGCGGCAAATAATGGCATTTTATGAACTTGTATTAAATTTTGAAACTTTATTTTGCTTCCTGTATCGAAACAGGTTTCATAGTATTGGAGAAATTTGCATTTTATGTCCATTCTTTTGGGTAACTGAAAGAGCGAAAATTCAGTGACCCCAATGTTGAGTTGGCGATTGTCGACAAATCTTGACCTCTATTCTTCTGAAAACCAGTGCCGTGGCCTGAAATTTCATGGCAAATGCACTGGTGATAAGCATACTTCCAAGAGATGATTCGTTTTCCAGAAATTCGCGAATATCGTACGCATAGTCACGCACGGTTACGTGGCTCGCCGCCGCTGGATTAATTCATTCCGGGCGCGTCATCGGATATTAGTTATTCCCTTAAGTCTAGTGCATATAGTTTCCTCGTGAGGTGGCAGAATCTCACCATCCTCCGCAGGATGGTGAGATTTGTTGCTAGCCTGTCCGTCGGCAACGGAGCTTTCTCATCCAGGTATCTCCCACCAGCGGGGCACCGCCCCAGGCGGGCGAGCTCGAAGCTCCCGATCGCTCTCCCGGCATGTGTGGTAGTGTAGTGCATGTTTGTAAGGGGTGAGAATAGGACACGGAAGAGGAAGGAAAGATCGCGCGCTCTCCTTGGACCGTTCTTTACACAACTGTGGTAAGCGCCTATGTGAAGAAAAAGAGAATAAAAAACTATGTATAGAAAAGGAGAATTTTCTAAAATGACATACGAATAATGTTTTATGGAACAATTTCGGGATGCTTACATTTACGCACTACTTGTGGAAAACAAGCACTCTGCCATCAATCGATCGAATAAATGAATTAACTAGGAAATATGCAAGAAGAGAATATGGGAGAGAGACGTTCCCTCCAACATCCCTTGTTACATGACACCACCTTCAAGAGTAGTTAACTAGAAGGGCACAGTCTCCTTCTCCCCTCCTTTCTGAGTCATTACAAAACACATCACATTTATTCAAATTTTCTATTAGCTCATCGTGGCAAAATCTGAGTCGAAATGAAGATTGTTTCAGTGTCAGTTAACGCCCACTACTCCCCCTGCTATTCTTTTACGTTTCGCATTAGGTAGTTGAGGCAAAACGAGGCGCCTGACTTTGAATATTACCTCCCCGTTGTGTATCCAAAGTGGAGTTGGCCAGCAACATTCCCTTGCTGCTCACCGGCCCTTAGCGTGAGGGGAGTAATGGATTTTAATGAGTCCCTCGGGGAGGGAACGAAGGCGGGACAGGCTGCTTTCGCTGGGGCGTTGCTGTTTGCAGCGTTTTCAAACATAAAATTGAGGGGAAAACAGCTCTGCGAATGGCGATGATAACTGCAAGTAAAACATTTATGAAATACCCAACAAAACTCGTAATGTACGCTTAATGCTTGGGACAATGACTACCAACTTTTCCTTTTTTTATGAATCCTTTTATTCTCTAAATAGGCTATAATTCATAATTTACATAAAGTAATATATTCAACAGTTAACTTCATGTAATTTTACATGAATTTAAATGTAATAATGAAGATTATAAAAATTATTCTTATTTGAGAAAGAAAATCTACAAACTTTTGTTCGTGTCAGGAAACAGCAGCATCACAAAAACTGAGAAAAATCAATGTAATACAGCTTCGGATGCCCACAAGAACTTGTATTTGCATTCACGTAGTTCTGGTATAGGAAAATAAAGTATGCAACTTGTGTATTTGCGAAAAGTGAGAAATTATAAGGAAGTGGCATACGGCGTTTAAAAGAATTGTTCATTTTACTTCAAAAACACATATTTAACCGCTTTTAAAACCTTTATTCCCATTTTCAATACTTATTACAAGTTCAAGAGAATATTATAGTAATTAAAATTACATGGTTAATTCGTATTACATTTACGATATTAGTTTATGATAAAGTAGATTCGAAAACGTTTTTATAATATTTTTCACAATTGCAATTATTTTTAAAATTACAATTCTACAATTTATTTGTAACGACATACTTAAAAACTCATTGATTGTAAAATTTTTCACAGATCCTCTTGGATCATACAATAGTACTTAATATGCAGTTAGTACAATGTAGTATATAGTACAAGAGACGGCAATTACAATGCAAGTTGTATATATAAGTAGATAATATCTCATTTTACTACATGACGTGCACTACTATATTTTTTAGTACTATACATTTTAGTACAAGTGTATGAGGCAATCAGAGCAGCCGTGATCCTACAGTTTTCTGGCGTGAAAGAAATTATTGCCCTCATTGCTTCATATAATGCAAGTGATTGCAATAGTGACTGTACAAAAATATCTGAAATATAGTGAATGATACATATCGCAAATTTTTCAAGCGTCACTTCTACAAATCTCTCTTCATCACCGCGCTTAAATAGCTTGCGTGCAATGTACAAAACCTAACATATTAGCCGTTTGAAATGCCATTTGCGAGGAAATTGCATATTTTGCTGGATATATCGCCAATAATTTGTGATCAACAAAGTTAAATGTAAACAAATGAGTAACATGGAACAAAATTAGCTGACATGATAACAATTCCCAGAGGCTTTTTGTACATTAAATACTCCAACTCAACATTTATCACAATAACTTTTTGCAGAAAACTTTTGAACGATACTGAGTGTGTATTTAAGTAAACTCATTGGTTTAATCGTAAAGACATATGGAAGAGCATTGCATTTGGTAGTTATGAAATTCTTTTTATTGTATTTTTTAAACTGAAGAAACTACAGTGTTCTAATATACTCACGCATTATCAGAGAGGTTTTAACCATTTTAAAAGCAAAATTAGACACGCTTTCAAGGAATGTGTACTTAACAAGTAAGAAAGGTCTAATTTGCATCAACTGTTTGAAAAAATTTTGTTTACGAAAAACATAATTACACCTTAACGCAATTTAATTTCTTCATTTTTGTGAATTCATTAAAACAATAACCAACATTGAGAGCGCATATCAGGTTCAAAAATACAATATTCTTCAGTAAAACACAGAATATTTGAAAATTATAATATTTAAAAATTATATTAACCGTGTACAGCAACTATAACTAGTGGTGCTACAGAATGGCACAGACTTTCCCGTATTAGTTTTGTTTCCTTGGGTCTTCGCTAGATAATCGGAATTGCCACAAACTCTTTCTTGCCAGCTGTCATCTATCACCACCAAAAGTACTTTTTTTGTCATTTTCTTAATTTTTCGGTTTCCTATTTAACGAAAATATTAATTTTAGAATATTAAAAAACACAAAAACCTAGCGCTAAATGGCAATTTTCTTTTAAAAATTATGTGCCGTTTAAGAGAAAATGGCGTTTTAGCGCTACTAAAAATGTGAAATTTCAAGCTCATTTTTACAGAAAATAGTTGAGTTTTCAAAATACTTTATTTGAAGTTATTTGAAGCACATACACTCACAAATATAACAATGTTTACAAATTGCGGATAATGTGCATATTAAAGATGTGAGAGATCTTTCAAAAAATTTACATTTATATAATTTTTGAAAAAACAAAAAATAACTCAAAATAAACTGTACGTCATATTAAAGAGTGTAATTATCACTATCGGTTACAAAAGTTTCAAGAAAAAATTTGCACCCATATATGAGGAAATGGCGTTTGAGCATTTCTGAAAATGTCGAAATTTGTGCTACTTTTCACAGCAGATGGTTGTGTCCTCGAGAAACTTTACTTGACATTATTTAAAGCACATATACTCGTAAATATGATAATGTGAAAAAACTGGTACTAATTTAAATATTATCGACGTAAGAAACATGTGAATAAATTTACATTTTTGTAATTTTTGAAAAAACCAAACAAAAGACCAATATGGCTTTTATGTCATCTGATAGAGTAAATTTACCACTATCCTTACCAAACGTTTAAAGAAAATATTTTGAGAAAATCTTGTTTTTGTAATTTTTTAATGTTGCGCATATTGCACGCAATATTGCACGAAAACTACTAAAATTTTGAGAAACATTTACGTGACATTTATGAAAGAACTCAATATGCAGAACAAATTTTATTTGAAGAAAACATCTCTATCTTCAATTTTGTAGCTGGACAAAGACGCCAAAAAATTTCAAACTTTCACAATTTTCGAAAATTCAGAGTTATTCGTGAAAATCGGACCTATTAAGTTTCAAGTTAATAAGTGTATTTTACTCTATTCATGCTAGAAATTTAAAGAAAAAATTTGGAGCCGTTTTTGAGAAAATTTTGAAAATCCCCAGGGGGCTTCATATAAAGTACTACCAAATTTTGAAGAATCTTTTCCAAAATCTCAAAGCTTTGACTAGAATCATATCGACCAGGGAATATCCTTTTTGGAAGAAATCGTACGTATGGTTTAGGCGCTAGCAGTGTTCACAGACGGACAGACAGACGGACGGACAGACGGACGTTTTCCTTTCAATTGAGTTTGTGGTATCAAGGACCTAGAAAACAGGGTTTCTGGCTACACCACGTATTAGGGGATTTTTTTCCTTAATTTAGCAACTGGTTTTATCCACTTTTTTGCTTTCACGACCCGGCAATTAAATTTTTTCCGCCGAAAATTGGCCATTTTTTCGCGCAGCACTACATAACTTTCCCTATACTACGTATATCACTCCGTGTATACTACGTATATCACTCCGTGTATACGTACGTATACGGGAAAGTAAAAATTATGTGCTGTTTAAGAGAAAATGGCGTTTTAGCAGTACTAAAAATGCGAAATTTGAAGCTCATTTTCACAGAAAATTTTTGAGTTTTCAAAATACTTTATTTGAAGGTATTTGAAGCACTTACACTCACAAATATAATGATGTTTACAAATTGCTGGTGATGTGCATATTAAAGATGTGAGAGATCTTTCAAAAAAATTACATTCATGTAATTTTTGAAAAAACAAAAAAAACTCAAAATAAACTTTACGCTATACTAAAGAGTGTAATTAGCCCACTCCGTTACAAAAGTTCGAAAAGAAAGTTTGCAGCCTTATATGAGAAAATGGCGTTTGAACGTTTCTGAAAATGCGAAATTTTGAGCTACTTTTCACAGAAAACGGTTTGCGTTTCTGAGAAACTATACTTGACATTATTTAAAGCATATGTACTCCTAAATATAATAATGTAAAAAAATGGCCGGTAATGTAAATATTATCGACATGAGAAACATGTGAAAATATTTACATTTTTGTATTTTTTGAAAAAACCAACCTATAAAGCAATATGGCTTTTATGTCATCTAATAGAGTACATTTACCACTATCCCTACCAAAAGTTTCAAGAAAAAATTTGGAGCCGTTTTTGAGAAAATATTGTTTATGTAATTTTTTAAAATTGCACATATTGCACGCAATATTGCACGAAAACTACTACAATTTTGAAAAACATTTACATGACCTTTATGAAAGAACTCAATATGTAGAACAAATTTTATTTGAAGAAACAATCTCTGTCTTCATTTTTGTAGTTGGAGAAAGACGCCGAAAAAAACTCAAACTTTCACAATTTTCAAAAATTCAGAGTTATCCGTGAAAATCGGACCTATGCCATGTTAATAAGTGTATATTACTCTATTCATGCTAGAAATTTAAAGAAAAAATTGGAGCCGTTTTTGAGAAAATTTTGAAAATGTCCGGGGGGGCTTCATATGGAGTACCTCCAAATTTTGAAGAATCTTTTTCAAAATCTCAAAGCTTCGACTAGAATCAAATCGACCGAGGAATATCCATTTTGGAAGAAATCGTACGTATGGTTTAGGCGCTAGCAGTGTTCACAGACGGACGGACAGACGGACGGACGGACAGACGGACGGACAGACGGACGGACAGACGGACGGACGGACAGACGGACGGACAGACGGACGGACAGACGGACGGACAGACGGACGTTTTCCTTTCTATTGGGTTTTCGTTATCAAGGACCTATAAAACAGGGTTTCTGGCTACACCACGTGTTAGGGGATGTTTGTCTTAATTCAGCAATTGGTTTTATCCACTTTTTCGTTATCACGGCCCTTCAATGAATTTTTTCCGCCGAAAATTGACAATTTTTTCGCGCAGAATTACATAAGTTCCCTATACTACGTATATCATTCCGTGTATACGTACGTATACGGGAAAGTAAATACTTTTATAAGTCATAAAAATATGTCAAATCATTTCTGAGAATGTTAATCAACATAGATATTTTTGAATCGTTTCTTGGAAAGAAAAATATGACACATTCGTTAGGCGTACAGTTATCTTCAGATGGCAGATTAGGACTTTTGAATTTAAACTAATGACTCTTGTACGTAATTTCTCGCCATGGTAACGGATATGTGATATAATACCGCAATTGCTGTCTTTATTGAAACATCTGTTGTCACTTGTAAAGCTCATTGCAAATCACAGAACAATATGTGCGAAAACCAATTCTTTCAAAGCTGATATGTCAACAGAAGTTCAACAAATAAATTATATTTTTGCTTTAAAATTTAGAAGTTAATAACGTGACCCACCAGTGGAAGTCGCCGCTGTCTACAGCTACCGCTGTTGTTCCCACTGCAGTGTTGTTAAAGCATCAATGAACGTTTGGCATATACGCATGTCGAATATTTGCTTATTAATTCCAGAGTGCGATATTCTATAATTCTCTTCTAATTTCTTAACTACAACTAAATGTAAATTGAAGAAGTAACTTATTACGCTAGAAATTTAATTTACTCTAATTAGTTAACTACAACTAAATAATTACTATAAATAAGACTAAACTAAACTGAAATATATTAACATTAAAACTACGAAATTTAAATATTCTATTTACATACACCACTTTATCATTGCCGAAGATACCACCTTCTTTCACAACTTCTTTAACAAGAAACACTCATCTAGAAATAGCCAGATAATGAAAAAATATTCTGTGAATTTCACGCCTTATCCCAAAGCTCCTATTATTAAATTGCAACACGATAACCCTTGTGATCAAATAGCTGGAAAAAGTATCGTACATTAAATAAAAGTTCGTAGAAAATTATCATACTCACTTTTTTCAATCCTTCTTTCATATTACGTTTAAATCAAGCTTTTTATAGAGAAAACAAATTAGGCCAATTTAATTAGGGTTCCGATTGGTTAAAAGAAAGTACATGAGAATACAAATTGTAGAATAGAGTGAAAATCTAATTAATATTGGGATTTTAACAGTAAATTATAATTAAAACAAGGCTTAGTTAGACTTGCGGTCTTGGGCGATCGCGCGGTTTCTACAGAATCGGGGTGAAACCCCGGTCTCTTCGTAGGCCATGAATGAAACGCTCAGAGCAATAAATATTTCGAATTGATCACATCAATATTACACTTTTCGAGCTAGACCGCGAACTTCATGCATATTGCGTATGTTTACTGGTTGCGCGGATCGAAAGGAAATACATATAACTTTACCTGTCACCAAAAATTAAACCAAAGTAGCCCATTTTTATTTTGCATAATTGCATATTTCTCAGATATTTTTCTTTACGGGCATATATTAATTTATATGACTTTTTCGTGTTCTCACTTCAAACCCCGTATTTGGCAGTGCATTTATACGCAACAAAGGTGAGCTTTGGCGGCCTAGGCCAAGAACGAATTTTAAGAGGACGATTACCATGGCAACGTCAAGTAAACCAGACAATGTACAAATGACTGTTGACATATAGTGAACAAATATTTATTATTTTTTGAATACAAAATGTTTTTAATTGAATATTTGCTCTATAATGTTAAAAGTTTCTCTGTCTGGGACTATTGTACAAATAAAGTTTGTTATCTTACCCAATTAACCTTCCAGCGGGCGCGCTGTCGTTAATTTTACAGCAGATTTTTTGTTTTGCTCTCAACTCATTGTTGTCAAAGACTTCTGAGTTCTTGGTATTCCTTGCAGGTATCTTTAGTTATGCATTTCTGCAGCCACTGTTTAGTTTGCACGCTATATTCAGTTTTTGTAACGCTCTATTCGGGATAAGTGCATGAGATTGTGAGAGAGAGAGCAGCAGACTTTTCTTGCATTTCGGGAATATCCTGTTCTCTTTCCCCCAACACCTTCGATAATTCAACTTATTCAGAGGGATTTGAAGGACCAGCTTTGGACAGGTTGCATCTGTTTGTGAGATTACTGCTGTTGTACTTTAAGGAAAGTAAGTTTATGAGTGACATAAAACACATATATTAAATTCAAGCATAATAGGCAACTAAGAGATACAGTGTTTGATCAACATTTGCACAGTTACACATGCAGACATTTTCTTCCGCTCGCGTCAGGGGACACGAGGCAGAAAGGCTCGCAATGAAGAAACTGTCACAGTCTGGCGCTCGCCAGAAACACACCATCACATAACACGTGGCACAGGCAGCATTTCAGGCAGCGTTATTGAATTCCCCTCGCGTTAGGCGACACAAGGGAGAGGCTCGTAATGAAAAGATTGTTGCAGCTTACGGTTACTAAACGCTGCACCTTGAACTGAACACGTAGCACGTGTCGAAAACAACGTTCTGCGAGTATTGCACAGACTTGATTTTAAACTGAACATGTAGCACATGTCGAAAACAACGTTCTGCGAGCATTGTACAGACTAGACCTTAAACTGAACATGTAGCACATGTCGAAAACAACGTTCTGCGAGCATTGCACAGACTAGACCTTAAACTGAACACGTAGCACGTGTCGAAAACAACGTTCACGAGGCTTGCTGACACGAGGCTCAGACCAGACAACTCCTACTGCGTCGGATGACGCAGGGAGAGAAGCTCGCAGCCAATGAGAGAGTGTCATTGGAAATTGAGCTTTATTAATTAAAATGGAAACGTTCGAGTTTTATAAATTTAGTGAATGTTTTACGTGAGATTTTGAATTTGGTGAATTTTGAACCTGGTGAATTTATTTTAAACGCATTATTTTGATTTGATTAGATTTTATACATGACAGCGATTACGATTTCTCGGAAGCGATGTAGCTGTTTGATTGTTGTCTTCGATTTGTGCCGGAATGAAGCCAATGAAATGTGTACTGCTCAATTATTTTACAGACGTGCTTTTAAAATTTTAAGGAGTCGTATTCGCTCCGCTGTCCCCCCAGAAATATTGTAATTAATATTATTTATTATATTATATTATGTAGTGTGCTCCGACAGTGACGTAAACTTTACACTGCGCGCCGGCTGTTGTGCTAAAATATTGTATAATAATTTGACCTAATCGAAATTTTCTGTAAAATGTCCAGTTAAAGAATTCATGTGAACGAAAATCAGAATATTCTTCAAGAGCTGTCTGATCGGAGGAAGATCATGAATTGGATAGTGACAGTGACAGTAAACGAATGTTGAAAATATAGACGAGCATCAGAACGATACTGGATCGGAACAAGATCTTTTTGATACTAAATACGAACGTTTAACAACGGATATGTTTTTTGGTAATAAATATCATTCTTAGATATTATAATGCGACATAAAATTCCATTGTTCTACAATTTCTTTAATTTTTTCGAGTCATTGAATGTCGTAAAATTTACGACAAGCGCCTGCTGGCGTGAACATTTTACGCGCGCCCGCTGGAAGGTTAAATTACCTTTACTTATGAAAGTGTAATACCTGTTCTTAGAGATATGCCAGCATTGTTGTTTCATTTACCACGGTTACATGTTTATCTCTTTTCCATTTTAAAAAGAGTTCATACTCTCATTGGTATAAATCATTTGATTTTTGAGGAAGTAGCAGCTGTAGCCAAAGAGTATATCTTCCTCAATCTCTAGAATATCGCACTCCATACTTACGAACCAAATCGCCAATACCAGCTACAAATTTTACACGCTTTATCAATTATGACAATATTGACAACTTCAGAGTCGATAATACAGCAGCATATCTGCCTCTATACGACGAAACCGCATGGTATAAATGAGATATCTCTAAAAATTGAAAACTAAAATGAGTGTACGAAAAATAGTTGAACGCACCTCGGCCGACCGAAATTCAATGATTTTGGACCCGGTTAGTTTACCAACCTCATTCAAAATCATTTTTCGGCCTTGATACATAAATAACTATATTGAAGTGCATATATTCCAGGATTTTGTGGAGAAGTGGGTCGAACTATACTATAAAAATTAAGTAAATTAGGTTTTATAATAAAAAATATTGCTTGTCCGAACACTCCACTTATGTAATACGGGATAGTAAAAAGTATGGTGCTAGTCCCATTTTCGGTTATTGAACAACAAAATTAAAGATAGAGATTTTTGCTTCCAGGTCTGTTGTACAAAAGTAGCTCTTTAGAAAAGGTCATGTACAATTTTTAGTAAAAGTTAGTAATTTTCGCTGTTTTTTTAAATTAAGAAAAGATGTATGGGTGACCCGCTATACATAACGATAACTTTGTAATATTGCGAGAAAGTATTTGCTATTGTAGTACCACTAGTTTTATTACATTAAAAATATATTTTTATTATAAGCGTTGTGTACTACAGTTTAAAATGAAGATTATATAAACGTTATCTATGGCTGACTATACTTTTGTTTAACGCATGGTCTTCATTTTAAGCGCTTATACTAACAGTTTTAAGTGCATGGTTGCCAGTGTTGGCAGATTGTTTTTCGTCCACGTCGTGGTTTTTGACACATTTTAGTGAAAAAAAGCATGATTTGCTTGGAAAAAGTGGGACAAAATAAAAATATTTTAATTGTAAGTATCGAAATAGATACATTTATACAGATTTCAGTCTCAAACAACGTAGTTAGTAGGTTAGCAAATTTCACCAGTTGATATTTTCTAGATATTTTCGTAATCAGAAGAAGACGTACACGACTTTACGAGAGCTTTACGATATCATTTAATCCACAATGGGAAGCACTCCATTTTTTTCTTACATAGTCGACAACATTCTTTATAGTCATTTGACTTTACCTCGCACAGCTAGATAAAATCACGTTTCTATTTAATGTTGTACTTTGTTAACCGACGTTTTCCTAGTTTAATTTTCGTAATGGGTGTGTCTTGCGCCGAGAAATCAACTTACCCAAGAAGGATGTTTGACATATCCAAAATGTGAAACGAGAATAGCGCGTTGCGACCTGCGATGGCGTCGATACCGCTACCTTGACAATCCATGATGCAATCGACGACCTACTCGCCGAAGATCCGACTCACATTGCATTATGCGATGACTGACTCTCCCGCTACTGCCACTGAGATTTCTTTCGTGTACTTTTTTCTTGTGTTCTTTTTTGTTGTATTTTTTGCATTGGGCAATTTAAATCAGAAGATTTTACAAAAGCGTGATTTGGGCTGTACCGCATGAGACATTCTATTTTAGTCTCAAAATGCGGGACGTCCCGCGAAAAGCGGGACGTCTAGCAACACTGATGGTTGCAAGCATATTTTTAACTTTTTTAGTGCATGGATTTCCGGGGTATTCTTGGAGCAAATGGTTGCGAGAAAGCTTATACTTGCTCGCAATATTTGTAACTTTTACAAAGCATTATGCATTTACATTGCAATTTAATATAGATATAAGTTTTCGCACTTAATGTTGTTCTTCGATTTTTATTTTCCAGTTAATTAATATTAAGTTAAACAATGAGCAGGTATTCTCAGAATATCTTTTTGCCTCCAAGCACTGCTCAAATTACTCTCAGTACTAATAGCACCTCCAACAACCCGCGGGAAATTCAAATATACCATTTCGAATATTTTCGAAAATATAGAGAGTGGCCCGAAAATACGTTCAGCACCAATTTCTGTACCGTTCTTTGCTGTACCGTGAAAAAGTTATAAAAAAACCTGGAGTCGTTTGTGAGAAAATATATTTTTTTTAATTTTAAAATTGTCTGTTTCATGCAAAAGTACGCAAAAATACTCATATTTTCGAAAAATTTGGCATGACATTATTTCAAAATCTATTTTTTATCGAAGCGAGGAGGGGATTTATCTGAGAATTTCCAAAGCGTGAGTGATATTTAATAGGACTATTCCACGAGTAAAATTACGTCCAACAGAGTTCCAAAATAGGCCACTTATTGCAAATAACTGAAAACTATGTCAAAATCAAAGAGGTTAGGTTACGGTACATACGCGGTTTATTGAACATCGACATAGCGATCGATGTACACCGCCTCCTAAGATAGATGAGACACAGTTTATAATTGGCCGGTTGGGAGTAGCGGTAAGAAACATCGGATAGAAAAGCGATAAAATTTTAGAGATACACCGCCCTGATTGGGACATTTTGTGTGTATCGTTAAAAACTATTGGTTTTAATTTCACGAGTGGAATAGTCATCATAATTATTGTTGTAGGAAGGTACCAAAAAATGATATTTTGTAAATTTCAAAAAATCAGGGGTTTCAACGAAAATGAAACTTGCATTATTCCCTGAAGCTCCTTTAGTGCCTTTTTTGAAATTTTTCAATAAGTCCCAATGAAATAGTAATTTTGTATGAGCAAGCACAAAAGAAAAAATCAAATTTTAATTCATATTTTGTGAAAGCCGAAGTTATATTCTGAAATAAATTTTTGTTACAGACAATCTTTCAGTACTCATCTGACGTAAAAAAAACAAAGCAAATCGCTCAGATATTGTATATACATTATCCTGAATCCATAAACAACTCCACCTGACCAGAAGTGTTTCAATCCGAAGGAAACGCACAGATCCATTCGTTTGTCAAACCCGCTTGCCTCGTCACGCAACGCATTATCCGCCGGCAACTCCACGCGAAGTTTCCGAATTAATTAGGGCATGTTCCGATTAATTCGGTGTCTCCGAGAATTATACTGTTCCGCGACCTGCGAGAACTGTCGCCATCCATAATTCCGCGTCCAGACGCAGGGAGGGGAGGTGGTGGGACACGCCCCCCTCCCACGCGGTGTGCGGATCCTGCGCGGAATCGGAAATATGTCCTAGTGCGGTCGGCCTCCGCTCGCCCCGCCCACCCGCCCCCCCCACCTCGACCGGCCAGCCCCGCCCGACCGGCCCCCCTTACCCGCTCTTCTCACTCTGCCCGGCCCCCGTGCTCCGCCCCGCTCTGCCCACCCTGCCCCGCTCATTCTGCCCCGCCCAACCCCACTCGCTCGCTCGCCCGCCCACCACGCCCGCCACGTCCGCTGCCCTCCCTTCCCGCTTTCCCCGTGCGCGGCGCCATCTCACCCACTCCACTCTTCCCCGCCCCGGTCCTCCCGCTCCCCCCCGCACACCCCGCCCCACCCGTTCATCGCGCCCCCCGTCCGCACCGTCCATTAGGCCCTCCCCGCCCGTTCAGCCCTTCCAACCGCTCCTGCTCCCCCGTCCAACCCCTCCTCCTCCCCCGCCCCCGCCACCATGCGCGCGCGTGCGGAGCACCCGGCAGGCGGCCGCACCCCCGCCGGCGTGTTTGTAATTTCTGCCCGCCCTCGGACCCGCAGATAAATAAACCGTCTAATTAAAGGCCCGAAGCGGGGGTTGAGCGAGTGGCGAGCAGGGGGGACGCTGGAGAGAGGGCATGCGTGGGAGCATGGAATACCGGGCCGGACCGGACTCGGACGAGCGCGCTCTATTCAATTAACGCGAGCGCGCGGGGGGCCGTTCTTGCCTGGGCCCCATCGACGGGAGCGCCGTAATCTCGGTTTTGTCTCGCTCCCGCCGCGCGGCGCCGCGCCGCAGAGCCGGTCGCGGCCGCGTCGTTTCGACTCGCTGCTCATGCTCTCTAGTCGAATCTCGTTAAATCGACTAAACGAATCTGGAGAATTCCGATTCTTACTTATTGCGAAATATGAGGAAACTAGAGAAAAGCTCTTAAAGTTCCAAGACATATGGAATTAATTCTTGGTTGTATAGGCATTGTGCCACCTGAAATTCGAAATTTACCGAACGAAACGTTCGTGACTGGAGACAATTGCCAGAAATGCTCACGACGTAAGAGTCTACGTAGAGTGAAGAACTCGAACTCTTGCCTGCTATTTATGGTCATTATCAGTTCCCGACACGAGGTTCTGCTTCTGCGCTGCAATTATTCCCTCCACCCCCCTCCTTTTGGGCATTTCTGGGGTAACGTATTTCTTCTGATCTTTGCATTTGTGTTTTAAAGTTAATAGAAAGTGCATTTTTCAATAAATCGATAATAATAAATCGATAATATTACGCCATCGGAAGTAAAAGAAAAGTAACGTTAATTATTGAATTGCAAGAAAAATTTGTGCGTTGTTCAATGTGTCGAATCCAAAATTAAATACACGAAGAAATTCTTAGTTTTCATTATTTGAAAATGTACTATAAATTGAAACATTTACCACATTAAGTATTTATTTTCCGTTATTACTTTTGCAAATTACCTGAAAATTCCATTCATTGATACATATTTGTACAAATAATTAAAATATTTTAATATTTTATTAAATATTCAGAGAAATGCATAAAAGTGAACTAAAATCGGACACCATAATTATGTGCATTATTTTCAAATTCGACATTTTAATTAAAATGTATGATACCAATCGTCTATGTTATTTAATATATCTTTCATTCCAATTTTCTTGTCCCAAATTTCTTATAACAATTGAAGAGGTCAAGGTAATAGCATTCTAAGTCACATTTTAAGAAAACGGAGAAAAATCAAGTTAAATAAAAAATGGTGGTGCAAAAGAGCAAAGAAGAAAAAAAACTCTAACTTGATTCTCAACTATATGAACGAAAACTGGTCGGACCACCAAAGTACTACACAGGTAGTTCACCTTCTTAGATCACAAATGGTGTTAGCAAGTAATTTTACATTTGTGTGGGTTTACACCACTATTGCATTCCGCACCAGTATTTGTACCAAATATCTTCGGAAAGAAGTAATTGATCACTTACCCATTACTCTCCCTTCAGGGATCTCTGCCGAATTGCTCTCCCTCGCCGGCACTCATCGCTAGATCTGGACGAGAATTCTAGCGGCCGGCTGTTCGCATAAGAAGTTTTCCTTGCTTCCTCCAATCAACACCAGGCGAATGCCGGAGCAGTACCCTAAAAACGGACCACGGACCGCGCGTGAACTTCCTTTTCTCTTCCGTGTCTCCTCTTCCTTTCCTCCTTCCTTTCTTTCCTCTTCCTATCCTCACATTTTACTCACACACGTAACTTATATGCACTATACTATTTCACATACCGGGAGGACAGTCGAAAGCTTAGAATTCGTGCCGTCTGGGACGGTGCCGCGCTCGTGGGAGATACCTGGTTGGGAAAACCGCAAGTCGATAGTTAGGCCAGCGCGAGATCTCGCCATCAAACAGGGGAAGATCACTGCCACCTCCCACGAAAAAGCTTGCGCTACACTTTCGGGACTAATGACCTTAGCAGTTGATACATCCGGAAGCATTAATCAATGAACCGCCGCCACCCTCGTTCGCAGAGCCCTTCGCACGGCGCGCGCGCCCTCTGCGACACGGAGGCGCGTCTCGCTGAGCCCAGCCTCCTCTACTTAATCGAATCTCTCTTGATCAAGGCCGTTGCCGGAACTTGGATCGTCTTGGGTTCGCGGCATGCACCGGCTGAGCTTCCCCACATCCAGCATCACCGTGTTTCTGCAGGGACTCTGGCAGGCCCTATGCATGCCCGTTTGCATGTTCGTATGCAAACGGTGGCGGATTTTCTAGAGCATATATATATATATATATATATATATATATATATATATATATATATATATATATGCATATATATATATATATTGAAACGTATTATTATAATATTATTATTATTATTATACGTTTAGCATAATGAAGTGGCGGCCGACCCTGTTCAAATAGCGCAGGGCAGTTATGACCGTTGCCGCTTGACCCGTTCCGAATGGGTCAGGAGAGCGCGCCAGCGAGAGCGGGCGCGTGGTCACCAATTACAACAGTGTGTAAAAGAACTCGGTAGGAGACGGGACGGACGCGTTGGCTCGAGGGATTTTGAGAGCAGTCGAGGAACTGAGGGAACGTCAAGTGTGATAACGGACAGTGAACATAGTAGTAACCAGCGTGTGGATGAATACGATGAACAATATTCAACATCTAACCGGAGTTCGCAATATAAAGAACTGAGCAAGTGCGAAATATCAACCGGGAAGCGAGTTTCGCCACGTGTCGGTGCAAATGATGATGAAACATATGGCGAAGTCTGGAGATAGAGTGTTTATGAGAAGCGTGTTCACCGAATAGACAGTGTGAGAGGGATGGATAAAAATAAACATAAATAGTGCCTGGAAGAAAAGTGTTTGGAGGGAGCATCGTGTGAAGGCGCGTGGGCCCTGAGCCGCATGCAGCGGCGGCCGATCGTGGCTTCGGGTAACGACACCGACCGAGGGCAACCGAGAAATGCCGAGCTCGAGGGGGTACGGCGCCTTGCCTGGAAGCTGAATGAATCGCCCATATAAATATCAGGTTTTCTTTTTCCTTCGTGTTTGGAATAGTGTCTTAGGAATAAATGGGAAGTGTAACTGTGATTTGTAAACGTGTGATATTAGAAAAAATGGAAAGTGCATCTGTATTTTTGTTAACATGTGATATTAGAAAAGTGGAAAGTGCAGCTGTGATTTGTTAACATGTGATATTAGAAAAATGGAAAGTACAGCTGTGATTTGTTAACATGTGATATTAGAAAAATGGAAAGTGCAGCTGTGATTTGTTAACATGTAATATTAGAAAAATGGGAAATGCAGCTGTGATTTGCTAATATTTAATAGTAGAAAAATAGGAAGTGTTGTTGTGATTTGTTAAAAGTTAATATTAGAAAAATGGGAAGTGAGTTGTGATTTGTTAACATTTAATATTAGAAAAATGGGAAGTGTCACACAATGTACTGAGTTGTTGTGAAATAAAGTATTGAAATATACCCTTATCATCGTCTCATCAAGAGTGTGGTTGTAATTATGGCCTGTTCCAAATTTATATTAAGATTTGGGCGCCAGAAACAGGTTACATTAATTACTACCAAAGTTTTCCCATCTAATTTAAACAAAATTATATAAACATCCAGCGAGCTTGGGTCGATGGGTCCGGATACAAATACTCGCTATCGCCTCGATAGCCGATTACCTGATCTGCCAACTATACAGTATGGCGTGGAATCTGAAATGTAATAATTATATGCTTCCAACTAATTAAAGATTATGATTGACAAATGAAAACTCCTTTCATTTCCAAAGAACAAAATTCAATAATTTATTTAACGTTAAGTTTTAACAATTAATTTTATGGTCATGACCTTTTAAATACGTTATCTCTTTTGTACTGCAGTATTTCTTTACCGTTTTGCTTGCCGACGCTCCGTAGTCGCTTCTCACTTGACCGTTGTTGGTTCCAAGTTTCGCTTCTTTCTTCCGGTCTTGCGCTGCTGCTGACACGTCCAGTCCACACTGCATAAACTATTTATCGGTTCTTATCCGATGCTCCCAGTTCCTAATTTTTCCCACTGGTTATGTAAAACATTAAAGTTCAACTGCAATATCCGAAAAACTGTGCAAGTCCTCCGCGAATTCACTTCTGGCAAATAATTCTCAGAGTCCGAAAAAACTATTACTTCTCTCACAAAAAAATATACAAGTCCCACTTTCCTAATATAATGTCCGCAAACGATCTATACACCACGTCGTCTACTATCAAAATCCGCGATCTTCACTCCCCGACACCCAGAGTCAGAATGTTCTGTTCAATGTGTTCTTTAACCCTTTATGATTCGGTAAGCGTCCCTCATTCTATTTTTTCAAAACACAGCGGCAAAATTAGACTGTCTAATCTTCACTAGCCAACCCGTGCGTCTTTTACGAACCCAAGTAGCCACGACCCCGTCAGTCATTCGTTTTTGAACCAACCACATCTTATTTTCTTTAGCTATCTAGCCAGCGTCCTGACATCTTCAAGGCCTGTGTACCGTTTGTTGACCTTGCCAACCTCTGCGCTGTCGTTGCTAAGGCCGTATACCGCCATATTTCATACCCATTTATCCACCCCATGTACAGCTAATATTATTAAATAAAATTTGTAATATTCTGGTATATCACAGTATTGTCCATGTTCTTTGTATTTCAGATGAATGTGCCAAAACCCAGAGCCCATTCGCGAACTAAGATCACTTGTCCCACCCATAAAATCATTGCTGAAATGAACTAAAAAGAGGAACGTTTCAATATATATAAATATAGACATATATATGTATGTATATATATATATACATACATACATACATACATACACACACACTAGCTGACCCGGCAAACGTTATTTTGCCTTATAAATTATTCCTATGATTATTTCAGTAGAAAAAATGACTAACTTATTGACAGTGTTTGAGGATGTGGTATATATATGAATTAAAGAGGCATGGAGCGCTGTGAACGATGATGGAATATAAAAATAACACAATACCAAACATTTATATTTTTAATTTATTGTAATTTATTTTTCAAAATAATATACATCGCTAATTATAATAATTTTACTAAAAAATATCAATAAGTCAACGCAATAGAGTGTACAATATTTTTTGTTATCCCATCTTTAGCTCACAAAATAAACTGGATAGTTTGCCCACTCGAGAGCATGCCACGTATAATTGGCCGAGGGAAAACATGGTGTGCTCAAATTTAAGCCAGAAACAGACATCGTTTGGCCTGACATTTATAGTCATCGCAAATGTCAATCTTAACGGAAATTGAAGACGTTTAAATTGAATTGGCACATCTGTGGGTATAATAGACATCCTTGGAAGTAATGTATTACACCTCGAAATTTGCCATTTAAAATGATGGCTTCGACAACGCTCTTCATTAACGTTTTTCATTACAGCCCTGCAAATTAATCATAAATTATTTAAAAATAATACCGAATTAAAAAAATGATCATTGTAAACGTCACTGTTACGATTGATTCCCAAACAATAAAAGTAACGGCCGAAAACTGTAGTGAGTGAGAAATGGTTTATTGTGTGAGATATCTCATCCCTACTCCGTGATGCTTACTGGCTCAGAAGCAATGTTGCCAGATGTGAAACTTCGGATTGCGGAGTTTTAAGTTCGAAAATGCGGATTTCTTTTAATGAACGCGGATTTACTAATATAATTTAAAAATGGGCTATTATTGCTTTCTACTTTAATCGAATAGAGAGAGATAGCATTTTGAATATTCAAACTTTGTCAACCATAGTTAACGGGGCATCTAACGATCGTTGTAATAACCGAGAAAATGAAAAATCCTCTAATTTTAATCCACTATCATGGAAGTTTGGATTTTTGGCATATGCATTGCTTAATACGGATTGCGGATTATGTGTTAAAAATGCGGTATAAAATGCGGAAATGCAGTGTATCTGGCAACACTGGTCAGAAATGACCCCGGTAGACGCCTGACGGGGATACTGATCAAGTGACAATTACATCATTACATTATGTAAATCAATCAGGGGTTTCTTCACGTATTGTTGCACTAAATGGCAGTAACAAAGAAAATCTATAACTCAAAATATTAAAAGACGTCAGGAGATAATAATTAACGATAATAAATAATTTTTCTCTAAAGGACAATCGTTTAAACAATCGTTATAAAATACATGTACACATTTTTAACTGTTCAACAATGAATCCGTTCCCTATTTTTTACATTCGAGAATTTAATATCAACTTCCGAAGGTTAACTAAACCTTAATTAAGGATAATTAAACATTTCGCAGCAAGAAACATCACAAACTATTAAAACAAAATTCCTAGTCTCAATGTCATTTTACCTGTAGTGAAATAGTAATTGCTGTTTTTTCCTGCTAATTGTAGCATTAATGATATATTAGTATCTAATATGCTTAAGAGTCTTCAAACCTAACGAAACAATGTATTGCGGAGACAAACATTTTTCCAGCTGAGACTGGCAGACTGTTCTGCCCCTCTATCTCTCTTTCTCCTTCTCTGTCTTTCTCCGTCTCTCTCTTTCTCCGTCTCTCTCTTTCTCCGTGTCGCTCTCTTTCGCCGTCTCTCTCCGTGTTATTCACATTTAATAGCAGATTCTGCACATCCCTGAGCAGGTGCGTAATATGGAGAAACACCGTGTAGCCGGTGAAATACCGCAGTGTGAAATACCTACCGTGTGTAGCGGGTTGCCTAAAAAGTTTAGTGCGAAAAATTAAAAAAAATTGGGGTGGACCACCCTTATCACTAAGGGGTATAAAAATAGATAAAAACCTATTCTCAGACCTACTGAATATACATATTAAATTTCATCAAAACCTGTCTAGTCGTTTCGGAGGAGTATGGTAACTAAAACTGTGACAGGAGAATTTTATATATAAGATATATGAAAAACGTTAATTATATATATATATATATATATATATATATATATATATATATATATGCTCATGGTATTTCATGACCATCTGTAGAGGAGTGCATTGCGTGGTTCATGGCATTAGTCAAATAATGACTTTTCTGTCAGTTAGCTGGCGTTTCGGAGTTTTATTACTCCATCCTCAGGGCTTTCTGTGAGTACAAGATTACACAAACATCCTCATAATTATTTAAATACTGAGCATACTGTTCCAATACGAACAGCCCAACAATCTGGCATGACCCAAAATATTCATGAATGATTGTCTGTGATGATGATGATTATGATGATGTCTGTGTAATCTCCTACTCCCAGCAAGCCCTAAGGGCGGAGTAATAAAACTCCAAAACGTCGGCTAATTGACAAAAATTTCATTATTTGGCCAGTACCCATGAATCACGCAATGGAAGTTGCTATACAGCAAAGTGGAATTCACCCGCTGGTTGTCGGCGAATTCTAGCTGCCAGTAGGTCTCATCCTTTACGTGGTTTCTCCAATCAATACTTGGCGAATGCCTGAGCAGTATCCTCACGAACGGGCCACGAATCGCGCGCGATCTTTCCTTCCTCTTTCTTGTTCTCTATTTTGTCCTTACTGCCCCTCCACGACATACACAACCACACACAATTACCTGCACGACATTGCTACACATCTTAGGAGACGAAACGAGAGCTTACAGCTTGAACGGGTTGGGACGGTGTCCTTCTGGGGGAGATATCTGGAGGAGAAATTCTCCGTAAGCCGTTTAGATCGAAGACAGAATTTACCATCGAGCGATCAAGGAACACCGTCATCTCCGGGGATAAAACATTGACTTCTCTAATAGTTCAAATGACTGAAGCAGCTGATGTGCTTGGAAATCTCAATCAACTATATCACTCAATCACTGCAAAATACTGCAGCAGAGTTAATCTCTTTTACTACATGAATTATTGTGCTTGATATGCTTATTGTTTACATTTAATTTACTTATGCAACTCTATGGGTTATACTGCTATTACCATTTCAAACCCAGGCAATGTGTCAATAAAAGAATATCTATTTGATGCCTTCCCACAGGTCAAGTGTCTGATCTATCCATAATAATGTATAATATGTATACTAACCTCCTGTATTTGTCATATGGTACCTTACTTCAGAAATACTTTGTAAATACGTGTGATTCTGTATTTCAAGCTTGTGGGCTCTCAAGACCTTGATGTTTATGCGACCTTTATTAATAAAGAAATTTATAAAGAAATAAATTTATAAAGAAATATAAAGTAAATACAAAATCAATCAATTAATCAATCAAGCGGCGAGCATTAACGTGGCAGGCACGGCAGAGACGCCTCACCGCCGCTCCCGGCTCGCGTTCGTTTGTCGTTTTCCAGCTCAGGTCGAGGGAAATGCTCGCATAGTGAGAGATTTTCTGCGTCTCATTATTTAGCAATTATGTGAAGTACTGCTGTGGGGATTTTTGGGATTTGGTGGCCGGAGCGGTTTTCAATTAAAAGCTCTCCACGCAACTAGAATAGTATCTCATTTTGTGATTACGGAAAAAGTAAACTAAAACCAACGTTAAAATGATATATAAATGGAAATATAACGAAGGGATGAGAGCGATGCAACATTACAACAAATAAACACAATGGTGAAGAAAAGAATACATAAATACGTAATAGCATTGTGTAAATTTTTGTGAGGTAAAATACTTATAAAATTTAGATTTTCAGAGTTCAGAATTTCTTTAAATACCGTGACTTCAGAAACATCATTAAATTTGTAGTAATGCATTGACCACTAACTCGCCTTTTAATGGTTGTAAAATTGTATGTTGTATTAAAGCAGGCGATATATACACTCATAATTTCGATTTGTACATGAAAGGAGTGGAAGAACTTTGCGTTGACCCTGTTTTATATCACGTCCGTCTATTACACAGGAAAATAAATTAAATCTATCTATTATGTATCCGATCTCTGTCCTGTCCTCTTCTGCTCTAGACTTCTCAACTTCCCGTGTTCCGGCCCAACCGCACGGAACCACAATGCCACCGGGAGAGTTGGCTCAGGGCATCAACTGATGTCTCTGCAGGGCCTCTGAGCGGGAAGTCCAAGGGTTTGACCCTACGACAACAGGATTTTTGTTACTTGCTCGCTAGCTAGGTGGAGTTCAGTCGCTGTCTGGAGGAGAATTCAAGCGGTCGGTTGCTGCAATAGTTTTGGGCCACGGACCGCGCCCGATCTTTCCTTCCTCTTCCTGGTCCTATTCTCACTCTGACTTACACGCACACATGCATTAGACTATTGTACATGCTAGGAGACCGGTCGGGAGATTAGAGCTTGTCCCGGCTGGAGCGATGTCGCAATGGTGGGAGATATTTGGTTGGGGAAAGGTCTCTAGGTAGTAAGTCGGCAGCAGATCTCGCCATTCAGATCACCGCCATCTCCAGATGAAAAACATCACTACACTTTCGTAACTAATGACCTTAGCAGTTGACGAGCCCGGAATTACTAGTGCCCAAGCAATAAATCAATCAATCTACCGTGCCCTTCCTCACTCTGCTCCGCGCTGTCTCACTCCGCCTCACCTGGCCCCACCCATTGCTCGTCCTACTGGACTATGTTCGCCATGAACTTCGTTGCTGCCACCATAGAATTTAGAAGCATCTATAAAGATATGCATTTTGAATACTTACTATAAATTTTCAGACACAATTTGTAACATTAATTACTCTAAACCTAATTGCTTAGTTGGCATGAATTAAATGCTTATAGGAAAAAGTTGTATGAGAGAAAGTTGTAGAATATTTCATTGCAATCGGAATAAAAGTGTAGGTTGGTTCAAAAGAACAAATATTCTTCTTTTTGTAATAGAAAATAACTTGAGAAACGTAGCCTAAGTTATGCCCAACAAAACACTAGCTTTCAATGAAAAGCCCATCGAAATCGGTTCAGGCATTTTCATTATTAGCTCTGACAATCACACCCAAAAAAATATGTAAAAACAATATAATTGGTGTTTTTATATCATCTAAATAAGCATATGAGATTACAAAAAGGTAAGATTACATGCATATGAAGTCACAGACAAGCAATGCAGTTTTATTTATAGATTAATAGTAATGCTATAGGGAATATTGAGTTTAAAAACTGAAATTCCAAAACTAAAATAAAATAAAATGTACGCAAAACCAAAGTATTCATCAAACATTTATTAACAATGCACAACTAATTTTGCTACACACTGTCTTGTAGTAGTTAGTTTCCTTATTCTTAATTCTGGGCAATATTTTACTTGTGCCCCACCGTCTTCTCAGCAGCCATCTATTGGCGCCTAAACACACTTTTTCAGACTTTTCTCAGTTTTCTCAATTTTTCGGTTCGTTAAGAGTAGAGTAGAATTTTTTCAAGATTGCAGAGCTTCGAATTTGGCTAGATTAACCGGGGAATATTCATATTGGAAAAACTCGTATAAATAGTTTAAGCGCTAATGTTTTTCACGGAGTGACTCTCGGACGTTCAAAAAACACAACTTTCTCGGTGTCAGAAGACCTCAAAACATAGATTTCCGTTGGAATATCTCAATCAATTTTCCGCCGCATGACGTACTAACTTATTATCTCTATTACTCCCCATATACGTACTTGTACGAAGAAGTAAAACTTATATTCTTACTTTTCATCTGACAAATACTATTCTCTCTTTCTCAAAAGTAAATTCACAATAGAAAATGAATTACAAAGAAATCCTTCACATGTCGCTATTACCGGTCTAAAGTATTACGAAAATGGGAGGAAAATGTTAAATAGATTTCAACATCTGCGAAAATCCATTAAAATGAAATTCCAGTTGGTTGCAACAGAGTTAATCTCACAGGTGATAAATTGAAAGATTTTTCGTCTGTTGGTTGGGTAAAATATGCAGATTATTAAAGCGGCAATAGAAAACGAACTCTTGTAAAGTATTGAGGGGCTGCAAAAGAATGAACATCCACGAGGCAAGCTTTCAATTACACGACGCTCAAGACTCTCCAAACTACAGATGTATTCACTTTTGATAGACTGATTTAATTGGTAGCATGTGGAATACTTTCATATAAAAATTCGTTTGAGTCGCGTTTTACCAAACAAATTTCAAAGTACCTCTAAAGGAAGTAGGGATGAGTACGCTCGGTGGGATCAATATTTTTCACCATAAGCTAGCCAAATTATTTCATGCTTGCAAAGTTAATTATATTACGTCTACCAAACCTTGTTAGACGATATACTAAGCTTCACTGAGATATAAAATGGGAAAACATCAGCTTGTCAATTGTTTAAGATATTTCAATAGAACATCAACATACTTCCATGCAGATAAAAATGAGTGGTATGTAATGTAAGACATGTTAACTAAGAAAACAAACAACTAATGATCGTAGACTGGAGGTAGTTTTGATCATTTGTATATTCTGCATTTTAGATATGACATTTTTATAATTAGTACCACAGAAGCACAACAATTCGACAATCGACAGATTTGTTTATGATGACCTAGACAGGTACCAGGTGATTGAAGAAATTTTGTAATTGCCAAAATGGTGATTTATCATTGAATCACGAATAAAACATTTGTATCTAATGTGGACTCTCATATTTTGCAAAACAGCAATTCTTAATGAAATCAATGAAGTTCATCCATTTGGATTAGGTGGCTCATTAAGGCAGTTACTCTTCAAAGAAGGGATAACATCTCCGCCCATTGGAATTCCCTTGGCAGATTGTACTTTGTTCGCATGGCCTCGATTGCGACTCGTCCCTGCAGCGGCTCCGCAAACACGTCGCCGTCGCTTTCCAGTGGCGTGTGCCCGGGGAATCAAAATATTTGCTTCGCCGGCGAAGGTATCGGCTTATACGCCCCATCCCCACTCCTCCCAGTTCTTGCCGCAGAGCTCGCTCCCCTCTTTGTGGCATCAAACGCACCACGTGACGTAATTCGTGATACGTGTGGTCCTTGTACTCCTCTTCCGAATTAAAAAAAGGTGAAATATGGACGCGCGACAGGATAAGAAAAATATAATATATAGGCTTTTAAAAGGTAATGAATATGGATGTTAACCCACCCTGCCGTCCCTCGTACGCATTCGAAATACAACGGCGTCCTTTTTTTTAATAAACGGAAGTAGTTCCTGAAGCTGTTTGTTGGATAGAAAGGGATATATCCACGTTTTCGTTTCCAGTGTAATATTTTGTTCCAGAGCGGAATCATTCATGGACGCACGTAAATGCACATTAAAACATAATTATACAAGATTTTAAAGCTAACATTGCAATTAAATAATGTAATTGCACTACAGTGTCGTAGTAATCTTGATATTACAACAAATCTCATATTAATAATGTGACACATGACTAGTGCAGTTCAATTACACTTTGAGCAATTTTTATTATATTCAGAAAAAACTAATCATGTTTGTTTACGGAATTGTCTGAGCGTTCAACATAGGCTATCACCATAGTACATTCTAAATTCATCTGTTTCACTCAATTATTCTTGTTCTTCTTCCTCTTCTTCTTCTTCTTATTATTATTCAGGACACTACCTATTCCAACAACTTACACATATTAAAGATTCTACCCACTCCTGGCATTCAATCAGCGTCAAACACTCGCCCACACTGATCTAATAGTCAGTGACGCATCAACTTAAAATCATGTAGTTCCATTTTTCCTTCGTCGCCTCTAAACAAACGTGTGTCATTACTTTCTTAATCTGTCAATCTTTATTGCATCCATCCCCGAGTTTCAGTTACATATACACATTCTTGCGTTGTTTGGGAATATAACAAATGAATATAATTTTTATATTGGCATAACAGCATATACACATATACACATATAAACATTCTTGCGTTGTTTGGGAATATAACAAATGAATATAATTTTATATTGGCATAATATAAGCATTTATATTGGAGATCTAAACCTTCTCGCTCTCCTCCATACGAATCAATATCACAGTCATCATTAACAGGCAATTCATCATGTAAATATTCTGTGTGGAAGAGCAATGTTTCTAATAATATTTATAATTCTCTCCACTTTCCCATGTTCGAGAAAAATCAATTTCTATTATAGACAGAGTTCTGTAAATATGAATATTGTAACACACGTTGGATTTTTACATATTGAAATCCACGTATTACATTTACATTGAAGAAATATTCATCTTATTTCAATTCTAGTAGCAAACAGTCTCGCCAACGTATGTTTTGAGATAAAATGTAACTTTCGATATTACCACAAAATTCAATTAAAACTACTAATATACTCCTCCAATTCTTTTTTACTTTCTCGCCTTACGAATACTTCGTAAGAAGAGAAAGTTATGTAATCGTGCGGCGGAAAACGGGGAATTTTCGCCAGAAAAACTCTTATAGCAGGGGTCTGGTGACAAAAAAGTGAATAAAGCCTGTTGCTAAATTTAGAAAAAAATCCTCTATCTCGTGGTGTAGTCAAAATCCATGATTTGTTGCTTCTTCATACTGCAAAATCGATTAACGGCAAAACGTCCGTCTGTCCGTCTGTGGTCATCGCTAGCGCCTAAACCGTTCGGCCGATTTTCTTCAAAATTGATATTCCCCAATCGTTTTTACTCGTCTCAAGGCCTCTTGAATTTGGAACCGATATTTTAGTATTTGAGGGTACTTTACATGAAGCCCATTTTGAGATTTTCTAACTCAAAAGAAAATGGCTCCAAATTTTTTGATTATATTTTGTTGTTTAATAGTGCGAAGAACGTTGAAGGGAATGACGTAGGTATCATTTTCGTTGATAGGCCCAATTTTTCAAAATTTGCAAAAAACTGTTAAAAAACTGCAAAAGTGAAGATAGAGATTTTTGCCTCAGACAAAGTCGGTTGTACAAAATTATCACTTCAAATAAGATCATGTACAATTTTTCGGTAGAACGAGAAGTTTTTGCGTAAATTGCGATTCAAATTTACAGAAAAGAATTTTCTCAAAAACCGCTCCAAATTTTTTCTTTAAATTTTCTGCACGTGTATAATAAGGGACGGTAAATATATAAATAAACTAGTGGTGCTATGGAATGGCACATACGTTCTCGCAGTAGTTATTTTTCAAATTCCGATCAGGGGATAAATTATTTGGAGTAAACCGTTCACCGCTGCCTTTCTTGGTCATGTTTGAAAGACATGTTTTTCGTATGTTGACAGTTACCGGCTTCCTAATGATAGAACTGATACAATTAAGTTTTGTCTAAAATATAAGTAGTTGGTCCGCATGTGGGTCCCGTGGCGCGGCTGGTTAAAGCGCCTTCGGGTTGAGATCTTCAATAAGGAAGGTGCCGAGTTCGTTCCCCCGAGGGGGATTTTAATTTGATGAATGTGATGTTGCAGGAAAAAAACATTGAAGAGTGTAGATATTTTATTGAAAATCATTTGAAGTACTTCTACTCACGAATAGAATCAATGCAGATAAATACACAAGACTTGTCTGTGTTTTCCCTAACTGCATATTTAAAAATTTTCAACTCTGTTATTCGATTTCTGAAGCGTATGTCATGCCAAATCAACCGTTATTTAGTATATATCTGTATGAACGAATTTAAGTAAAATTATGAGCATTTTAACGTTAAATTGTAATGCATTATAACCAGAACTCATGGGATAAACTTACAATCCCTAACGGTTCCGAAATTATTATTATTTTCTAGCCTTACGAATACTTCGTAAAGCGGTTCACCGCTGCCTTTCTTGGTCATGTTTGAAAGATATGTTTTTCGCATGTTGAAAATTACCGGCTCCTAATGATAACATCGATACAATTATGTTTTGACTAACATATAAGTAATTGCGATAAATGTACTGAAAATGTCTGTATATATTTGTTCAAATTTTTAACTTTTAACAATTTTTTACTTCTCTTCTTGTATTTGTAAAGCGTATGTACCATCGTATCAATTGTTTCTTCATCATGCATTTACCATTTTATAGGTCGGTTCTATTCTTTCATGGCTCTGTTCGACACAGGCGGTGTTGGTGTGGCGTAGTGGTGTAAGTGCCGGTTCGTTGACTTTGAGTTTCGGATGTTGGGTATCGGTACGGAAAACGTTTGCTGGTATAATACACTTTTGCTGGTTTATGAAGTAGTGGAATGGCAATAAGGACCGTATAGAAACAGAGCGAGAAAGTATGTGCGTTGGAAGCACCACTAGTTTATCATTTCATCATACATTGTACAGAATATTTGAGATTAAAAGTTACATATTGTAGGGCGTCGAAGATCATCCCTTGTTGTCATTACCACTTTTGGGGGAAAGTTTGTAATGTATTACACCTGTGTGTGACATTTGCCCCAAAATGCGTTGGCATCTCATTAAGCATTAGAGCACAGAAGGAACACTAGATCTTTTTGGCATCTCATTAAGCATTAGAGCACAGAAGGAACACGAGATCTTTTTGCATCAGAATGTGTCCCACTAAACATCAGTGCATCCTAAGTGTTCGGAACCACATGCAAAATACAAAATTATACAAATGAACGGCTACATTTTATTTCATGGATATTTGTCAATCACGAGTTTGATTTAATTCTAACAACTGTGCAACTTCTTTCGCAATCTTTGTCGATATCACGTCGGGATTCAATAGGGTTATCTAAAGGGTTTCAAATGTAACTGAGCCATCAACATTGTAAGAGTACATTTATGTATTTGTGCTAGTGACTCATGTGCCAATGAAAAGTATGTGTGTGTGTGTGTGTGTGTGTGTGTGTGAGTGTGTGTGCAATCACGTCTACTTCTGATCGGAGCCGGAAGCAGTCCTGCACGGCATCCGTGATTACTGTCCTAAACTGAGCTATCAAAGAGCTACAGACTACCTGGCACGAACACCCATAATACAATACAGTCCACTAAATCGTTAGTGCAAAGCGGTCTGTACAATAAGTTTCCTATCAATCGGGACAAAAATCACACGTCAGAACAAGTGTCACACGTTCCACTCTTTTAAATCACAAAAATTCCAACTAACATTTCAGTTATTTAAGTAAATTGATGCCAAAGTTTCATTTGTTCATCTACCGTAATGATTATTAGAGTAGGTAGCTATTTGATTATTACAGCACGAGTTTGATCTACTTGTATCAGAAGTCAAAATATAACTTTTTATATTAACAAGTAATTTTTAACTAAGTTGTTAGTAATAGTTGCTCGATTTTGTCATTTGGAAACTTGTGACTGCAATGGCTCTCACTTCATTGCATGAAATTTCTTAATAAATACGAGTATTCATACAGGTTTGTATCACTTGTTCTCATACTTCTGTTAATCTTCGTGTAGTTGTACCTGGAACTTCCGTAGCCTCTCCGGGCCTGCGTTTGACCGACGGCCACCACTTCATCCGGGAGCGCGAGAGCGCGGTGCCGCGGGCGACGGCTGGTCTTTTCACGAGGGCTCTGTTTTTACCTCAGCGGCCACGCGCCGACAAAAAAGCCCTCGAGTTCAAGTGAAAAGCTTCGGTGCGCGGCGCGGCGCGGCGCGGACTCCGCCGCGACAAAGGCGTCGAACTCTGCCGCGTCGCGCGGCTTTCGGCGCCCTGGCCACGCTGTTAATGACGGGCGCATGGGCCCCGCCGGCCCCCGCCAAGCCTCGCCCGCTCCCGTCCTCCCTCCCCCTCTTTCCCTACCGCTCCCACCGCCCCGTTCACCCTGCTGGCCCACCCGCGCATCCCACCCACCCGCTCCCCGCCCGCGCCCCGCCCGCGCCCCCGCCCGCTCCCCGCCCGCTCCCCGCCCGACACAACTTCAGTCCCCTCCCTCTCCAGTCCATTCACCATCCGCCCCCACTCGGCCCACGCAACAGGCCCCCGCCAGGAACCCGCCCGTTACCTCCCCCGTCCCTTCCCCCTCCCGTTCCTTCCGCCCCGCCCCCTCTCACTCTCCACCCGTGCTGCCCACCCACACGGCCCCTGTCCGTTACCCTCCTGCCCCTCCAACCCCTCCCCTCACGCTCCCTACCACTGTCCTTCCGTGCCCCTCTCGGTCCCCGACGGTCCCCGCCCGGCCTCTGCCCACGCGCTGTCCGCCGCCCATCTCTTGCCGGCGCTCTCGCTCTTTCTCGCCGCGGAAATGTAAGAGGATTATAGTCTTGCTCAAAAATTATTCGTACATCCCGAAGGGCCCTTGTTTAAACCTGGGGGTCCCGTAATCTTCTTACGCGCGGTTCGTGGTTGGGTGTGATTTTTAACGCTACTCGCCTCTCCCTAAACGCTGGCGCTCGGCGCAACAATTGTTTGCGGGCGACGGGGAGGGGAGGCATACGAAATCGCGAACGCAGCGAAGAATCGCAAGAGAACTCTGTTGTGAGGTGCTCACGGTTTCGATTTGATCACTTTGAAAATGAATGCCTATGACCATGGATGCTCTAAATACCAACATTTAAGAGCTAAAATGATTGTCAGATCCATAAAGAGAAATTCTTTGATATTTATGAGATATCGACATATTTATGGTAGAATAAGTTTTGAATGGAATTAAAGACGAAAATGCAGGTAAAATTAGACGTGAAATGAAAGAAGAGAAAAAAGATTTAAGGCATTTGAGAGTTCTAAAACAAGAATGGGAATAAAAATTCGGAAGAAAAAGAAATGGGATTTTCTCCAGTCAAAATACAAGTTAATCAATTAAATGTATTTGATGTTGAAATTTACTATAAAAATAAAATGAACAATGACCAAAAGAATCGCAATAAAAATAAATGGAGTATTTAATAAAACTAATTCTGAGAAAATAATACATAGCAGATAAAAAGTAATAAGGTATCAATGAGAAGAAACATGTTAGTGAACGGGATGCAAAACGTGAAAGACACAGTGATTTAAAAATCGATGAAATCATTATGTATCTGGAGAGCAGCTTATGCAAGGAATCAAATATGTCCCTTTTTAATGTTAACGTCGTCAAGTAAAATATTACTTTATTAAAGAACAATAATTGGCATATCTACTGCTGTGTACGCGCTGGAGACATAGATCCGCCAATTTTTCGAGAACCAAACGGCAACACTGAGGTAGAATGTTCGGCTCGCCGCTGATAGAACAGCACAACCATGCAATACGAAAGCAAAAGAAAACGCATATACATTGCTTGTTAGGCCGGTAATGTAATACGAGCTAGATGTTGGGATCCGTACAGAATAGGACTTACAAAGAGCTTAGAGAGGATACAAAAGAGAGCAGCAAAATGTACATTTCTGAGAAGCATGCCTACGCATTGACAATCATTAGAACACCGCAGGAAAAAGGCACGACTTTCTGGGCACCTTACATTGGTGGCTCTGCATGACAGGAAATGCGGGAAAGAATAGATAAACCAGATTATTTAAATAGATTTGATCGCAAATATAAAAGTATAGCAAGAATACAAAGAACGGACGTAGGCAAATTCTTCTTTGTAAATAAAACAATAGTAGATTGAAACGAGTTGACTACGGCAGTTTTTGAGCCCTTTCCTTGCTCAGCGCGTGGTTTTTAGAAAAAAAAAAGAAATTAGCCAACAGGGTAAAATCGTGTAGTAAAATGAAATGAAGTGGAAGGTGCGATAATGGATAGTCTACAGTTAAAAAGTATAGAGCAGTTAATATTTAGGTAAAGTGACATGCGGTGCTGTGAAGTTTCATTTCTTTTTGTTTGTTTCGCTACTCTAAAAAGTAATTTTAACACTCGAGCGGGAGCGTTTTATTTTGTCATACCAACGGGCGCGTGTTTCATTCTGTGCAACACGTCGATTTTTCAATTTTGCGAGCATGGAGAGGAAATATCTGTTTGTATAACTATAGTATGATATTATTTACCTAATTTAGAATAACTGTATCTAATAAAAATTATAATTATCTTTTTATTCGTAAGAGTAATACCTTTCTAAAAATCATGTGCAAAAAAAAATTGTAAAATCATCTGACATCAAAATCTGCTTTATATTGTATTAGAAAATGTTGTGTCACAGCGATAAATTCACTTTGCGTTCTGCTTGCAAGTAAATTGCCCACGCATTTGATACCTGTGTTTTTTTATTCTTTACTCGGCCATACTTCACGGATTTTCTGCGTTTTCTGTTTGATTCTTGCTCTGCTTTGATTTTATCTTTACTATTCCGGCTCAGAAACATATCCAGATCCAAAGGAAGTGAGACAATTTTTGCTCTTTTAACCTTATTAGTTTCAAACAAAGAAAATGCCAAATTGTGCGAACATTTTCTTCAACGTCTTGAGACGTATTTTTGTTGCCTTTTGAGAGATCGTGTGCATTCACACCAGCAATGTCTAATAATCTGAAGAAAAAAGACTACTGCACATATGATTCATAGTGTTCACACCTCTTTTGTTGCAGTTAAATCCATGATGAAGCATGGCTTTCTCATATCACAGTCAATATCAGGTTTGTCACGCGTGTTGAAAATTCACGACCGCTCTACTTTCCTTTGGAAAGAGTAAAATTGTTCTGGAATCCAAAAGCAGAGTATTCTACTTCTCATGTTTTGTTAGGTAGAAACTCCGGAGGTGTTTCCTTACTGTCGTCAAAACAGTATCTAGGAGCAGTTTTGACAAAGAAGTAGCTTGGATAATAACTTACTTAACGTTTCTGTTGGTCTTTTCTAAATGTGAAACTATTCTCTCAACAATTTCATCCGGAAAATTTGACACCCGATAAGGGCTTCCATCGTTGTGCTATCTACAGAGGTTCCACGCGGGGTTTCAGGGCCTCGTATTGCAATAATGCACTGGAGCGGACGCGCGTGGCACGGAGTGCTACGAACAGCGTAGGCTGCGACAAAAAAACGCCAGAAAACTGTTATTGCTATGTTGACAGAGATCATTCCAACACCATTCGATGACTGAAACTGTGCTGCAGGCGTACTCTCCATGATCAGCTCCAAAAGTTTCCGTTAAAAAACGTGAGAAGCAAAAATGCATGCATTTTGCACTCCTTGCAACAGCGCGCCCGCTCGAGGGCTACAACCCATTTTGACAAACTTTGGTATTTATTGACTTATAGTAAAGGAATTTTTACGTGTTAAATGTGTAATAATTATTATAAGTATTGTACATTATTATATTGTAGTATTAGGTAAACAATTTTATCCACATTTGTATGAATATGATTATGATTATGAGAGAATAGGTGCAGGTTGGTGTGTATGTGAGGGTTCCTAGATCTTTGTATGTATGTGCGCGTGTAGGTTTGTATGTATGAATATTTGTGTAATATGTACAATTATTTATCTAAATATTAATATTTTTTATTTCTAGTATATACTACATGTAAATACCATTTGCATGTTCTGGGTAAGGACAAAGATAATTTTTTGTGTTGATTTTTTATACATTGTTTTTATTTGTGATTGTGTTTGTAATTGTAAATGTTTCATGTTTCGGCATTTTGCGACCGGGCAACTGGGCCCAAATGCAGAATAAAGCGTATATCTATCTGTATGTCCATCGTAACCCAGAGCTATATTCCAATTAAAACGTAGTGTCTGCCCGAGCTAGAAGGAGTGGGGGATTTTGTCATCCAATCGGAAACTTCGTTAACAAAAATGTCATGCTCTTTATTGGATAATAATGCCTCTCTCCCCTTCCAGCTCGTGACCTTCAAGGGACACTATGTTTTAATCGGAGTTCCAGGGGAGTCAGCGAGTAGGGTTGGGAGAGCGTTGTTGTGGCAGCGATGTTTTGGAAACGTACCGGTTTTCTCTCTTGGACTTTTCGACACAGACCCTCTGCATGTATCATAATGTATATTGAATAAATGTGGGTTTTGTGCAAACTGCCTAAGTCATTTAATCAAATACAACATACTGTATATAAGGTCTGTATTAAATCATTGGTGGTTCATAAAATCATAAAGTATTACCTTTTTTGAAAGATAGCATTATATCTGATAAAGTGAACATTATATTTTGTACAAATTTACGCATTATATTGTTTAAAAATAAGTCATTCTTTCGGAATGAGTATTGTCTATGAATATATTAAGATATATAAAAGCATAATCTTAGGAACACAAAAAACATATGTTTGAAACAAATTTGTAAATATGTAAGTTTAAATTAAACATGGTGACTAGGAAACTCAGAAGAAAACATTTCAATTAAATCAAATAATTATCTAAAAAAATTTGAAACATATCAACTACATTTTAGGATCATTTCACTATTAATGAATACACTCGAAATTAAATCAACTGCAAATTAATTAAGATTGTTTCTATTAAAATTAATATCGATTTCGACATCTCATTGATACATTTTTATCATACTATCATCCATGGAAAATTCCAAAACTTTTCCCAATGCATTTCGATAATAAAATGTATATAATAACATGCCCAATAGTTCGAACACTTTCCCGTTATATTTTTCATTAAACATTCCCGACGAGAGAAAGCATGTAACAGTTAGTAAACAACTTGACGCGATAATAAATAAATATGAACTTTTATGTTTTAATAAAAGGAAGTAGAACACATACGTGGCATTCCTTTCTTACGCTCACCAGTAGCCCACATTCCACCGGCTATAACCATAATTCGAGCGCTGTGTCGGGGATACACTCTTCGGTAATGCACCGCAACGCCCCGACACTGCCCGCGCAGCTCATCCGGAACGCAATTATTGTTCGGGAAGGCCATCTCCAGCGGTACAAATATATTTAACGGCAAGCCAAAGGCACAGAGACGGATATTGCTCGCAACAGAATGCAATGAGCCGTGTAAATCTCTTTAATTCAAGAACGCCCGACCGGGGCGCGATCGGCGAACGATCTCGGAGCGTTTCATAGCGCGCGCTAAATGCGGCGTTCTAAACCCGCCGCGGCCGTAACAGGGCTCCGGTCCGCCCGCGGTCGGCACGTGCCATCATCAGGTACCAAGCCTGCAAATTGCCTCGTTCGACGCCGTTGGAAATTGACCCTCCAGTCACCGGCGTTGCGTACTCGCCCTGGTATTCTCTTTCCGTCGCTACCCGACCGGATCAAATCCCCCGGACGCCAGTGGCGCTGCTAGTCGTAACTGTTTCATCCGCTCCCGCTTTAGGCTTACCTCGTTCTACACTGGGGAAGGGGGAGGGGATGAGGGGTGGGTGGAGAGAGACGGTGAAACTTCATTTTCATTCAGGTTTTATCTTTTCATTTTTTTGTGGTGGCTTCGTGAGCGGGGGGGGGCAGCCATTTATAAAACGTGCCGGATTAGAACGCGCTGAAACCAGGGGTTACGCCGAGTTCAGGTTCAGAATGTCGCAGTCAGTCTCTCAAAAACGGCAGCGGAGGCGGTGGCGGATAATGTAGTGGAGGGGCAGAGGAGAAGGTGATGGCGACGGTGGCGCCGCGGGGGCGGGGAGGCGGGAGAGGCTACCGATGCAGGGATTTCGCACACTGTCGAGGTTGGGTTCTAATGTGTTGCTGATTCTGTCGGGTTGGGATTTTCGGACTGCAGTTCTCGCGGAAAAATCCTCTTCCATTGGATTCGAGCAACAGCTTTTTTCCGGCGTTCATACGGCAAGAGTGCGTCCCTTGCCACTTTTCTACTGTTTTATCAGGTCTCTCCAGATACTTCGTGGATTTTGGGGGAGAACAGTAGGATTTCGTTCTCGGCTGAATCGCGGCAAAAGTGATTTAAAAATCACTTATTTGCTCTTAAGAGCTCCGAATATCTACTTTGTTAGCTCATGTAACTAAATATGAAAGAAATTTACTGTCTGTTTTTACAGAGATAATTTCGTTTACATGCAATGAGAAAATAAATAAATGCGTTGGGATATCTGTACATAAGCCTTGATTTACAAAAACATGTTAGTGGGATAACAGCTGAACATATCCGTGAAAAAAATTATTCAAACAAATTAATGAGTGATGAATTCAGAAATGAAAGCAGATAATGAGGAAATTACTCATTGAAAACATGACCATTTATTGAGTTTAAGGATAAAATTAAAAAGCATGTAAGAAAAAGAAGAAGAAGATGTGATTATTTTTCCATTAGAAATTACATAGTATTATAACGTAAACTGGAATCAATACCGTGATAGCCTTGCAAATGGCGTTATCTTCCTCTTCATATAAACTCCATTACAGGAGCAGTGTGTAAAATATAACTATTGACAGTAAAATGTAATTGTGTTAGTCAAAAAAGAAAATATTATGGGCGCCTAATATGCGCAACAAAAAATATTTGTAAAATATTTTGTAATATTTGTATAATACTTTTTACTGCCGTTTAGCTTTTACAGGGACAATACTCGACGAACATTTGAATCGGGGTCAAACATTTCTTTAAATGAAGGTAGGATAAATCTCTATTAATAATGAACACCTTAAATTTTATTCAAGTGATGTTCTATTTAGAAAAAGTAACTCAGCATGATTCTAAGAGGCAAAGTAAGAAACTCTTCGAATTATACATAATTTTTGTCGGCAAAATTTCTTACTTATTTTCATCTTCTTAAAGAAATTCGTCTCATTTCTTAACATGTTATATTAACGAAGAAGAAAGCATCTGCGTGCCATCGATAATCTCTATCCCATAAATTTCATTACAATGCTCAGCGAACTAGAATTGATCAAACGGGATACCTGATGTTCTTCTTTAATTTCTTGCCCCACTGCTGTGCTCTCTCGCAAAACCGATAGTTGAATCACGAATATCTGGAATAAACGCCTCCATCAGAAGTTCAATCGATCGCGAAATATTCACGAAGACCAGAGCTAATTCCTCAACGATTTTTGCAGCAGCGACTTCCAAAGAACCCGTCGGCGACGCAACAGCTGCGCACACGCCTTCGAGAACATTCCAGAAGTCCTCAGAGAACGGTACAGCAATTGACTTGAGTCCCCATCCATATTCATAAGCGGAGACCCCATGCCCCCGTCCCGCTCGGCATTGCCTTCGCCCCTTCGCTTGGCCCTCGCGCTTCCCGCCCCGCCCTTACTCACCCTTACCCTCACCCCGCCCTCACCCAGCTCTCGCGCCGCTCTCCCCCGGTCCAGCCCCGCCCTCGCCCTGTCCACTTCCCATCCTCTCCCGGCTCTCGACCCGCCCTCCCCTTGCCCACGTCTTTCCCCTCGCCCCGTCCTCACTCGTCATCGTCCTGCACTTGCACCGCCGCCGTCGCCCTGCCTCACGCCGTCCCGCCCTGTCCCTCCCACCCGCCCTCACCCAGCCCTCGTCCTGCGCTCGTTTCTCCCCACGCTCCGCCCACCCCGCCCACCCTCGCCCACTCCCCGCCCTTCCCCGCCCTGGCTCCACCGTCTCTCGCCCACTCACGCCCTCTCCTCGCCCTCGGACCGCCCCGTCCTCCCCCAGCCCTTGTCCCCTCCTCTCCCCGCTCTCCATGGCCCCGGTCTCTCCCACCTTCGCTCCGCCCTCTTTCGCCCTCCCACATTCTCCCTCGCCCGCCCCGTCCTCCGACTCCCTCCCCCCTGCTCTAACTCGTCCTCGCCACTCCCTCACCCCGCTGTCATCGCGTCCTCTCCTCACCTCCTCAACACCCTGCCCCCTGCTCCGCCTCAGATCCATGCATTAGCATTTTCAAGACAGAAGGGCTCTCGACGGTTCCCTCCAGAAGGCGGCCCCGTCTTACAAGATCTTCAACTTGAAGGACTAATTAGTCGAGAAAATATGCCCGGGCCAAAGAGGCCATCGCGTTATTGAAACTCAAATTTCGTATACATTTTCATGCTTCTAATCACGCATTTTATGAGAAACTTCACACGTACTCTCACTCTATGGTCGTGAAGCAACGCAAGCTGAAGGTAAATTGTCAAGGAAATGACTGCTTCAAGTAGTCGGTGAAAGTTTGTTTCAAAGTATTGTTTCATTTATATATTTGCTTAGTTCAAAAGTATTAAAATAGTAAAACGTGCAAATCTTAAACATTCGAAAGATTTAAAATTTATTGTTAGAGAAAATAAAAATAAAAAACATACTATTACAACGATTGTAACAGATGTCATGTACGAAATTTAATAATTAAGCTAAATAACTACAGATTATATGCAAGCGATTAAGTAATTAAGCTAATATAGTATTAATATATTAAGAGCTAAACATCTAATCTTTGGAACCAGTAGTGAAGCATTCTCATTTCAAATAGCTGAAAGCTTGGCTAAGAACTTGGGTACCAGGGCAATTTTTAAATTGGATCGTTACCTCCTACGACCTCCCGAGGGCTGGAAGAACTAAAATAAACATTCAGCGTATTTTAGTTCTTCAGTCATTTACGTAAGTTGTGTTACATAAATGTAACCAAACTGAAGCAATTTAGGCTTCCTTGGCTGGATTCACTATTCAAAATTCCTTCCGGGCTGAAGGGCCGTAGTCTACAGGGCCCCACCGATACCAGCGCTCCAGACGGCTATGATCAGCGCCACGGCACTAAAAACAAATGTTTGTCAGTGACCAGCGAACTGTCTGGAAGGATAGAAACGTCTGGGAGGGCAGACGAAACGTCTGGGAACAGAATTTTCTATAGACCACGACCGTCCAGCCCGGAAGGTTAATTTGAATATAACCACAATACTTTTACTCTCTCGCCTGACTTCGTAATAAGAGGAAGTGTTGTAATCGTGCGACGGGAAATGGTGAATTTTCGACAGAAAAAACTTACTGCTGGGCACTGCTGACGAAAACGTGATTGATTCGTGGTTATGGGCGAGAAAAGTTATACGGTCATTAATACCGCACGTGTAGTGCTCGTTTTACCACGGGAAGTGGATATTTCCTTTCTCCATTGCGTAGCGAGATCCGGCGTCGACGTACACGGTGGCTTACGGATTTTTTTATCAACTAGGTATCTCCCATTCGTTGGGCTCCACACCAGCCATGAGAAGCTCTAAATCCCAAACTAGTCTCCTGACATGTGTGATACAGGAGTACATGCAAGTGGAAGTATGTGTATGTAAAAGCTAATGAAACAAGGAAGAGAAAGTAAAGATCGTGTGTAGTGCGTGGTCCATTTTTAGTGTAGTACTGCTCCTGCATTCGCCTGATGTTAATCGAAGAAGCCACGGAAACAGCCGGCCGCTAGAGTTCTTCTAAATGTTGGTCAATTTGACCTAGCTATGTAGCTATTGTCGAATATCATGCCACTGTTACAACTGGAACCCTATTTCGAGTCCGGTCGAAGGCACTGCAGTAACATTAGTTGATGTCCTTGGTCACCTCTGCCGGAATCACTAGTAGAATCTTTCACAGTACATGGCCATGAGCTCTCATCTTCACCAAAGATGTGTGAAAATATTAGGGAATTCTTATCCAAAAATTAAAACTTTTAAAACAATAATGAAACGTTTAAATACATAAAACAAAGTCGGGTTAGTTACACCATGTACAAGTCGAGACCATTTTTAAAATCTCTTTTTTATTGGATTCATCTCCATCCCGAATAGAAGAATAACTATTAATATATCGAAAAAAATGGCGCTGGATGGCGCTGTACAATAAAAAACAAAATATTCATGTCAAATGCACCCGCTACACTCGGTAGGATTTTTGAATCTAGTATATCGTTAAATAACTCCTAAACGAAGCGTTCTAGGGCATTACAAACTAAAATAAACGTTTCTGATATCGTAATCTACAGGATGAGATCTTCTTGATCATTACATTTTTGCTGGTCCGGCGCTTCTTGATATTACTTCACCAGCCCAGAGACGTGCAGAATCTACAACTAATGTGAATGAGAGAGACAGAATGGCAGAGACAGAGACACTGGAGGAGAGACACGTACACACCGACAGAGTCAGATAGACTGAGACAGGGACAGACAGACGGAGAGAAAGGGGCGGAATGAGAGACGAAGAGAGGAAGATACGGAGAGAGACGTTGAGAGAGAGAAGATTAGAGAGGAACGGTGAGAGAGAAACAATGAGAAAGTGAGACGGTGAAAGATACACGATGAGAGAGAGACGATGTGGGAGGGACAGTGGGAGAGACGGCGAGAGAGAGAGATGGTGAGAGAGGCTAAGAGAGAAAGGGAGAGGGAGGGACAAAAAGGGAGATAAAGTGCAGAACAACGTCTGCCGGGCTCCGCTACATTTTCATTAAAAAACGAATGGTTTTCGTGCCATTTCTGCTTGACATTAATGCAAATTTTAGAAAAAAACGTCTTACTTAAGGAAAGCTTAAGAGAACGGCCTAAGACTCATTTTTTTTAAATCTCTTAATTTTCAAAAACTGCAAAAGTTATAAATAATACGAGAAAATATGTGCTGTTGTGCCGCTGTTTGTTTTATTTTTACACACATTGAACGCCTGTTTCTTAAAAGTACTTCATAGTACTACATGTTAATTACTTCCCATTTATATGCCCTAATTCCCTCTCAAAGACAGAACAGTAAAACGGAACATTTTCATATGACAATAAAAATAAATTATGGGTTAGTCGCTCTGTTTATCAGTCAATCATTATAGTAATTTTTGAAAAAAACAACACCAAAAGAATAGCGCAATATGACGTTTATAGAGTACATTAGACTCATAGAGTACATTAGACACTATCCCTACCAAAAGTTTGAAGAAAAATATGGAGCCATTTTTGAGAAAATCTTATTTTTGTAATTTTTTAAAATTGCACATATTGCATGAAATATTGCGTGAAACTACTAATGCTTCAAAAAATGTACATGACCTTAAAGAAAGATCTCTCTTTGGCGAACTAATTTTAGTTGAAAGAAAAATCTATATCTTCAACTTTGTGGTTGAAGGAAGATGCCGAAAAAAATCAAAATTTTGCTATTTTTGAAAATTCAAAGGTAACCGTGAAAATCGGACTTAAGCCATCTTAATAAGTATATTCTACTCTGTTCTTACAAGAAATTTAAAGAACAAACTTGGAGCCGTTTTTGAGGAAATTTTGAAAATTTCTGGGAGATTCATGTAAAGTACCCCCAAATTTTGAAGAAAGTTTTTCAAAATCTCAAAGCTTCGACTACATCTAGATGAACAGGGGCTTCTTCAATTTGGAAAAAATTATCCGAGTTAGGACGGGCGGACGGTAGAATCTGGTTTTATCCACATTTTCGTTATCAGGGCTGGGCAATGATTTTTTTCTATATACGTACGTATACGGGGAAGTAAAGATGGATAAGATGTACCTTTTATTTCAAATTGTTGCCTAGAAATTGTTCATTTGCAGCATTATCAGTCATTAAAGACTTTTAATTAGGATATCATTATATTGGATAAAAGAGTAACAATTATGACATTCTGTAAAATATTGTGATATGAGATTTTAGTAAAATTGTTCATGTGATAACTGCTGTTGATGATTGCAATGTGTTAGACCTTGTTTTATTGAACGATACTAACGCAAAGACTTGAGTTTTGAAATGTTTGATATCCATAGCCTTTGTCTCCATCTTCTTTCTTTCTTTTTACTTTCTCGCCTTGCAAAGTTCTTCCTAAGAAGAGAGTTATGAAATCGTGCACAGGAAAACGGCGCATAGTTTGTTTCTTCTAGGTTAGATATTAATGGTAAGTACTTGTAGCTCAATGATGACTACATACTGCAGTAGACAAAACAAAATGAATTTTTGAATTTTGTCCAGCTAAAAGCGATCTTTAACTCTAAATGCGTTCTAGTCCGTCCTCAGTGGGCAAGCGTGTGCCGAAAAACTGCAGCGTTCGTATAAGCACCGCGGCGAGCAGGCGAGCAAGAAACGCCGTTGAGAGTGGCCTCCATCAACCCCAAGGAGAAGCGGGCGGCGGGCGGCGGGCGGCGGGCGGCGGGCAGTCGGGGGGCTGAACTCGGAGACACACAGTGAAGCAGTACTCAGAAAAACAAGGAAGAAATTGTAGTAATGATGGTAATTGTAGTAATGACACCTGGATGTTGGTATGTATATAAGAGCTCAACTCCGACACCGTTGGACCGATCTGCATGAAAATTGGCACTTCTACGTTTTTTCACTCAAAAGGTTTATGTGCTATTAATTCTGTTGTAACTCAACTACAATGGCGCTGTAGAACAAAACTAAATATTCACGTCAAATGCAACCCGCATCACTCTCGGCAGCATTTTTAATCTATATCCTTAAATAACTCCTAAATGAGGCATTCTTGTAAAAAATCTTAAAATTCTAAAATCTAAAAGTTTTTCTGAACATTCTATTACATTTTTGCTGGTCTGGCGCTTCCCGAAATTACCTCATCTGGTCAGAGACGTGCAAAATCCGCAAGTAAAAGTGAATAAGAAGGACAGAGAGCGGCAGAGACAGAGATACACAGAGACAGACAGGGACAGGTTGGGGCAGGAGGGAGGGAGAGTGAGAAAGGGAGATGGGAGGGGAAAGTGAGACATGCAGGGCGGAACAATGTCTGCCGGGTTTTCCTAGTATATTCTATTTTAATTACGATCCAGGTTATTTCCCAAACAGGTAACCTTTTGTTTCTCTTTAGTTTTTGGAGAGATTTTATGTGCTCTTTTCTACATTTCGAGGAACTGATTGTATATATCATGGGCGAATGAGAGGGTAGTAGGGAAAAGGGTATGCTAGTTTCCATGTTCATATGTTCGTGGTACTTGACGATTTTCAATAACATCTAACTCTCAAAAGTGACTATTCAACTGAAATATATATTTTCAACTTTGCAGGGGATGTGTTTATACTACAATAATGCAAGGAAACTGCACAAAGAGCTTCAGTTAGTAAAAATTCAGTGAGCTCTTCTTATTCATTCTTTTCCACTTTAATAAAGCGTCTTCGTTTTGCTTGTGCTCAGAAGATCTCGCTCTTTTTATTTCCAGCGAGTTTTCTTCGAAAAGAGCTATTATCTTCTCTCATTCTTTCCATATTATTGAAATTGTCGAATATGATATACTTCTTTTTTTATTTCCTTTTTCGAGTTCATCAACGTTCTTTGCTTCAGTGGTGTCTCTTATTCTGTGCGACCATAATCTTCACTAAATCTTCATACAATAAGAATGACAGACAAGTGGTAATTGTAACCGATGCATTCCCTTAATCAGTTGAAGCAACAAACGTCGCTTAAAGTAACGCATCGTTTGAAGCAATGTAATAAAAGGCTTTTCAGTAAAGACAAGATGTGTATAGGATTTGGCAAGAACTCAGCATTTCAGTCGTCATATCCGGTTGGTGTACAAATGTCGTTATAAACAGTTTTTACAATATTCTAAAATATTAACTTTGTGGAACACCTTTCAGATTGATTGATTGATTACTAGAGGCTCCGGGTGCGTCAACTGGTCATTATTTCCATTAATGTAGTGGATAAGTGTAGTGCGTTTTTTCCCTGGAGATGGCGGTGATATTTCCCCACTGGATGGCGAGATCCGGCGCCGACTTACGTTCAAATAACAGGGTTTTCCCGAACCAGGTGAATCCCATCAGCGGGGCACTACCCCAGCCGAGACAAGCTCTGATCTTCCGACCGGTATCAGAGTGTAGTGGTTGTAAGTTTAAGTGTATGTAAGGGGAGAGGATAGGACAAGGAATGGGAAGGATAGATCGCGCGCGGTCCGTGACCCGTTTGTACTGCTCTGGCGTCCGCTAGAATTCTCCTCCAGAGAGTGCCAGAACTCGATCTGGCTAGTGTCGAAAATCCACATTTCAGTGCGAATAAGTAGTTAAGAAGCAGAACATCTCGAAGCAAGGTTTTGGGGTAAATGTCCCACTGTGACAGGGCTGGAAGGGTGGGAAGGGCGGCGCGGCTCCGTAAAAACATTTTTCTCGTGCGCGCGGGACGGAGGTTTGGGCGCGCGGGACGGAGGTGTGGGCGGGGCGGGGGCGGGGCGGCGGACGGCAGGAAATGGAAACACGCCCCCTTCGCCACCTCGGCGGACACGCAGCCGCCTCTCGCTGCTGTGTCGGCGGCCATCGCCCAGCAGGCGCTGCCCTCTGCTCTTGTCGCCTCTTCCATCAGCAGGAGGCGCCGCCGCGGAGGAGCTTTTGTGCTCCATCTTGTCGCCTCTCATTCTCCGCACTTGATGCGTTCTCGTGGCGCCGTTCTTAAGTGCTATTTTTGCTCTGCCAAGTGCTCACAATTGTGGTTTAAGCTTTTACATCATTTCGGGTTTTTGTATCGGCCAGGACTGATTTTGTGTGTGTTTTAAAGTAACCTCCATCTTCTACTGACATTCACTATCGTCTCTGACTCTCTCAAATTCCTTTTGAAATCTTCAAAACTGTGTTTCTGTTATCATAGTTTTCTGCACTGATGTAGTCTCTTCATTCTTACGACACACTTTCTTAACATGTTTTTTGTTTGAAATTGTGTATCATCTTACACACTACGTTTCATCATACACAAACAGAATTGTTTATTAATATTATCGCCAGTGTTATCATGATTAAATTTATAACATAGTCTAACGCTGTCTTAAAACCCTTAGAATAATTTAATCATCGTCATTATTATTATTATTATTATTATTATTATTATTATTATTATTATTATTATTTGTGTATTAGTGATTTCTGACCACGCTACACGTTCTCTTCCGAGGCAGAGTCCCAGAGAGTATCTATCCCAGAGAGAGATTAACATGTGTCATCATGGGGATCAGCTTTTCTGCTGTATCCCTTAGTTAGACATGGTTGTTAATCCTTGAGTTATGGATGTGGTGATAGGATGATGAGAGGTGATCGTGACCTTTTCGGACCATCCCATCATTTGTCAGGATGACCGAGAGAAATGACGAAAACCCAGGTCAGGGTGACCGGCCCGGGGATCGAACCCGGGCCTCCCGACTGCTATGTCAGCGCCCTACGTCTTCAGCCAATTTGCTCGGTTGATTATTATTATTATTATTATTATTATTATTATTATTATTATTATTATTAATTGTGATAATAATGACAACAATAACTTCTAAAACTAACACTTGACGTTTCCGTCAGGAAAAAAAACCCTGTCAGTATGACATTGCATTCGCATCCAGTCTTGTTCACCTTCATCCCCATAAATGAGGACATCTTTTCCAAAGGCCTAAAACGCGCCTCCCCCTTTGAATGGTCTCCTTTTTCCTGTCGGCGCCGCCGCCGCCGCCGCCCGCGGTGCCCCTGACCTCGTTCCCATCGGCCGCGTCTCCCGTGCTCCCGCAGAAGCGGCGCTCCTTACGTCGTCGGCGCCGTCGACTTGAGTATCTCTCGACCGCCGGCTTCCTTCTGGCGCTCGCTCACGCGCCCCGCCTTATGGCCGCCGATATGTCAAGGGAGAGGGCTTCGGGACGCTACCCGACCGGAACATAACTCCGTTGTTACGCGCTGAGAATATGGAAGAGCTTCGTCGAAGAAATCTCGTTTCGACTCTTGGAAAATGTAAACAGATGCCTTCGCAGTGGTTGAGAAAAATGCAATGTATTTTGTGGTTTCCAAGAACTGTCTTATTGGTTTAATTGTGTATCTTCTGTTGCCATTATTTGTGCTAAAGAGGATTGTTCTAATAAGCTCACTCGAATCAGGAATATAAAGTTAAAAAATAATGTAATGTTATCAATTATATTTTATTTTTCTCAGTAAAATGTGTATCGAGAATCATGAAGTCCCTCAGTGTCTTAGGACAAAATTAGGATTTTATGAAAAAATACGTAACTCTAGTATTCCTCTTGAACTTACTGCAAAGATTTTCACACAATGTGAAATTGTTTACACGTCTCAAACTACTGTAGCTACAAAAGTATATAATTCTCGTATTATTTATATCTTTTAAAAAATTTTCGAAAATTCAGAGTTATTGCGGTCGATGTTTTTGCAATTTTTCAAGATGTAGAGCGTTTCCCGAATGTAAAACCAGGGCTATTTTTAAACGTCTAATAAATTTCTTTTCAAAAACTAATTAAAAGGAAAAATTGAGCCGTTTTTGAGAAAGAATAATTGTTTAAAAATTGCATTTAAAAATTGTATTTCATGAAACGTTGCGCAAAATTACTCAATTTTAACATTCAACATTACACCTGAAATTATTTCACGATATATCTTTAAAGAAAAAATTTAATAAAGAAAAGGAATCTGCATATTCAATATTGTTGTTATAGGAAAATGTCGAAAAAAAATTGCAATTAAGCAATTTTCCAAAATTTTGAGATTTTAACGAAATTTCGAAGAGTGCCCTTTTGTATGCATTTTTTACGCTAAAGCGGACTTTATCCGAGGAAACATAAAATAAAAAAACTTGGAGCCATTTTTAAGAAAATTTTTGAAAAAAATCTTGTTGATATATGCAAAGGACTCTCAAAAATGAAAATATCCGTGTCACACTCTCTGAGCCTCTAGTTCGTCCAGAGGTTCTCAATTTTGGAGAAAATCGTCTTAACGGTTTAAGCGATAGCAGACGAACGGACGGGCAGACATTACATAATCAACCGAATTTTTGTTAGCAAGGATTCACAAAACGTATCAGAGAAAGTAATTTACTTTATATTTGAAAAAGATTTATCCACTTTTTCGACAATACCAGGATCCTCAATACTAATTTTTCTGTTGAAATGGCGCCGCTTTGAGTTGATGCAGAACTAAAAATGCTCAGTAGAAAACGTGATCATCGTTTAGGCAGTCTGTTCATATTACAATTGTGGTTCATAGAATAAGGCAGCAAATGCACTTTTAGGCAAAATTATGCTAACTATTTTTATTCAGAAAGTAAAATACGATTTCAAAATTTTATATAGAGTTTAAAAATTCCATTATTTACCGCATTTCGACGAGAAATGAGCCATGAGATGCTTTAAAAAATAAATAGAAGTGGCCGATTTGATTTTTTGCGATTTTCTGGAAAACTAACAATGTGATTGAAAAACGGGTTTCAACAGTAATCTTGCCATTCAACTCCGGACATGGACATTGATTTTTAGAAAATTCAAAATTACGTCCAAAATCGCCAATTTTCGTCGATCTGCGAAATTTCGCATTTTTGGCTTGCCCAAAAGATTGGGCAAAAAATATACTTTTCTGTAAAATTATGTAAACTATTTCTACTCAGGAAGTAAAATACGATCTCAAAATTTTATATAGAGTTAAAAAATTCCATTATTTATCGCGTTTGTTTCTATTCAGGAAGTAAAATAAGATTTTAAAATTTAATGTAGAGTTTAAAAATTCCATTATTTACCGCATTTGGATGAGAAAAAAACGATGAGACACAATTTTTAAAAATTGCCAAAAGTGACCGATTCCGTTTTATCGCAAATTTCTGGAAAACTAACAATCTGATTAAAAACGGATTTCACCAGTGAATTCGCCATGCAATTCTGGGTGGGACGTTGATTTTCAGAGGATTCGAGATTCCGTCTAAAATTGCCAATTTTTGTTGATACATGGATCAACGAAATTTGGCATTTTTGGATTGCAAATACAAAATGCACAGCAAATGGGCAGAAAATGCACTTTTCTGCAAAATTATGCAATCTATTTCTATTCGGGAAGTCAAATATGATTTCAAAATTTAATATAGAGTTACAAAATCCCATTATTTACCGCATTTATGATAAATAAGCCATAAGACGCATTTCAAAAATTTGACCAAAAGTAGCCGATTTCATTTTGGCAAATTTCTGTTAAACTTACAATGTGATTAAAAAAACAGATTCCACTAGCAAACTCGCCATGCAATTCCGGTCTGGGGCGTTGATTTTCAGAGGATTCGAGATTGCGACCAAAATCGCCAATTTTCGTCGAGGAAATTTCGCATTTAGCCTTGCCCAAAAGAATGGGCTGAAAATCCACTTTTCTGCAAAATTATGCAAACTATTTCTATTCCGGAAGTAAAATACAATTTTAAAATTTAATGTAGAGTTAAAAATTCCATTTTTTTCGCATTTAGACGAGAAATGAGCGATGAGAAGCATTTTTACAAAATCGGCCAAAGGTGGCCGATTCCGTTTTTTGCAAAGTTCTGGAAAACTAACAATCTGATTGAAAAACGGATTCCACTAGTAAACTCGCAACGCAATGCCGGAATTGGACATCGATATTTAGATGGTTAGTGAGTCCGTCCAAAATCGCTAATTTTTGTCGATGATCGTCGATGTCGATGTCGATCGACGAAATTTCGTATTTGCTTGTCCAAAAGAATAGGCAGAAAATGCACTTTTCTGCAAAATTATGCAAACCATTTCTATTTATGAAGTAAAATACGATTTCAGTATTAAAATTAATCATAATTTGCACACATAAAGTCATTTCATTTAGATCCAAACAATGGTAAATGCAAAACAATTCCGCAAAACGCTGTAACACACATTCTCATAAAAGTTCCCTTGCAGCATCAGATCGCAACGGATTCGATCGGTCCGGTTCAGAAATTTGCGGTCCTTGGGGATCTGGGACACACCAGTTCATTACTATTCAAATTATATCCCTTCGCACAGAGAATCGGCAAGAGCCCGTTAGTGCCGAACGAGGGTACACACTGGTCGCCAAAGCGATTTCCATTTGCAGGCCTGGGAGCGGCGCGTGGGCGGCGGGAGGGGGCGTGCAGAGCGCGCGCCGCCTGCGTTGCGAACAGGAGATGCCGACGCGGGAAACAAGCGAACGCCACAACGCAGGTGATCAGGGGGCGTTGTTCTAGGAGACCATCTTGTGCGCGTCTGTGAGCACGACGCAATCTATACATTAGCTTTTGTTAAGTTATCACCAAAATGTTTATTTTACTAAGAAAATCGTTATACATTTATGAACAGCTGCAAATTCGCTTTTCCTGAGTTTCTAAAACTTGTGATTATAGAAAGTCTACCGATTTTAAGATTTACGACATTTGTGTAACTGTTTTATCTCATATATTATCTCTTCTCTAATATTATTTGTTCATATTTTCCAAACCTTCAAAATTACATTGCCCTATCATACAGTGGAATTCCTTATTTTCATTTTCGTCATACATATGTTTTGCAAACGAGTAAATTACTTTAATTCAACAGTGTCATCTAGGAATCTAACTCGGAAGATACCAGGGCTCAAAATACCGCATTCCAGAAAATGTTAAGTTGGAATTTCATCCAGATTAATAAAATAAATACAATTTATGTACACATCTTGGTTAGAACAGAAAATACGATCGCTATAGTTCCGTAGCAACCTGTACTTGGTTACAGGTTGATAAAGTAGAAAATCATGTTTGATGAACCTGCATAAACACACCTGCCACGACCCACCTGTAGAGACCCACCGGCATGTACATTATTTGATTGATCGTTAATGTACTACTGACAGCGCCGGAAATAGATTTTAAAATGGGGAGTAGGTGGGTCTCAGTTGCCGCATGAACACCGATGAAATAGTGTACAATGAAGAAAGAGAGATCTCGTTGTCTAAAGACCACATTACATATCCAATTTATAAAAGACAAGTAATTTGAGGATCGAAGACTTAATTATGTTATTCTTAAAATCAATTAACAAAAGGAGTCAGTTAACAAAAGGATATCTGTAAACTCTTCTATGACAATTGGTGTGGGATTCGATTATTTTACTTTCTCGCTATTGCTTATGCAGTACAAAGAAAGTATTGTAATGCTGCAGAAAAACATGATTTTTGTTTGAAAAACTTTGATTGCCGAGCCCTGGAATTGACACGTGGAAAAATCGTATGCCTTTATATAGGAAAATACTTCCTCCAACATGTAGTGTAGTCAGAATCCACGTTTTGTGGGTCCTTGATATCTAAAAATCGATTTACGGCAAGATATTTCTCCGTTTGACCAAGGCTAGCGGCTAAACAATAATCAGGATTTTCACCAAAATTAATTTTCTCCTGTCGATCTGTCAGATATCGCAGCGCTTTGAATTTGAATCGATATTTTAACTCAGGGAGAGGTTACTTGGAATGAAGACTCTGAAACATTTTGTATTAAATTTTGGTCCCGGATAGAATAAGGGACCGGTAAGATTATGAATCGCTGGTCGCAAGAACAACCTAGTAACATTGCACTAATTTTTGGAGAACTAAGAAAAACAATATAATAACATGAATTGTTATTAAGACACAAAACGTAAGCTGAGAATTAAATAGCACTCAACAAGTTCATTGTCAAGTATGTCATCAACAAGCTACGTTGTTTTATAGTAAAGTATTTATATTCTATACTGTTGAAATAGTTGCTTTTCAAATCAATATATTTTTAATTTTGAAACTGTAAGACAAAGACGAATTAAGTACGTTTATTTATAAGTTAGTACATTGTTCCTGTGTTTCTTTCAAGACACCTTTTTTAATGACTTCCGATCTTTTTTTCACTTTCGTATCCTTGTAACAATTTTCCTCTGAAAGTTGTGGATTATTCTTATTAGACCAGTCAAATTAGAGCTAAAAATGGTGATTGAAGGAAAAATGGCGATTGAAGGAGTTTTGAAAATTGGCATGATTGTTGGTACCTACTGCATATCACACTAAACATTCTGAAGTGTGGAGGTGAGCCGGAGGCGGAGGAGGCCGTTTGAAGGTGCGTTTTTCAATTTTTTTGCATATATCTTCATAACTATCAATCCCACAGAAAATTATCATAAAATCTATACAAAGTTAAAGTAAATATAATTTCTTACAAAATTAAAGTAGATAAAATTTTCAAAAAGAACGTTCCTATCAGATTTTATTGTGAAATTAATCATTTTTGTGTTATGGGCTTGAAAAGTTATTGTTTTTGTTTTCAAGGTTATCTCTCTTATAAGAAATGTGTTATTCTAAGTTCAATGCACGAGCGTAATTCTATTTTTGTTCAACGTTTGCAAATACATGCTGCGTAAAATATGGAAATACATGTTAAAATAAAATTCCTTCCGTGCTCTGACGTTATCAAAACATAATTTTTATAAGAGAGATAACTAGGGCAATGTAAACAAAAACAAGAAATTTCAAGCCTGTAACTCTAAAACGGTTAATTTCAAAACAAAAACGTATAGGAACTTTTTTCGAAAAATTTATCTACTTTAATTTTGTATAGAATGTCATCTTCTGCGGGATTTATAGTTATGGACATGCAAAACCGTCGAAAAAGCACCTTCAAACGCCTCCCCCCTGGGTCATTCCCCACACTTCAGAATGTTTACTATGTACCAACAGAAAATAGGCAGTAGGTACCAACAAATAATCATGCCAAATTTCAAAATTTCGAGATTTTTTTCACTTGATTTGTCTCATTTGACTGAGTGATTTGACTTTATGATCAAGTTTCAAATTAAAGTTATTGTTCTGAAGTCCATTAATGGATTGCATTGCTTTCACAAGTCCCGGAGAAAAGTATAATGAAAATTGAAATATTCAGTAGTGGCTCGATAGCCGTAGTAATATCTCGCGTTGTGTAGCAAATCTTATAAATTGTGACAACTACTTGAAATAGAGTAATAGGGGGTAACATTGCCACCTCTTTGTTTCTTTTAAAGTTCTAATTTGTTGGATCTATCTTCACAATGATTATTTTGACACGTTATCCTTCACAACACTTCACATTATCCTTTGTCGGGCAGCATTTCATAACTTTCCCTATACTAAGTGTATTACTTTGTATATAAGTATATAAACGGGAAGGTAAAAGTGGATAAAATAAGTTGCTAAATTGAGAAAAAAATCCCCTAGCACGTGGAGTGGTTAGAATTACTGCTTTGTGAATCCTTGATAGTGAAAATCTTACTCCAACAACGAAATTGAAGTTAGTTTTCAATTCAATTAAAATTTGTTCTCCAAAGTGAGTTCTTTCATTTAGGTACTGTACGTTTTTTGAAAATTTAAGTAGTTTTCTGGAAAAATTGCGCAAAATATGTGCAATTAAAAAATTACAAAAAAAAGATTTTCTCAAAAAGGATCCAATTTTTTTCTTTTAACTTTTGGCATGGTGTATAATATGTGGCATATGTGTCTAAGTGTGATGACATAAACGTCATATTGCTCTATTCTTTTTTCTTCAGAATTTACAAAAATGTAATTGTTTGACATGTCTCTCACGTCGTTAGTATTTTCATTGCCGACAATTTGTTCACGTTCTTATATTTGCGAGTATATTTTCTTTAATTAATGTCCTATAATATTTCTCAAAAACTCAACCGTTTTCTGTGAAAAGTAGCTCAAAATTCCGCATTTCCATAAACGCTCAAACTCCATTTTCTCAAAAATGTCTTCAATTTTTTCTTCAAATTTTTCGAATGGACAGTGCTTTAAATTAACTCTTTAGTGCCAGGTAAAGTTCAAATTACACAAATGTAATTGTTTTGAAAGATCTCTCACACCGTTATATTGCACGTTTCCCACAATTTGTAAACACCATTGTATTTGTGAGTAAATGTGCTTTAAATGAATTCTAATGAAGTTTTCAAAAACTCAAAAATTCCTGTGAAAAAGAGCTTCAAATTTCGCAGTTATAGTAGCCATTTTCTTAAAAACTGCTCCACATTTTTCAAAGAAAATTCCGGTGAACATTGCAGCTCATAAATTATATAAATTATTTTCTTATTTATCATATTTTTCAGTCAGATCATATTTTTCAGTGTTAAATTGACCAAAAAATTAAAATTCAAAAACACATTTTAGGCTGAAGAGGCGTGTGAGTGGTGGGACGGGGTCTAAAAAACTTTTCAAAAATATTATTTTTGTGTCAGAATTACAGTGTATGTATTCCAATGTCATTTGGTTTAGGGGAACTTTTTACCATTATTACCAGGGGTACCCTTTACATTTGTAAAGGTTGTAAGTTGCACGAATGGATTGTGTGAATTCCGCGATTAAACATATTTTCGACCCACCAATAACATTCCTAAATAATGTCGTTCGCATTAGGGATCACATAATTCTTTAGTCAGAGGACGGCATTTTATCGACGAATGACCGAAAATCTAATTACAATTGTCAGTAGGACTATTGATGAGTATTCAAAAGCCAGCGTTTGAAAACTCCAGTCATTTCATTATTTCTATCTTTTGATTTGCAAAATGTGTTCTCAAGTTAATGTTGAAATAAACAGTTCAGGAACCCGCAGACTTAAGAGAAATGCAATGGTAACCCTGAAGATTTGGTCGCAAAGCCAACAGCGATAACACACATTTTTCCTTCTTCCAGGCCTTCAACACCTACTTGCGTATTAAATGTCACCGAAAAGTGCGACCAAACATAAATGAATAATAAATTTGAGGCCATTGTGTTGTTTAGACTTTCTTTTCAAATTTGTCTGCGTGAAATACACTACATACGAACACAAACTATAAATCGATAGGAAGTTCATTTTAGAGCGTTGCATTGTATATAGTGGCATCCCGTTTCAACAATACGACATCTTTTCATTATAATTTAAAGAATCAACTTTAATTCATTTTGTAGTACTTTACTTAAATTATTTTATAAATATATTTGACTTATATGAAATTTTCCCCATCTTAAAATAGTTTAAAAATGTAATTGTTTATATTGTTTGCAATATTTATTAAAAATTCAAAAAAATTATGAATATGCAGTGCAATATCACTGAAAATACGTTAGTGGACATATCCAATAACAGAATTGGCAATTTCCTATAAAATGTAAAATATGTAAAAAACTAGAAAAAATATAAAAAAGAGCAAAATTCAATTTTGCAACGATATTTTACAGAAGAGGATCCCTATTTGTATTCCATAAATTATAGTGGAACTTGCCGAAATTTTAGAAAATTTAGAAACAATACTGACAATTACAATTTTGTAATGTTTTATGTCTTATGTGGTTCTTTAGTGATCTTTTATGGATTAGGGAGAACACTGTTTGCGTAGGTTTGCTTATCTAGAAGAAGTGGGTGTAACACGATTGAATTCCAATTTGAAAAACATTATGTGCATTGCTCGTCTTCCGAAAATAAAAATATTGTAACGTGAAAATACAAATTATTTTACTTTAATTCCATTGATTTGGATTGTAAATAAAACATAAATTACGTGTAAATTACACATTATATTGATGTGTGTATACCCCAAGTGATTACTCTGTAGACTAAAGTTGGAGTTTCTTGTTTTGCAAACATTCAGATTTAAAAATATTTTATAAGAATCATATCTTGTTCCTTATTCTCACGTAAAATTACTCAAAGATGAGGTATTACATATGATATTTAATATTCTCGCTAAAGAACACCATGTATAATGCAATCACTCATACCTTATACTGACGTGAAATAATTGTGATCCCCAAAATAAAAGATTAGACATCATTCGTTTGCTTAAAGCTGCATTTGCCAATAATGTCTGCAGTTAAAAACTTACATTGTGACTAAATGAACTTTAAATACTCTTATTTTGTTTATTATTTTACATATCAAATTATTTTTCGTAAATATATAGTCATGTTCCGCAACAAGACAGTATTTTTGTATTTGGTCTTCTGAAAAACGAATGAAGAAGTTGTTCACAACTGAAAGCTGCTATCTCGGAGACGTGTTTTACAACTGGCTCTGAAACGTATTTTTTTAAAGTTATTTATGTTTTCTAATAAAATAACTAGATTAGGCAGGTTACTGTGACAAATTATTTACATTGTGTATTAAATATTACTATAATAAACGATGAAATGTAGATATGGAACCTATTACTCATTGTTGAGTGTTATTTTTGCAAAAAAAGCGTATTAAAATTGTTTTGAAATAAGTGTTTACTAGGAAATTGCATGCCGTTATTTATGTAATTGTTGTATACTACAACTAATGTAAAACTGTTCGTTGCTTCAATATTTACTTTCAAATATTTACCATAATATAACTCGTGATTGCTGCCATTTTGTAATGTTCACGATGAATAGTCCCGCCCCTCTGAAATAAACTAAAGCGGATTGGTCAGCTCCATCCCGTAGGGCGGGGCAGGGGTATGCAAACGGAGGTAAAGTTCGGCTCAGGACATCGCCCATATTTTGTGAGACCGAGGGTACTTTTGGCGGTGATAGATGGTAGCTGGCAAGAAAGAGTATGTGGCAATTCCGAATAGCTAGCGAAGACCCAAGGAAAGAGAAAACTAATACGGGAAAGTCTGTACCATTCTGTAGCACCACTAGTTAGTATTCCAAACGAACATTTTACTTATTCATATTGTTCGTTTATAAGTATTTTCGATCACTATACGCCAAATCAAAGATGATGAAAGCTGGTTTTTGTGGACTTTTTCCCTATTACTTGTAATCTTATGTTTGTTCTTCTTTGCTGAAGGGCTGAAACAGACGAAGAAAAACAGGCACCTTCTTGAGTTACTGGAAACGGCTTCATCAATTGATGCTTTTCTTAAATTTAGGGGTAACAATTGTTTCATTTAATTAATTTGTCTACTTAATAACAATTTTCTAGTTAATGTTTTCTTTGATATATTTTGTTTTATAAGGTTTTATGAAACAGTGCTTTTTATTATTCTATACCTGAAACTAGTTAAACTAAAATTTATGTGATTTATAAAATGTATAAACATTAAAAATGTAATGAATAGTTGTGAGTTTTTATACTTCCTTCTTCAACTAAATAATAGAAGTTTTGGGGGTGCAAAAGTCTTTTTTGTCGAGGCAGCTTAGAGTCCTCCTACGCGTTCGCTTATGTGACTCAAATAGGTTAACAACAATTAGTGAACAATGTATTCTAACAGATATATCCCTTACTCAATAGATCGTCACTTACTGTCACAAATGCCGTTCTATTAAAATATACTATGATTATCCCTACTCTAACTTATGCCTCTCCAACATACTTTAGAGCATTCCATACCAATCTTAATCACTCTCAAACATTTCAAAATATAAATCTCCGTAAATCACAAACGCAACCTATTTTGTCCAAAATAACCAACTTCACCTCGATCATGGCATTTGTTTATTTTCATTTGTTTATTTAACGTAAAAAATAGTTAAAATCTGTGAGTGACCTAGGCAATCTGTGAACAGTTTCTTGAGCTCTAGCACATATACATGTATCTACTCTGGCACGAGCTAAGGCCTACCAGCGGCGTCCCGTGTCTTGCGGCCATGAGTTAAGGGGCACGTGCGGTTAGCTTATAACCATCTCCGTATTTCTTGTCTTCTCGACCTGAGAAATGACTTTCTCAATGTCAAACAGCAACAGATACTGGGACATTGCAAGGAAAGTTAATTTTTGCCCCGACCGGTAATCTAACCCGGAATAGTGCCGTGGAATTGCGAGCCGGCTAACCAACGGGCCACCGGGGGACAACATATGCATATTAATTTGAATTTGAATACAGAGGGTAAAGAGCGTTTTTGGCAAGAATTGATTACAAAATATTGGCTACCGTGTATTAAAAATTAATTTCACATGTATATTAGCTACGAGTTTTGCCTATTATTCAATAGCATGGCCTTTGCGGCGAAATCGACTTACTTTCACGAGGATATGGAGAACGATTATTCGAATAACAACATTCTCTACTGAGCTCAAGAAAACGTGCACAAATTGTGAAGTTACATTTATGTATCAAAAGCAAAACAAGACAACATCTTAGTCCGACGGCTGTACATCTTAGCATACACGGCATGCGAGAGTGTTCATTGTAAGAAACGTCGAATATACAATTGAGAGTTTAGCGTAGCTGGGATACCCTCGAGGGTAAACATGCAAGTACTGATATCAGCTAAAATGATCGATCTCAAGGGTTACAGGATAGAATACTGCATTTTGCATGCGTATTCGTAGGTTTTAATTGAGTGAGAGAGTCAAGTCGTAAAGGGATTCGTTTTCCAAACATTCGACATGTGTATTTGCATGTGTGAGGTCAGTGTAACACTCTCTTGGACACTGCTTGGGAAGTGTCGAGAAACTATCGTCGACTAAAAATTATCACTTAGTCATATCTGTCATATCTAAATTGTATCATGTGAAGAGTTGAAGCGACGCTCACATAGAAACTAACTTAAATTTCAAGAAACATCTGTCAAAGAGCAACTTTTACCTGTGACTTCCGTAGACGGGTAGCAAACGACGGACGAACAACGAAGGGTTGCCTCGGGCTTCCAGGAAATCCTCGTAGTTTTTTGCATTTCGACTTCCTGAGAGAACGATTGAAATATCTGAAAATTAGAGAATTGCTTACTTCCCTGCGGGTATATCTCTCTGTAAACTGAAACCTATTCTACTTCCTCTCTGAAAATTAATTTTCAAAACACACTGAATCCACCGCCGCAAAGACTGACATGTCCGTCACTGTCGGTTATTTCTCTTTATGGAGATAAATAAGAGGAAATATTTTTGAAATTTGAACATTTGCTCTCTTCAACCACAGTTGAGTGTATACAAAAGTCACGTCGCACTCATAATCTGCATTTCGGAGAAGTGCGCTATGTTAATTTCCTCAAAGTTGCTCTGCTTTGAAATACCAATCTAGTTATTTTCACGCACACTATAGTATTTTTATATCATCATTATTCAGTGAGTTGAATACAGATGAATCTTTGAAACACATATGCCCACTGAAATATTGCTAGGAAACTTCGTTTATATTCCAGAATTATGAGGACGAGCAATCTGACAAATGAATATAAACTTTGACAGACCATGAACTATTTACTGTGAATTCAAAACTTGTAACGGAAATAAACAAGGAATCAATTTTTGAAAATTTCCGATTACGGCCGTTGAAATGAAAATTCCATAGAACAAACTGCTCCACATATATGTTATTGCTTGCAGTAAGACAAAATAAGTTGGATTCGTAGGCCGCGGCCGCGGCCGGAGTCATTATGTTCTTGGCTGTCCGACAGCAAGATGGCCGAAACGTCAGCAAAACCGACTGAGACGCGGCTCATCCCGGACAGCGAAGAACACAAAATAAGTTGGTTAAAATGATAATGAACGATAAAATCATCGAACAATTTTTCAATTTTGATGTGCTGAAAAATATTAGTACAATAGTAATTATCTTTTATCCTGTGAGAGATCTAATCAGTATGTGGATGCGAGCAATAATAAGATGTGATTAAAAATAGAATCGACAGAAAATGTGACAAATAGAGTCACAGTTTGAGAAAGTTTCTCCACCCTGTAACGAAACTAGTCAATTATTACAACAAACTATCTTTCATTAAAATAATTATTTTCAAGCAAATTTATTGCACAATTATTTATATACTGTGTTGAAAACTTAGTTATATACTGGGTGGAAATACATATCAAATTTTATTTGTAATAGCTACTATTTTAACATTTGTGTTCAAATAAATTTACTCACCATGATCGTAATTTTAACTTATAATATTTGAGAGATAAAATTCGTCATAAATTCTTGATATATTTCGCAATATTTATTTTACTGTTTTAATAAAACATTTATTACAAATACAAAATATATTACCAGATACTGTGACCAGGCTAAAAGTCTTGAAGCAAAAACAACACCTCCGGGGTACGATACATCCTACGGCCGTTCCTATAATGGTATTTACTCGGGTGTATCTCCATTGCATACATGTCGCGAAGCAACTAAGACAAAACAAACTGGGAGAAAGACCCGAATGTGGAAAAATTCTGATGCCAGAAGTCACAGGAATCTACAAAATTATAAATTGATTGTTACCATGCCCCAACATTAAATGTTTTCTACTTTCAGACTTCAATATCTTCATTGCCTGTAAGGAAACAACTCTCTTCAATGAAAATAGTTTCAACCCCGCTCTACACTTACTACTCGCACACAAATAGGCCTACATATTAACCCCATGATATTATCACTCATTTTTTTTTCTCAGAGGCCTAGCCTCCGTGTATAATATTTGATCTATAACTGTTTATTTACAGTAGAACAATGGATTTATTGCGAACTTAATACTGAAGAATGGACGTACAACAAGATGTATTGGATTCATAATTGCATTTTTTTGGACGAGAGTAGTTAATGGAAATTCATTGCAATATTTTTAGAAATCATGTGGTTGAAAATCAACTGTGTAAGGAAGAAGTAACAGAAAAATTCAAACAAAAATGACATGTTTATAATGAATCCAATTTAGAATTCTCTGAAAACAAAAGAAAAATATACATTAAAAAATCAGGATTTTATAAGTTTGAAAGTTCTCATGCTATACAATCTATTTATTCCAATGAGTGAGTAAATATAGACCGTATGGTCTATATTTATCTGTTTGTTGCTTCACTGAGTAAGAGAACAGTAACACAAAGTACCACATCGTTATATTACAAAGGCAGAATAACTTTCTTTGTCCACGTCCTCTCCCCCCTCCCTTAATGTATATACATAACCGTGCGACTGAGTTCGTAGAAGTTCCATGTAACACAGCTCCTCGCAGTTGCGAGTTGGTTCGCAACTTTAGCGAACAAAGATAATGTAGCCTGTTTATCGAGGCGCCACGACGCCGTAATGTATCCAGGATATAAATCCAACATCTCCGGACCGAGCGGCAGTGTACGCGCTCGCACAACGCACTCCGGTCGATTCACGCATGTGCGTGCACTGCAGGCAGCAGGTATAAGTGATAAAACAAATATTATGTCGCGCCGCAAAATAACCGGTTAATTGAACGGAAAACCGCTCGTAGGCCGGCCGATTATACGGCATAATAGCCACACGCGTAACCACCGGCCAACGCGTTGTGTCGCCGGCAAAACGGCCACTTTCGCTAACCCACACAGCGTCAGACTCGCAAACGGCCCGCCCATTTTCTCTCGTTCCCCACTCGTTTATGTATTTACAGGTGAAACTTGATCAGCGAGCTTTTTTCGGCTTGTCCTTTAGCGCTCTCGCGTGCCATTGTGAAGGTCCGATTTCCGAAGCGGCCGTGGTGAAGGCAGTAGGACTGGTACTCGCTTTGTGGTGGTGGTGGGGGTAGTTGGTGACGAGGGGCGGGGTGGCCAATTTGGAAAACGTGAGGCGGAACCCACCGTGGCGGCGGCAGGGATATTGAGTTAAAGCGAGGGAAGCCCATGAAAAGAGCTTCTCCGTATTGTGGCGGCGAAATACATAGAAGGCTATAAGAGTAACAGGAGATTGCCTCCGTCGGTCAGATCGCAGCGAAGCGGCTGCACAGGAAGGAGCGTGGCCCGGGGAGGGGGAGAGCGGGGAGGGGGAGAGCGGGGAGGGGGGCGCTCTGGGCGAAGGGGGCGGGGCACTGGGAGGGAACAGGAAGCGCCTTCCGCACAAGAAGGGACGGCCCTGTCACTCGAGAAGCGGATGAATGGGGAATCGTTAGCGACGGCGTTGCGCGGGGCGGGGCGGGGCGTGGCGGCGCGGAGCGGGGAGGGCGGGGAGCAGTGAGGGGGCGGAGGGGGGGTCGGCGCCGAAAGGGACGGAGGCACGCGAGACGCCTCCGGCGGGGCGGAACGTGCGGGCGGGGGCGGCTGGGACGCGACGGGGGGAGGGGAAGGAGGCGAGAAACAAGAGAAGCCTCGTTATCAGCGGCGACCCTTTCGTGCAGCCCGCCTTCCCCGCCGCGCCGGCTCTGATAACAGATGGCGCGCGCGGCGGGGCTGCGGTGGCGGCGGGGGCGCGCGGCGGGCTGGCAATGCTTTTCCGATAGACGCGTCTTTAAGGCGCCTTGCGCGCGTTAAGTGTTTTCGATTAAATCCGCGAGAGCGCGCCACCGTCGTTCCGATAGCGGCTGCCCCCCCACTCCCCCCCTCGGTCCGCCGCCATTGTCTCTGCGCCGCGGCCTTGATTTATGCCGCGCCGAGCGCCGCCCTCGAGCGGCGCGTCTCCGGAGGCAATTTGGACGTCGCCTTCGGACGAGTGTCCCCCGCCCCCACCATGCCCCGCAACGCGCCCTCGGGTAGGGGTGAGGTGGAGGGTCACGCACGCATCCGCCGGCCCCTCGGACTTGCTAAGCGGGAGACAACCTTTTTAAGCCTCTTCATTACACCCAGCGATCGTAGAAGGGCCACTTCACTGATGGTTTCGTGGAGGTGGTAACACGGTTTAGGATATGAGTGAAAGTGAACTATTATTTTGCACTAAAGGCATAGTAAACTCAGTAATACTTTTTTCTGCGATGGGTCGTTAACGACTTAAACATAACAGGCTAGTGTGAGTAATGTAAAGGCTTTTGTGTAGATGATTTAAAAAGATAATTTGCAATACGTCGTGAACGATCCAAACATGAGGCTTGTATGAGTTCTGTGAATGTTTTTGTGTAGAACTTTTTCATTAATATTTTTAATAAGTGTTGTTCTGCTTTGGGTCGTCAACGACCCAATAATAATAATAATAATTATTATTAATTTTAATCGTTTAAGTTCTGAGTAGAAAATTTTGATTTAAAACTTCTACTAAGTGTTTTTTCTGCGATGAGTCGTTAACGAAACAAATATAGTGAGTATCTTAAAGGAGAAGATTTTCATAGATAATTTTCAATAAGATTCGTTCTTCTGTGGATCGTGAAAGACCCAATTATCATTAGATATTTTTAACCGTTTAAATTAACCGTGAAAAATTTGACAGAAAACTGCTAGTAAGTGATTTTTCTGCGATGGGTCGTTAACGAAACAAACATAAGAGGTTATGTGAGTATCGCGGAGGCTTTCTTGTATAAGATTTTAATAGATAATTATCAATAAGTGTCGTTCTGCTATGAGTCGTTGACGACCCATAATTATGGCATTTCTTTTTAAATCAATTAAATTTATGAGAAGTGTCGTGGCCGTCAGGAAGTTTGACCTGACCGCCACGAGAGGAGAAGCTCGCAGACAGCGAGCTTACGTCAGTACAGTCACCGCGGGCTTCAGCAGGTGCGGCGGAGCGGAACCGCAGCGTGATTGGCAGCGAGGAGAGAGGCCGACCCGCCTCCCCTTTCATCCCCAAGAGGCGACGCGGAAGAGGGGAGGTGACCGAGGAGCTGATAAGCGGTGCGCCGGACACGCGCCGCCCCTGACGGTGTACTACTGATAGTGGAGTGAACGACGTATGCGATAAGAACGAACACTTTGATAACGACTTGGCGATCTGTGGCAATCTGAACTCTGGAACTTTGGTATTCGATAATGGCTTGTAACATAGGACTTTCTTCAGGATTCACGGTCGGCCCAGCTGTTGTAAATGGTTATTCTTTGGGCGTAGCGAGCGGCTACGTTAAATAAAGTTGTTTGTGTTTCTATGATTTTTTCTTTTTCCCGAGACACAACAAGTAGAACATTTTGGCAGAAAGCTCAGTAATTGTTTTTACAGCAATGGGTCGTGAACAACCCAATCATTAGATGCTTGTGTGAGTATTGTAAAGGCTTGTGTGTAGAAGATTTTTAAAGATAAGTTTGAAGAAATGCTATTCCACTAGGGGTCGATAACGACCCCAAAACTTTTAGGTTTATGCTAGATTCGTTAAAACGTATAAGTAAAATATTTATATAAACTATTTACAATAAGTGTTTTTTGTAATGGGTCGTTGACGACCCATAATATTTCAGGCATGCGTGATTTTTGTGAATTGTTTTTGTGTAAAAGATTTTAATGGATAATTTAGTATATGTGTCCGTTTAAGATGGTTCGTTAACGACCCAGTCGTAACAGGCTCAGGTGAGTATTTTAAAGGCTTTCGTGAAGAAAATTTTTAGAGATAAGTATAAATAAGTGATGTTCGGCTATGGGTCGATAACGACCCCCCAAATTATTCCGTTTCTGTTAGCTTGTTAGTAGAATATCATGATATAGTAGAATATTATGATAAAATTTTTCAACTAAGTGTTTTTGTACAATGGGTCATTGACTACCCAAAATATTTCAGGCATTGTTGTCTTTGTGAAGGTTTTTCTGTGTAAAAGATTTTAATGGAAAATTGAGTATAAGTCTGTCTACGATGGGTCGTTAACAGGCTCATGTGAATATTGTAAAGACTTTTTTGTAGATTTTAATTGAAAATATTCAAAAGTGTCGTTCGGCTATGAGTCGTTTACGAACCATAATTATTGCGTTTATTTTTGAATCGTTTAAATTAATGTAAAGGAAGTTTTGGCAGAAAACTGTGTAATCGTTTTTTCTGCAATGGGTCGTTACCGACCCAAACATAAGATGCTTGTGTGAGTATTGTAAAGGCTTTAATATAAAAGATTTTGAGAGATAAATTTGAATAGTCTAGTTTCACTATGAGCTGATAATGACCCATAAAACTATTAGGCTTCTGTTAGTTTCGTTTAAAGGTATAGGTAAAATATTTTGTTTAAATATTTCAAGTAAGTGTTTTTGTGCAGTGGATCGTTAACGACCCAGCCGTAACAGCCTCGGGTGAGTAATTTAAAGGCTTTTAGAAACGTCTTGGATATAAGTTTGAATGAGTGTTGTTCTGCTACTGGTCGATTACGAACCACAAAACTATTGGGTGTCTGTTAGTTTCGTTAAAACGTAGAATTATTTGTTAAAGTATTTCCAGTTAGTGTTTTTTGCAATTGGTCGTTGACGACCCATATATCAGGCATGCGTTATTTTCGTAGTTTTTTTTGTGTAAAACATTTTAATGGATAATTTACTATAGGAGTCTGTCTATGATGGATCGTTAACGACCCAGTCGTAACAGGCTCGAGTGAGTATTTTAAAGGCTTTTGTGTAGAAAATTTTTGGAGATAAGTTTGAGTAAGTGTTGTTGCGCTATTGGTCGATTACGACCCACAAAACTATATGGCTTCTTTAAAAGGTGTAAATATAATATTTTGTTAAAATATTTCAAGTGTTTTTGTGCAGTGGGTCGATGAAGACCCGTAATATTATAGACGTGTGTTAGTTTTGTGAAGTTTTTTCGTGTAAAAGATTTTTATGGAAAATTTAGTATAAGTGTCTTTCTGCGTTGTCGTTAACGACTCAATTGTAACAGGCTCGTGTGAATATTGGTAAGGGTTTTTTGTAGAAAATTTTAATTAAAACTCTTCAAAAGTGTCGTTCTGCTATGGGTCGTTGACGACCCCATAATTATTGCATTCGTTCTTAAATCGTTTAAGATTATGAGTAGAACATTTTTACTGAAAACTCAGTTATAGTTTTTTCTGCAATGGCTCGTTAACGAACCAAACATTACAGGATTGTGTGAGAATTGAAAAAAAATTGTGTTGAAGATACTGAGAGAAAATTTGGAAAAATTGTTGTTCCGCTATGTCTCATTACCGACCCAAAAGTTATAAGCCTTCTATTAGATTTTCTAAAACGTATAAGTATAATTTTTTTAAAAAATATTTCCAGTGTTTTGTGCAATAAGTCTTTGATGACCCATAATATTTTAAGCATGCGTTCTTTTTATGAAGTTTTTTTATGTAAAAAAATTTAATGAATAATTTAGTATACGCGTCTGTCTAATGATGGGTCGTTAACGACCCAGTCGTAACAGGCTCGTGTGAGTATATTAAAGGCTTTTGTGCAGAAGACTTTTAGGGATAAGTTTGAACGTGTCGTTGACGACCCATAATGCTACAGACGTGTGTAAGTTTTGTGATGGATTTTTGTGTAAAAGATTTGAATTGAAAATGTAATATGTATCTTTCTACGATGGGTCGTATAGGACCCAGTTGTAACAGGCTCGTGTAAATATTGTAAGGGGTATTTTGTACAAGATTTTAATTGAAAATTTTCAAAAGTGTCGTTGTGCTACGGGTCGTTCACAACCTATAATTATTGCAGTTGTTTTTGAAACATTTAAAATTATGTTTAGAACATTTTTACAGAAAACTCAGTTATAGTTTTTTCTGCAATGGGTCGTTAAGATCCCAAACATAACAGGTTTGTAAAGGCTTATAAATTGAATTGTAAAAACTTTGTGTAGAATATTTTGTATAGTGTATTTTAAGAGATAAGATTGAATAATTGTTGTTCCGCTATAGGTGGATTTCGACCCGAAAGTCATTAGACTTCTGTTAAATTCGTTAAAAAGTATCAGTAGAATATTTTGATAAAAATTTCCAGTAAGTGTTTTTGTGCAATGGGTCGTAGACGACCCATAATATTTCAGGCATGCGTTATTTTTGTTTCGTGTAAAAAATTTTAATGGATAATTTAGTATAAGAGTCCGTCCATGATGGGTCGTTAACGACCCAGTCGTTACAGGCTCGGGTAGTATATTAAAGGCTTTTGTGTAGAAGACTTTTAGAGATAAGTTTGAATAAGTGTTGGGTCCGCAATGGGTCGATTACGATTAGATCTATATTGCTTCTGTTAGGTTTGTTAAATGGTATAAGTAGAATATTTTGTTAAAATATTTCAATTGTGTTTGTGCAATGGGTCGTTGACGACACATAATATTACAGTCGTGTGTTAGTTTTGTGAATGTTTTTTTGCGAAAAAGATTTTAATGGAAAATTTAGAATAACTCTGTTTCTAGGATGGGTCGTTAACGCCCCAGTTGTTTTTAATCGTTTAAAAAATTGAGTAGAATTTTTTTACAGAAAACTCAGTTATAGTTTTTTCTGCACTAGGTCGTTAACGATCCAAACATAACAGTGCGAGTTGTAAAGGCTTTGTGTAGAATATTTTGAGAGATAAGTTTGAATAATTGTTGTTCCGCTATGGGTCGTTAATGACCCAAAAGTTATTAGCCGTCTGTTAGATTCGTTAAAAGATATGAGTACACTATTTTCATGAAATATTTCCAGTAAGTGTTTTTGTGCAATGGGTTGTTGACGACCGATAATATTTCAGGCTTGCGTTAGTTTTGTGAAGGCTTTTTGTGCAAAAGTATTTATATTAATAATTTAGTATGAGTCCGTCTATTATGGATCGTTAACGACCCAGTCTTAACAGACCCGGGTGAGTATAATAAAGGCATTTGTGTGGAAGACGTTTAGAGATAAGTATAAATAAGTGTTAATTCACTGTGGGTCGATAACGATCCACGAAACTATCAGACTCCTGTTAGTTTTGTGAAGATTTTTTGTGGAAAGGATTTTAATAGAAAATTTAGTATAAGTGTAGTTTACGATAGGTAGTAAACGACCTAGTTGTAACAGGTTCGTGTGAATATTGTGAAGGCTTTTTTATAGAAGATTTTAGTTGAAATAATTAAAAAGTAATTAAAAAGTCGTTCTGCTTTGGGTCGTTGACGACTCATAATTATTGCATTTGTTTTTGAAATGTTTAAGATAATGAACAGAACATTTTTACAGAAAACCCAGGTACAATAGTTTTTTAGCAATGGGTCGTTAACGACCCAAACATATCAGGTTTGTGTGAGAATTGTAATGGCTTTGTGTAGAAGATTTTGAGAGATAAATTTGAATAATTGTTGTTCTGCTATGGGTGACCCAAAAGTAATAAGCCTTCTGTTAGATTCGTTAAAACGTATTAGGAGAATATTTTGATAAAAATTTCCAGTAAGTGTTTTTTGGCAATGGGTCGTTGGCAACCCATAATATTTAAGGCATGAGTTATTTTTGTGATGGTTTTTGTGTAAAAATATTTATATAGAAAATTTAGTGTATGAGTCCGTCTATGATGGATCGTTGACGACCCAGTCTTAACAGGCTCAGGTGAGCTATTGTGTAGAAGACTTTTAAAGATAAGTTTGAATAAGTGTTGATCCACTATGGGACGATAACGACCCACAAAACTATTAGGCTCTTGTTATTTTCGTTAAAACGTAGAATAGTTTGTTAAAATATTTCAAGTGTTTTAGTGCAATGGGTTGTTGATGACCCATAATAATACAGGCGTGTGTTGGTTTTGTGAAGTTTTTTTGTGTGAAATATTTTAATAGAAAATTTAATATAGATGTTTTTCTACGGTTAGTCGTTAGTCGTTAACGATCCAGTGGTAACACGCTCGTGTGAATGTTGTGAAGGCTTTTTTTGGATGATTTTAATTAAAATTTTTCAAAAGTGTTGTACTGCGATGGGTCGTTGACGACTCATAATTATTGCATTTGTTTTTGAAACGATTAAGATTATGAGAAGAACATTTTTACATAAAACGCTGTTATAGTTTTTTCTGCAATGGGTCGTTAACGACCCGAAGATAAGATGTTTGTGTGAGAATTCTAAAGGCTTTGTGTAGAAGATTTAGAGAGATAACTTTGAATAATTGTTGTTCCGCTATGGGTCGTTAACTTCCCAAAAGTTATTAGCCTTCTCTTACGTTCGTTAAAACGTATCAGTGGAATATTTTGATAAAAATTACCGGTAACTATTATTGTGCAATGGGTCGTTGTCGACCCATAACATTTCAGGCGTGCGTTATTGTTGTGAAGGTTTTTTTTGTAAAAATATTTATATAGAAAATTTAGTGTAAAACACCGTCTATGATGAGTCGTTAACGACCCAGTCTTAATAGGCTCATGTGAGTATATTAAAGGCTTTTCTGTAGAAGACTTTTAGAGATAAGTTTGAATACTTGTTTATCCGCTATGGGTCGATAGCGACCCACAAAAATATTAGGCTCCAGTTAGTTTCGTTAAAACGTAGAATATTACGTTAAAATTTTTCAAGTGTTTTAGTGCAATGTTTCGTTGACGACCCTTAATACTACAGACGATTGTTAGTTTCGTGAAGATTTTTTGTGTAAAAGATTTTCATAGAAAATGTTGTATGTCTTTCTACGATGGTTAAGTTAACGACCTAGCTGTATCAGGCTCGTGTGAATATTGTTAAAGCTTTATTGTAGAAGATTTTAATTGAAAATTTTAAAAAGTGTCGTTCTGCTATGGGTCGTTGACGACGCACATTTATTGCATTTGTTTTTTAATCCAGGTTATGAGAACATTTTTACAGTAAACTCCGTAATAGTTTTTTCTGCAACGGATCGTTAACGACCCAAACATAACTGGTTTGTGTGAGAATTGTAAAGGCTTTGTATAGAATATTTTGAGAGATAAGTTTGAATAATACTTGTTCCTCAATGGGTCGTTAACGACCCAAAAGTTATTAGCCGTCTGTTAGATTCGTTAAAACCTATAGGTATAATATATTTTTAAAAAATTATTTATATTTGATAAATTTAGTTTTGTAAATTTTTTTGTGTAAAAGATTTTAACGAAAAATTTAGTATAAATGTCTTTCTACGATGGGTTGTTAACGACCCAGTTGTAGCAGCTTCGTGTGAATAATTTGAAGGCTTTTTTGTAGAAGATTTTAATTGAAAATTTTCAAAAGTGTCGTTCTGCTATGAGTCGTTGACGACTCATAATTATTGCATTTGTTTTTGAATCATTTAAGTTTATGAGTACAACACTTTTACAGAAAACTCAGTTTTTTTCTGCAATGAGTCGTAACGACACAAACATTACAGGTTCGTGTGAAAATTGTAAAGGCTTTGTGTAGAAGATTTAGAGAGATAATTTTGAATAATTGTTGTTGCGCTTTGGGTCTATATCGACCCAAAAGTTATTAGTTTTCTGTTAGATTCGTTAAAACGTATAAGTAGAATTTTTTGATCAAATATTTCCAGTAAGTTTTTTGTGAAATGGGTCTTTTACAACCAATATTACAGGCGTGTGTTCGTTTTGTGAAAGTTTTTTAGTGTAAAATATTTTAATGGAAAATTTAGGATAAGTGTCTTTCTACGATGGGTCGTTAAAGATCCCTTTAGCCAAAATATTTGCAAAGAGATGTTTATGCCTTTTCTAGTGAGATAACTGTTTACGCAGCGTTGTCCTTTTGTAATTCTTTATGCGAAGAATTTTATTATAATAAGAACTTTCGGAAATTGTAGGAAGCATTAAGTATAGTTTACACTTGCGATAAAAACTGTTTATACAGATTATTCAGAACATTTTTCTGGGATGGGTCGTTAACTACCTACTAAGCATAATTATTTTCTAAAATAGAAATTTGTTGCTTCCATATGAAAATGGCTGCGCACGTAGCCTCATAAAATAACCAAAATGATGTTCTGAGATGGGTTATTAATGACCCATTAGCATATTTGAATTATGAAAAAGAAAATCTTACCTTTCGTAGGAGAATGACTGCGCTGGCAGTTTTGCTCTTCTTTTAATTCATTTTCCCAGAAATTCTTGATTCTACGTTGTTTAAAAAATTAATAATTATAGGGTATTTTATTATTGTTTACACGTGTGATAAAATATATTCATAAAAATCAGAAATTTTTTGGGATGTTTCGTTAACGATCCATTAAGCATAAGTTGCTTGTTAGAAACAAATTCTTTCTTTTCTTATTAAGTGACTACGCACGAAGGTTTCTTCTTTCGAGAGTTTATTATTCCCCAGAAATTTACAGTCTAATATCTCGCAAAACTTGACAATAGGTGGCTTAATTTGTTGGGCGGAGTAATAGTAAAAACGTTTAGATTAGAGACTTTAAAAATAATTTAATAGAATGGGTCGTTAACGACCCATTTTAAAACATATTCTTCTCCGAGAAAATAATCCTTTCTTTCTTAGTAAGATGAATGCGCCCGCAGGATTGCTTCTCAATTAATTTTGCCCAAAATTTTTAAAACTAATATTCTATTAAACTTGATAAAATTTTAATATTTCTAGTAGTGTTCACACGTATGTGTAAAAAGGGATAGATATGAAAGATTTGTAAAAACAGTTTTGTAATGGGTCGTTAACGACCCATAACGACGAAATTGTTTCAAAGATAAGTTCATGCCTTTTCTAGTGAGATTACTGTTTACGCAGCGTTGTCCTTTTGTAACATTTTATGCCAAGAATTTATTCAGACTAATAATCTTCGCAAATTGTAGGAAGCATTAAGTATTGTTCACACTTGTGTTAAAAAAATGCCATACAGAATATTCAGAACGTTTTTCTGGGATTGGTTGTTACTACCCACTAAGCATAATGGTTTACTGACAATGAAATTTGTGTCTTTGGTAGTAAGATGACTGCGCACTAAGTCTAATTTTATCATCAATTCATTATGGTTTGCCTTTTTGCAAACTAACAATATTTTCTATCAATACATAACTATATTGATGGAAAATAACCATAATGATTTTCTGTGGTAGATCATGAAAGACTGGTTATCATATTTGGATTGTGACAGAAAGCTTCTCCTTTGATAGAACGTTGACTGAGCTCCCACTTTTGCTCTTTCTTTAATTTATTATTTTCGACATTTTTCAGACTACGTTTTTTAAAAAAACGTAATATTAAGCTACTATTGTTTACAAGTATGATAAAAATGTTTTCCAGAAACACAGAAAGAATATCTTGGGATGGGTCGTTAACTACCCATTAAGCATAAATGTTTTATTAGAAAGAATTCCTATCCTTTCGTATTAAGGTGACTGCGCACGAAAATTACTTCTTTCGTTACTTCAATATTTCTCACTCTGTTTATAGACTAATATCTTTCAAAACTTGACAATTGGTGGAATATAGGGTTAGATAGATTTATAGTAAAAACGTTTCGAAAGAAAAAATCAAAATATTTGTTTGGAATGGGTCGTTAACGACCCATTATTTAATACTTGATTACCGACGTTATTTAATATTTGATTAAATCAGGAAGACTCATTCTTTCGTTAAAGCATTATTTCCTGACATTTGACAGACCAATATCATTCAAATCTTGAAAATGGGTAGCAAAGAGGATTGATTAGATTTATTCTAAAAACATTTTGGTAGAAAGTAATAAAAATTATTATCTGGAATTTGTCGTTAACGACCCATTTAACAAATTTCTCTTCTGAGAAATATATACTTTCTTTCGATGTAAGATGACTGCGCTCGCAAGCTTTCTCCTCTAATTCATTTTGCCCAAATTTTTTTATTCTTTCTACACAGCGTGATAATATTTGAAAACTTGTAGTATTGTTTACACGTATGATTAAAGCAGGAAATATTTAGAAAGTTTTTTGGGAGGGGTCGTAAACGACCCATTCTGCAAAATTGGTTTCAGAGAAAAGTTCTTGTTTTTGATTGTGAGATTACTGCTTACCCAGCGTTGCTCTTTTAATTCTTAATGCCAAGAACGATTTTAGGCTAATTATCTTCGAAATTTGTCAGAAGCATTTAGTATTGTTTACACGTGTGATAAAAACATTTTCATATGATAAATTCTGAAAGTTTTTCTGGAATGATTTGTAAACAACCCATGAAGCATAAATGGTTTATTAAAAAGAAATCCTTTCTTTTCGTATTAAGATGTTTGCACATGAAGACTTCCTTTTTTATGTGCATTTTGTCCATTTGTTTTAGGTATAGTCCATGGAGTGGTTTACCACTTAATTATTTCTTTGACATTTTTTGAGTAATGTTCTTCACGTACATTTTTCTGCATTATACTGCATAACTTGCATTGTTTTGTTACCTATCTAATAATCGCATAACCTGTCCCGCAACAGTACTTTTTTCCCGTAGACACCCGTGGTCGTTGGTCTTTTCAATATAATCCAGCTGCATTGCTTTCCACTTTCCCAGTGTCGCTGTCTGTTCACCTTACTCTCGAGGTAATGCCAAATGAAACACTTCGCACAAAAGTATAATATATTGTTCGTAAGTTCTGGATGAATAATTAATATGCAAACTGTCACCTCCGCTTTCGCGCATATTTTGTTCTGTATTCTTGAACTACCAATTAATTAAATCTAATACCTTTCGCCAATCTTCTTAACTCTTGAAGACGCTGCTAATGGTGTATTTAAACAAGTATTATGCTGTAAATATCACGATTTAATAGTCAGGAGACCATATTTTCAAGCTTGCCTTACCCAAAACAGACTTGTCTCCACAGCAACCCACTACATATTTTCTCTCTCTTAAGACTTGATACTCTTGTATCAAGTTCTACATTTACATTGCATAACCGTTTCCTTCGCCTTGTTCCTTACTACATTTATAATTTATCTATGCCCTCTCTTCCGGACAGTTAAATAATCAGGCTCATAAGTGGGTCATCCTGATGATTGACAACATACGTTTCATTCCGACTACCGAGTTGTGGGAGGAGGCTTCAATTTATCTAAGTCCTCTCCTTCCTTCTATGTGTGACTTAAATCTCTCTATATCAGCTCCCGGATGAGCGTAATGATGCATTGTCAGCAACTTCCTCTTTTTCGGGCTATGTTTCTAATTTCTTGCGTAGACTAGTCCGCCAGTCGAAAGCAACTCTCGGCTACAGGCTTCGCCAAACTACCTATTGAGGAAATGTTGTTCCTCAATATTATATCGGATTGCATTACGAGCGCTACTCTTCTACCGGCAATACTCCCGTCGAATTCTCTTTCGAAATTTTGTCACATTATGTAATGACTAGATACCCACTGTCTTGAATGCGCGATATCAATTTGAAAAGTCTCTGTTGTTATGATTTTGCCTATCATTAACTTTAATCAATTTGTCGAGACCCGATTTCATGCAAACGACACAGCTAAATGCGTTTATAACAGACTACATTTGTAAGACAATTGCTTTATATTGCTTTATTCCTAGCTTATAGTTTTATTTGGTATTTTTGTTCCACGTGGAATGTTCTCCCTAGAACTTTAGATTTTCCCGTATGGACACTTCGCGCATAGGGCGTTTTAAAATGCCCTAATATGCCGTATGTTGACTGTTCGCTAAAAAATTATTTTCGTCTGTTGGGATATCGAGTTGTTTTCATCTTTCGTTAATATTTGTATGTTTTCTCCGTTGGCTTCAAGGATATCTATAAAACTGGCGAGCCCGTTACATAAACAATGTGATTGATTTTAGTTATATGAATATCTTTAAAATCCACCACCTCATTTAAGACCGTATTTGCCATCAATCATCTTTCGTATCTTTGTAATTTGTGTATATTCTCCTCAAGAGTGCTCGAGTTTCGAATGGAAAATGACAAACTCGCTCTATCTTGCGACGTGAGAGATCTAGTATCATCTCATTGTCGCATCTTATGATCGCAACCGTATCAAGCACGGCTCGCGGTCATGCGACATCTAGCGGCTCGACTGGGAAAGACACGAAATGCCGCGACATATTCCATTGTGAAGACGGGCCTTGACGCGCCGCGTCATGAAAACCGAAATAAGTGTTCTCATTCTGCCCTGAGGAAGATCGCAGCATGACTGCTGAACGTTGGCATCTGTGCCTAGGAGGTGACGTTTCCCGAACACCCAAGTAGATTTACTCTTCCATTTAAACCGGTGATTGGTCAAAGGGTGAGCACCGCGCTCACCTTTGACTTCATTTATTTCTAAGTATTACAAGTTAAAATAACGATATATACTTGAAACTCTCTCTATCTTCCGAGAAACGTATTAAACATTTCAGAGTGATGTATCGCAAGCACCTGTATATTCATTTGCCAGCGAGCCGTTGTTTTTGTTACTATTCCATAAAAGTGAGCGCCATCCTCACCGACGGGCATCCCCGTTAGTAATTTACTCTCATATTGCAATGTTTAGTTTAACCCACCAGCATTGTTTTAATGAGGTAAATATTCTGTTATTAAAACTGAGTTTTCTTATTATCTTTCATGTGTACCCCTCCATTTTGTGATCTTTATAAAATATTAAAATCACATTTTTTTTCTTTGAAAGAAATAAAATTGAATTGAATTGAAAGAAGTATAATTTATAATCCACTTGAACGAGAAAAATAGAAGTAACACGACTTTGGTGTTTGTTTCTGTCTGCGGTATACTATGGTTTTGGTCAGTGGCAGAATTTTTGATACTGGCTATATAGCTAGGTCAAATTCAGCCCCTGTATGAAGGAGAATTCTAGCGGCCGGCTGCTCTGATTGGTAATTTTTCATGGTTGTTTCAATTAACATCAGGCAAAGGGCGGAGCAGTCCCACAACAAACACGCCACGATCCCTTAACATACGCGTGCGATCACTCCTTTCTCGTCCTCATCTAAGACCTTATTTACTAACATTTGCACTAAGATACACTACACTACCACATATGTCGAAAGACAAGTCGGGAGCTTAGAGCTTATTCTGGCCGAGGCAATGCTCCACTGACGGAGATAATTGGATGGAGAAAATGACGCAAGCCGTCGGGTATCTCGGTGCCGGGTCTCGCCATCCAGCGGGAGAAGTTCATCGCCAACTCCCGAAGGGAAAAAATGCACTACACTTACGGAGTTGGCGAGCTCGAAATCAGTAGCCAGTCAATCAATCAATCATGGTTTTCTGGCACATGGTTGAATCTTTCACTTTTTACGAAGTAAAACGAGACAGTAAAATGGAGAAAATATTATAAGCTTGACTTATGGAGAAAGGATGAGTGAGAAATTAAAATTCGACACATGAGTGTATTCTCAGTGACACCAGAAACCAAATGTCTAATTAACAGTATACGTCGCCGACGTAGCTCTCATACGTATATATTCTGTGGCGTTCTCCGATTTACATGAATTTGGGACATAATGTTAATGGAACAAGGTATACGCATTTTTTGGGATAGGTTCTAAAGAGATTATAACCCTAACGTAAGGATGTAATCTAGTTTTCTGTATTACACAGAAAAATGCAATGTTTTTCAGCAAATATAATTAAATTGCAATTATATTTATTTGAATGATTAACATTAAAATGCACTAGAGTAATTATGATTCTTTTCTGCTACGACTGAATCCTCGATTAAGTCTCCACAATATCACAGGTGTGAAAAATAATGGTTGAAGAAAGGTGCCAATAACCTTGACGTAATTACAATATCTCTAACACCCCGAAATTACGGCGGACTCCGGCTTTAAAAAAATGTTTCGAATGTCAAAATAACCTCTTTAATTCTTTTTTCAGCAGTCTTGAAAAACTGGCGGCACATGTTTAGTTTGACACATGTTTAGTTCTTTCGAATACTCATTTCCTAATACATATTTGCCTCAATTATACTTTCTCTTGCCAAAGTTACTCTCATCAATTTAAATAAATCATTCCTTTACCACACAAAGTTACGCTTTTACCGCCCAGTATCATAAAACACTGCCGTATAGAAGCCTCATGCAATCTGTTACAGTTTTTGCATCAACACGTGAATCATTCATCATGTGTTTCACTTTCACTTGTGCAATCCGCAAATACATCATAAGTAGGGCCCGGATAATTATGTACTAAAAATTAGGAAAATATGTACATATATATGTATTAAAAAGTATACAAATATGTACTAAAATGTAAGAAATATGTAGCACTTTAATTATTATATCACTTCGTTTTAATAAAATACTTTCGCTTAAATGTTGATCTGTGTAGACTTGATATACTCGTAAAGAACAAAATTAAAACATAATTCTGGTCTCCGTCAAAAATGAGAAACAAATATTGGTTTCAAATACTTAATAATTAGCTGAATGTGACGTCACCGACGCTTTAAATTACTTTCGGTTGTGTGACTTGTTTTTTTTCTTCGTCTTTCTTCGTCTTCCTCGTCTTCATCTTCTTTGTCGTCTTCGTCGTGGTCGTCACCTCCTTCTTCTTCGTCGTCGTCGTCTCCTCCTTCTTCTTCTTCGTCGTCGTCTCCTCCTTCTTCTTCTTCTTCTTCGTCGTCGTCGTCTCCCCCTTCTTTTTCGTCGTCGTCTCCTCCTCCTTCTTCTTCGTCGTCGTCTCCTCCTCCTTCTTCTTCGTCGTCGTCTCCTCCTCCTTCTTCTTCGTCGTCGTCTCCTCCTCCTTCTTCTTCGTCGTCGTCTCCTCCTCCTTCTTCTTCGTCGTCGTCTCCTCCTTCTTCTTCTTCTTCTTCTTCCTCTTCGTCGTCGTCTCCTCCTCCTCCTTCTTCTTCTTCTTCTTCGTCGTCGTCTCTTCCTTCTTCTTCTTCTTCGTCGTCGTCTCTTCCTTCTTCTTCTTCTTCTTCTTCGTCGTCTCCTCCTTCTTCGTCGTCTCCTTCTTCTTCGTCGTCTCCTCCTCCTTCTTCTTCGTCGTCTCCTCCTCCTTCTTCTTCGTCGTCTCCTCCTCCTTCTTCTTCGTCGTCTCCTCCTCCTTCTTCTTCGTCGTCTCCTCCTCCTTCTTCTTCGTCGTCTCCTCCTCCTTCTTCTTCGTCGTCTCCTCCTTCTTCTTCTTCTTCTACGTCGTCTCCTCCTTCTACGTCGTCACCTCCTTCTACGTCGTCTCCTTCTTCGTCGTCGTCTTCTTCTTCGTTGTCCTCGTTTCTCTATCTTTCTTTTCGTCGGTATTGGTACTGGAGTTTAATCAACACCACCTACATCTAGTTAGGTGGCGTTGATTTAGTTCCCGGCATACTTACCAACATCACAGCGTCAAAACACGAAAAAACACGTTTTTGGAAATTTCTTAGAATTTTATAGCCATTTCTGGAAACAAATTATCAGTTCTCCATTAGGACGCCGAGACGCGTCGAATGACACCTCGTTTGTCTCCACTAGTGCACGGGAAGTAGTCTACCCGTGAGAGATGGAACGGCTCATCCGTAAGCATGCACACGAGGAGTTTACTCAAATACTCTATAGGGATGAAATTTTTCCTATTACCTGTTAAAAGGCCTTGTACCGACCAAGTGTTCTACATAGCATGAAGTTACTGGTGTATATTCAAACTTTGTCCCAACATGTCACTGTTCAATGCTATTCACGGATTAGGGAATAAAAACAATGCTGGTTGATGTTTAATCAATTGCCTCTTAGCACAAATTCAGCTTTCTTTAATAATGTTCTTACCCAAGATGCTATTGTTTGACTTCTCTGAAAAGATAAACCAAACTTTGCCTATGTCAAATTCCCAGTCTGCGATACCACAAGGTTTAAGCCAATCGCCGTGAATTATTTTCAGTCCTTTTCTTATCCAAAAGCTGCAGTGCCACATCATGATTTTACTTTAGATTTTCACCTCACAGAGATACTTTACAAACAAGGGGTTAGGCTCCAGTGCAACAAACGGGGAAAGAAAACTGACAATGGCGCTTTCTGAGCTGCGTTGGTGCGTGTAATTTTTGACGAAGGGCATTCAGGTCAAGAGAGACCTCTGAAAAGTACGTTGTGGGCGCGAGTTATCGCTTGATACACGTACCATTTTCATACACAAAATTTCTTTCTGAGTAGTATTTTGTTCTCTGCTTTACTCGCGCTGAAATCTACACACTGCAAGCTTTGGAGTGCTACGCCTTGCCCTTTTGTAGGATTCTGCGTGCTTCAATATAAACATTTTTACGTAATGCAATAGCGCCAATTTGGAGAGGAGGCTGCCGAAAAATTGTTTGACAATGCTGAATTGTTTGTCTTGGTTATTACTTATCAAAAACATGTAGGATAAATAAAGAATTATACAAAAAGAATGCAGAAAAACGAAAATATTAAGAAATATTTAAAAATATGTACTTTTGTGAAAAATATGTAAATATATGTACTTTCGGGTAAAATATGTAAATATATGTAATATAAAGTCATCGGTTTTAGGCCCTAATCGACATGAAACGTAAATATATTGTGGTTTTGACTTGATAGAGTTAACATACGGAAATATGTAATTACATAATTATCCGGGCCCTAATCATAAGCATGTTAACTACTACTACTAAACCAATAACTATTTCACACTGAATGTGAATTCCAATCTTTTTACTAAAAAGCAAGCACATCCATCAGCCAAATGAAGTTTTTTTTCCATAATTTTATCTCTCTGGTAAACTCAATACACTCACGCCTTGCCGCAATTAAAATCATTATCCACTACATTTATAAATAGAGTGAATCAAAACTGATAGAATCGTTCTTTCATATGAACATTTCGAATTAAACAATTCAATGTAAAATACAGTCCTTTTGTATCCTATAGATTTGCAATTCTGTTGATGAATTCAATCTTCTGTCACAGTCGTTGACAATATCTGATGTAGCGCAACTAAACTAAATAGTTGCAATACATCAATGCAATATTGCATTGATGTTTCCCTGAATCTGCGATGCGGCGCTAAACAAATACTTAAGATTTCTTTTTAATTGTATGAACGTTTATGGCTGTAAATTGTAGTATAAAGTACTCCTCACCTTCAAACGAAGCAAACACAAAGGTTTCATTGATATTTGTTTAGTTCTAGCAGAGATTAACGCGCTGTAACTCAATGCCCTTGTCTCTTTATATATTAGAAGAAAAATAGAAATGAAAGTAGATATCGAATAAATATGGAGCATTTTATTATTACTAATGCATACAAAATATCTGTCAGTTTTTTGAACGTAGCTAACATCATTATATTACAGAAATATAAGTTGATACCGAATTGCAATATCGGAAGATATACACACAGCGGGGAGTTTGCTCCGACATGTTGCATTTTAGCCGCTCTAGTTTAGAGTTTGTGCTGAAAACCAACGTCTTAATATCCAAAGTACAAGTCACGGATAGTTGGCTTGAAGTGATGTATTATTTATTAGTATCGATAAACTGTGTGTTGCTGTAGCACTACTCGTTTCATAATAAAATATGTTCTTCAGTATTAAAATTTGAAATAAAATAAATTCAAATTTCTGAATTTTTGAAAATTGTCATTGCATATTTTCAATTTTGTTTTTAAAGTGTTTTTAGAGCTGGGTGTGTTTACCTATGAAGCTGGTGGTGTAAGGGCAACGTGAGTCGCCTGCTAGACCTAAGAACCTTAGTTCATAATCCAGCGTGCAAAAATGTTGATGGTTGGAAACATTTCAGCAGGTTAGTGTAGCATTATATTATAGTATATCAGTTTCACAATAATGCGAGAAATAATGCGTTGCTATAACACCACCACTTACATTTTGAGTAGGATTCAACGATCCAAGAATACAAACCCTTGTTCCAACGGCGACTATTCTCCAAACAACAGAACTGACCTTCATATTTCCTTTTATGAATACCGTTCTATTTAGAATGAAATTATGATTAAAGAACATTATTGTCTCTTTTATATTAGGAATACATTAAAAAAGCTCCGGTTGCTAATTTAGAGCTTCTCACCTTGTAGAGAGGTTTACTGAAAATAACCATGGAATGCCTGAAACTTTTCAACGCATTTCCAGATACGTGACTGGCGTATATAACTGGTGTTATTTCCACGCTGTAATTAACTTCCAGTTTACCACAAAACAACACGTGATAGGAACAAAATGAAAACAAGAGGAACACACAATGGATGATACCACAACCCAACTACCGTGTTTCATTCATGATATATGAAAATACTGCAACTCTTCTCCAGGTACTCAAACAGTGGGGCACAAAATGCGAGGAAAACCATCCGAGTCGCTTTGTTATTCCGCGCAAAACCAACTTGTTCAAACTGTTTGTTTGGCCAGCTCGGCTCGTGGGACCGGGAGAGGATTGGCCAGGTTCAATAAGAGGAGCTGACTGAGTGTTTCACACAGTTTATTTCACAACGCTTATACAGTCTACAAGAGAATTACCTCGGGCATGCGGCGTTTTTGGAGCCAATTACCTGACCAAGGATACTCCTGGCAACATAGGTTCCGCTCGTCCCCGAGAATTACATGTTGATGGATTTGCGCTGAATATCCTGGTGGTAAGAAGCACAGGCAGGATTCATAGTGCAGTTAATGTTTCTCATTGCAACGTGGCAGGGGCTCTCTGCCTTTTCATGATATATTTCGTCGTAACGGACTTACACAATGCCCTGTCATACATGTTAGTGTTATGCATTTATATGGAAATTGATTAAACAACAGTCACATGATAACGATAATACAATGAAACTGCTTGAATTTGTAATGACACAACGCAAGAAGGCCTACTTCTATAAAATGTTACACCTGAAAATATGTAAAACACATAACACGCTGTATGCAATACACATTGGTAAAACCATCAACAGAGGGTATAGGTTTACAGAAAAGCAAAATTAGACAAGCGGAAATTGCAATAGAAGGTTTTGATATTTTTAAGTTTAGTTATATAGTATTTTAATCATTTTATATCCATTTCTTAATCCATTTCCCAAAGTTTAGAGAAAGCATGTCAAATATCCCGATATCTTTCCAATATTTCTCTCCAGGAGAACCATCATAATATTATATACAATTTTAAAACAAAATAGTCATTTTTTTCAAATTTGCAAACATCATTTTTTTTCAAAAACACCAGAACATTTGCCTTTGCTTACAAGATCAATAGCTTCAACTGGGCACTGAACCAAAGAGGAAAGAACACATGGAACACGTGGTTTCATGGAACGACAAATATGTACATGGGCGGCGTCTTCGCCTCAGTGTCCGACAAAGTGTCACTGGCACACGGCAGATAGCGCAACGCTGGCGGCGGCGTTGGCGTTAGCGCTGGCGTTGGCGCTGGCGCTGGCGCCGGGGAGTGGTGCACAACAACGGCGACGGCGGCGTCAAGACGAGGGCCGCCGCAGCAGCACCAGCGGCACCAACAGAGCCGCCAGGGCACCGGCGCTCGGCGCGGCCACCAGGGGCGCTGCTGCGACAAACGCAATGCGCGTGCGCAGTTTGTATCAGGAAGAACAATATGAAATAAATGTTACAAACTTCTACAGGATATCCGGGGACGAAGGTAATCACATTTTGCTAATGAAAAAACATGTGGTGGGAAATTTCGTACATCGGAGTTACTTCGTTTGCCCATGATCGATAGGCAACCATCATGTATTGGTGTTTCCAGGTACACGAAATCCTTTTTAGTGCATCAAAGTGTGACCTGACATCCGATAGTATATGCTATGTTGTCTACCAATTAAAAGCAAATGTCACATGTGTAACATCTTTTGACCATCGCAATGCTCTAGAAGCTAGAAAGATATTTCGAAGCACCTGTATATTTCATTTCAAGAGCAACTGCATTCAATTCACTAGTTCGGCTTGGCATACGACAGCCAGGGGCTCGCGGGGAGGAGACTGGTTGCAGTGCACGATAAACTAAAAAATTAAAAAGAGAGTTAAGACATAATTGTCTTCATCCATTAACACCTAACACCAAACAATATTAATAAAGCAAATATCATCCATGACTTTGTAGTTTAATATTGCAATTATTTAGGTCGTTCAAAAGAAACAAAATTCTGTTACAAAATAACATTGCTTTTTTGCTTAAAAATGGGGCTGCTGAAAAATTGAAGAGTAGGTGCACTAGGAAAGGATTTAGGGCCTCACTCATTGAGGACGTCGAAAAATCACAAGAGTATAATAAAACTAAAATACCCAAAGCACATGTTAAATTGACATAATTAATGACATAGTTTTAATACCATAAAATGTAATATAATAACACTTTAAAATTATATATCTCTTAATATCACATAAATACAGTAATTAAATACATGGATGGTTAAATAGACACAATCTTCCACAACAAAGTTCTTCCTTTTCCTTTTTTTTGCAGAAAAGTATTTCTATTTACCCATCCACATGGATTTCCACAAGATTTCTGCAGTAACAACCAAGTATATTGAAATACATTTTATAGTTCTTAAATGGTGAATTTTATATTATGATCCGATTAAAATAAGTTGGTGATTGACAGTTGTGCTTCTGAAGCTGTAGATTCATTCAATATGAGTGTATGATTTGGTTACTTTAATACATATTTATTTCACGTGTTTATCTTCGTGTCCCGGGAACACGTGGTCAGTGGATCGCAAACTGTCAACGTCGCTCCCTTCCATTCGCAGCTGTCAATCACCAACTTATTTTAATCAAACCATAGTATAGATCGCATAATGTATTATTCGAGGCCTCGAAATTTGTTGGGACTTACGGCCTCGAAATGTGAAAATGCCACGCATAGTGGGTCCTGAAATATGTTGCCCGCCACATGCACTCGCGTTTAGATTTCCTATTTCAAATATTCACGGTGACATAGTTACGTTTGCCGACGGTCATTACTGACAACGATGATGCGATATGTTGGATACCTCCCGAATCTACATTAATTACGAGGCTGCCATCGTACACTGTCCGCAGTGATTTTTGAAACTACAGATGTATTACATCTCTAACAATAAATAGCGATAGATTAATAATGACTTATTATTTGAATACTCTGTTTGAAATTACAGTTAAATGGAGCAGTATTTCAAACATATGAGTAAAACGTCTACGTATACCCACATGCATAAATCAGGTTTCATTAATTATTTTTATTCAAAGTAACTTTCATATATTTTTAAGTATTAGTGCTAGCAATAATAGTAACATTCAGGTTATTCGTTGCAAATGACACGCATGTATGATGGTTTAATAAAAATACTCTTGTTGCGAATCTTTGTGTGTCATACAGCTACAATGCCGTAAGTAGATGAGCGAATGCATCCAATATTAACTCAATTGCGAAAGAAATATTAGATTGTAGTGCTGAGTGTTTATTTTATTGAATACCTGATGGATGATTTTTCTCGTTACTTCCAATATACAGGTGTACAGAAAGTCCCGTTGCAAACAACTTCCCCACATTCTCTGCTGAATTTCATGAAAAATGGCAAGTTTCTCTGAAAAAAAATTGTCATTGAAAAGCTTGGGTGTAAAAGTCACTTCCGAGAGCTTCGCCTTCCGCGCTCCGCTAACACTGCGACTTGTGGAGTAATTCTCCTTTGGGAAAGCGTCACGTGTCAAACGTTAGAGTATGTTAAAAGTATAAAGTGTTTTATGCATTATATTGAATCTACAAGAAGCTGCAGTGTCTGCGGTGACGTGGCAGTCGATTTAACATTACGTGCCCAGAAATGACTTTTAAATCCTTTCTCGGAAACAATTTTTTTCGAAGAAAATGGACCTGCATTTCGTTATGAAATTCAACGAACAATCATTTTTTTGTAAAGGGAACTTTCGGACATTGCTGTAGCAGCCATTGAAACCTTGTGGTACATGGGGATCATTATTGAAAAATACGTTGCTTTATTTTTTTTCCAATTTTATGGAAATGGAGGGCATTGTTTATGGAGGACGACTAGCAACAATGAAGGACTGTACTCCTAAATTAAGACCCTAATGATACCGAAGTCCCATTTTTTTAAACTACATTGTGTGTTATATGTATTTGTTACGAAGCAAATAATTAAAAAAGTTATACCCATGTGTTTCTAAAACACTAGTCCTTCGATAATATGGCTATTTAAAAAAAACATTTATGTAATTTTATATTAGAATTTATAAAATTTGCAATTCACATTCTATTCAATTATACTTTGAACGTCCATTTAATATGCATATTAGTTTCATTCACGGAAAATTCTTTCGTCATAAAAAATTGACGTACTGAGTTATTTACTTGAATACTGTTATTCATGCTATGGAACTTCATACTATCTTCTTGAGTGACTCGGAATCACTAAAAAAATTTAAACACGTATTAGATTTAAACTTATACTATATTTTGCGAGAATAACTAAATCTACTAATACTAAATATTTTCCTGAAATATGATTTTTAATCTAAATATGGCCCTGCAATGAATGAATGGAAATAGCAAGCACTCACATTAACAACGAATACACTAACATCGTATCTTGTGGTGTTGGGAGAGTTGCAGCTCACAGTCCTAGTATGCTTGAATGGAAAAAACATTTTTTAATTCGAATTCTTTATTTGCACTACAATATCCTTTACTGGAACTAGTATTTTTAATTTTAATCTTTACAGTCACAAGAGCAATTGAAACTGATGACCGCTGAATCCATTTAAGCTTTTATCCGATGCGAATTCTAAAACGACAAAATTGGAATGGATTTTTGGTATTCCAACTATCAATATGTAGTACTACTGAGAGTAAAACGTTTGGTATAGAAAAATGAAGTTGAATAGCACGAATGTTACTATATCATTTCTCATTGAAATGAAATTAGTTATAATTTATATGTTGGTAGATTGTGACGCACAAAAGTTGTATTATCCCATCAGACTAATGAAAAGGAACTAAAACCTTCATGGAAAGTTTCCTGCGTTCATAAAAATACAAATTACATGTACTATATGAATATTTATTACGGTATGTAATTGCTAGATATTTCATTCATCTGATGGTAGTGTTTAAACTTCCATTGCATTAATAGAGAACATAGAATGCGTACCTTTCTCTACACATAAATCGAACAAGAATGAGCAGAGCATGCACACGAGCTGGCATTTGATTAACGCGATTTCGCTCTTTCAGTTCGCCACTTCCAGTTATGCGAGTATTGATATGAATGCCAATGAAATGCAAACACCACGGTACTTGATGTCCAGAAATAGATATTATCACAAAATATGTAATTAAATGTATCGTAATTGCTCATACAATCAAGAGCTTCATGCAGAAAAAATATATATTACAAACTTAAATATTCGAATAATAAGTGTCTATAATATGTGACATGCATATGTTTAACATTAAAAGATTGTGTGGGAGAGCTAGATTCACACATGGCTGCCTGAACATTTTTCTGAATTTACAATGGATATCAGAACTTGACTTGATAATATCTCAGTTTTCATCAAACGTAAGCGGGAAAGGGCATAATAGTGAAAGCATTTTTGTAATAAAAACGGAAATCAATATTAAAACTATCAATCGTCAATTATTCTTGTTTAAAAGTTTCAAAGTTCCAACTTCCGAAACTACAAATTAGAGGAGCAAAATGGCTGCCTCATAGCTTCACTGAGATTTACTTAATAACATACTTTTACATTGTGAATTCCTTACAACTTCTGAAAGTGGAAGTGGTATAACGGAACAATTATCGGCTTAGGAGACTCAGAACAGTAAATGATGTCATCGCAGTGCCTCTGACCAGGAGATCCTGCTCGAGGTAGGTGGCAGGTTTTTTCAAAGTAGCGAAGTGGGTAAGTGGAATTCAGCCGCAATCTGGAGAATTATAGCGGCCAGCTGCTCTGATCAGTAGTTTTCCGTGGTTTCTCCGATCAACACCAGGCGAATGCCGGAGCAGTACCCTAACAAACGGGCAACGGACCGCGCGAGATCTTTCCTTCCTCTTCCTTCTCCCTGACACATGTCGGGAGATTAATGTTTGTCCGGATCGGGCAGTGTCACGCTGATGAGAGGTATCTGGTTGCGGAAAACCTTATGAGCCAACGTGTAGGTCGACGCTGGATTTTCCACCCAGTGGGTGAAGGACACCGCAGCCTTTCAAGGTAAAGCATGCCCTAAATTTTTTAAATATTTTAACACCATTTTTTAAATTTTGGACACCAATGATTAAAAACATCAACATTTATTTCACAATTGCATCTAAATAAAAACTTGTAAAACCAGAAACTTGACGTTTCTGAGACTGTTCCGTCTCCCTCATCAGGTACTACAATTGAAGATGATCTTTACAATATTAGTTTTGTAAATTTTGTAAATATTATTGTATTATTTTAGTATTGTAAATAGTTTCCAAAACCTCAAGTTTCTCTATTTATTGGTTTTATAAAGTTTTCATTGAAATAAAATTATAAAATAAATTGTTATACATATAATTATGGTTGTCCAAAAAAATAGACTGAAAAGTATTACAAAATATACAACACAATAAAAGCTAACTATATCAAAACATGCTCTACATTTACGGGACTAATGACCATTAAAGTTAACCGCCCGGAACCCCGAAATAATCAATCAATGAACAAATAAAGTAGAGACGATGGAAGTCGTCTTGTGGATGAAATATAGATTTCATTTTTCCTTCATAGCGTCAGCCGACAAATCGTATATTCCTTTAAGTAAAACGAAAATTTTCAAACAGTTACTTCAAATCCTCACATTAAAAAAGTAAAAAATCTCTATTACTCTCGTGTTCGAGGGGAATAACCTACATTCAAAACGTTTGCAATTTTCAAAAATTCAAGAGTAATAGCGAAAATCTTACCTTTGTTTCACTCTATTTCTACAAAACAAAGAAAAAATATGAAATAATTTTTAGGAAAAATTGAAAATTTCCCAGGGACTTTACGAAAAGTACCTCCAAATCCCACAAAGTAACCCAAATCACAGGGCTTTAAGTCGGACCAGATCAACAGGGAAAAACAATTTTGAGAAACTTCCTACGAATAGTTTAGGCGATAGAGTTGTTCGCAGACGGATGGACGAACAGAAGGACAGACGGACGGAAGAAAGTTTTGAAAGAAACATTAACCTAGTCGGTATCATGCATTATCATAAAACGTGCATTAACGATCAAGTCTCTAAATCTATTTTCCGCAGCATTACATAACTTTCCTTTACTCCGTAAATACCTACATATTTGAGAGAGTAAAAATGATCTTGTATAATTCTTCCCTTATTAAAATGAGACAATAAGCTTACGGCAGACAATAAGCTATCATGCAGCAGCTAATAAATGGTTCAGAAACTAATACTGAGAAAATTCCTCGACTTTTTGCAATTTAGCGTATTATGCAATAAATTTTCAAACATTATGACTCTTCTGTATTTCTCATCATATTTACATTCCACGTGCGAGAATTTTTGTTACCACTAAAACATACTAACATATTATTATTATTAATACTTCGTCACATTTACTTTCACCTCACTTGCAAATTTTATCTACTCAAAGAGAAAAAGCAAAGCAAAGTTCTACATTCAACAACTTAAAGTTAAAAATCACATCTACACGTTGCATTTAACATGCAAGATGGAAAGCCATAAAAAATCGAAAAATATAGTACGGAAACAACAAAACTTCACATCACAAATACAAGTTAAAGTTTGAAAAGCAATGTTTATCCATCAAGAGGAGTTTATATGTATACTAGGGCATTTTAGTCGAGGAAAATTCGCGTAATTCGCATTAACTCGGATTAGCATTTATACAAGAGCCCGGGGTTTGCGACAGGAATGAACGCGCGCTGTGGGTCACCAAAGTTGCCTGGCGGACGTCGGACGGAGGGGAGGGGGCGCGGGTGGCAGTCCTCGCTGCGAGGGAGCTGGCGGGGGGCGTGGCCAGTGTTAGAACGCGCCGCTGAAGGGAGGCGCTCGCCAAGGGAATCGCCCGACCGCATCCCGCGGTCAGGTTTCCCCCGCCCCCAGCTAATCCCCTTTTAGTTTTCCTTACCTGAGAAGGCGTAGGTCGACTGCATCCCGTTTCGTTCGTTCGGTGTTTCGGAAGGGGTAAACATTTTTTTTAAACTTTCCATTCACACGTAACGCAAATAGATGTTCTCGCATCAATTCAGAGAAAACCTCAGACACAGGTGAACATGGCAGAATCTTTGGAATTGTGTATGCTAAGTTGTGCGTGCTAAGATGATGTTCCTGATATGAGGTTTCAAGTGTTATTTCCACGAAGTGTGATTTTCAACGCGTTGACAGTAGTATAAAAGTTGCAATTGTTTCTTTAAAAGAGGAAGCAGCGAATCAATTGTAATCGATCAGCGTGCTTCGATATACGTAAAAATCCTTATACTAAGAAGGAAAACGAAAAGGGATGCAGTCGAGCTAAGCCTTTTAGGGGAGGAGCCTTTAAGGGCTTAGGGAAAGTTGACTACGGGATGCAATCGGTATACGCCCCTCGTCAAGATCCAAGGACGGTCGGCGAAGGCGTGTAGTGCGTGTCAGCTACTGTGGTCATTAGCCCTTCGTGTGTGGGGTACATTGTCGGCTGGTGGCCGCAGTGTTTTCTCTCTGCCGGAACGAGAGATCCGGCGCCGAACTAGACAAATACAGGTGGGTTTCCCCATCCAGGTATCTCCATTAGAGGGACACTGCACCAGATGAAACAAACCCTAATCTCCCGTCTGATCTTCACACAGGTCTTCACTGGTGGAAACGTAATTCATGTACGTATCAGTGTGTGTAAGTAAGCTTTGAAAGATAGGACAAGGAAGAGATAGGAAAGATCGCGCGCGGTCTGTGGCCCGTTTCTAGGGCCCGTTTGTTCAGCATTCGCTCTAATATTGAACGGGAAACACTTGAAAAACTACCGATTAGAGATGCTGGCCGCTAGAATTTGCTCCAAATAGCGGCTGAATTCGCTCTAGCCACCTAGACCGTGGCAGTATAGGATGATGTCACTGAGCTGTATCAGACGACTAGGTGACATGATTCTGACAGGACAGAGAGGAGTTGGAGTAGTTTGGAACGAAAGTCTGGTGAGGAAATGGACGGATGTAGCACGAGAGTTTTCAGGCAGTGATGGTTTACGAGGATATAAGGAGAGACGTTTTGATGGAAGGTGGAGAAAGTCAACAGTTCTCTTCAACTTCAGGAAATATCTTGTGTTTCCTAGGCTGTCACTAATAATAACGACTCTTCCCAGACTCCTGGCCTTCTCGTTTTCGGTATCTCCTAACCTATGACGTTGCAGAAAGTCACTCATGTTTTTGCCGCCAAAAATGGATCATAAAAAATCAGAAAAATTGTTGGCGCAATGGTTTTGTCTTTGGAAATGTTGCAACTGGCAATGGCAGGTCTTCTGCAGGCATTCGATCCATAATTTTTATTTCTACTGAAAACTGTCCATACTGGCTGTGATGTTACCCCTGCTTCCACAGCTCAAGTGGACCGCTTCACATGACGAGTGACAAACAATCGTCATGATATTAGTATTCTTGCTGGGTTGCATTTTGGCGAGATTATGAATCTTCACTGCAACTTTTTATCGCGTGAGGCGGCGATAATCTTCCTCCGCTCGATGGTGAGATTCGGCGCCGACATCCCCGTCGATTTGCGGGGGTCCTTAAATAGGTATCTCCCAAATCAGGACAGCACTCCAGCCGGAGCTCTAAGCTCTAAGCCGGGACGAGCTCTATTGGTCTCCCGACATGTGTGTTAGTGTAGTGCATGTAAGTGTTATTGACGAGTGAAGTTAGGAAAATGAAGGCGGAGCAGCCGTTCGCAAGAATTCTCGTCCAGACAGCGGCTGAACTCGAGCTCTGTAGCCAGTGCTGAAAACCGTGCTACCATCGGGGGTGGAACCCTAGCACATTCCGGTCAGAGGCATTGCAGCGACATCAATTGATGCCGTGAGCCACCTAAGCCGGCTGGGACGACGGAGTAGGTGCGACGGTGAGGGAGGTGTTTGGAGCTGCAAGCTGAGCACCAGAGAGGTCCGGGCGAGGGCGGCGGGTCGCGACGAGTTAGTCGCGAGTTTTCCTGTGTGGGGGCGGAGCGGCAGCCGCGGGGTGGAGGGGGGTGGGGGGTTATTAACTGGGTGACGGTGCGGGGCTGGAGGGGTCGGATTGCGGCGCGGGCGGTGACAGCGCGGCGGCGCGGCCGATGGAAATAGCTCAGGCGAGAAGAGGACCACTGTGCGAAAGTAGATTACATATTCATGGAGGGTTTTACCTCCACTTGACTTCCAGCCACGGGCCGCGTGTCCTGCTATTAACGGGCCGGTCGTCGGACAAGCTCTCCGCCGGCCGTTAGTGGACGCGTTGAGGCCAATTCGAAACAACGGCCGCCGCTTTGCCGAGCTCTGTCGGGATGGAATGTTCAGCGTACTTTCATTGCATCGTTGACGGCGCACACAACGTTAGGACAAATTATACGAAGCATGTCTGAATAGTTATATTTATTTAGTTAGTTTGTCTAGTGCTCCATTCGGTTTCATGCAATTTTCAATCAAAGTTCAATAATAAACAGATTGTAGTTTCTGGGCTTCCTCTTAAAAAAAAAACAGCAAGACTTAGTCAAGAAAAAAGATGCGAACATCGAAAAATTTAAAACACCGTTCTTCATTAATGATGTTTGATTATACACACGCCCACTCTTACAAAGACTGTGTCTTTGTAAGGAGGGACAAATAATGTTTTTTGGATGATCATTCATCTTGCGGAGATTATCTGCAGACATTACACTCGGCAGTTAGACGCAAAAATACTGTGGAAGAAAGAAATCATTGTGCACTCTACATATACAAATCATCACCAGATCATAATATTGGGTTTCATACTGACTATCTGACTGAGCCGGAACTGTTAACTCATTCAGAATAAACGTTTAATTAATGATCATTACTAATAAAAGCAAAGAAAGATTTCTTGCATGAAACCTGTGATATTTTGAGTACGGGAGTAAGAGCTTCTACGATAATCTTGTACCCAAAATGAAACACGAAATAAGCCTCTCAATCAACCAAAAATTCAGTAGTTCACTGATTTTGCGAAAGAAACGATTGTTAACAAATAGTTTTGCACGTAACTTTATATTTCTCGTGGATACCTCTGTGTCATCAGAAGAACAAAAATGTTTTACAGTACAACCTTTGAAATGTTTTTCAATGAAAAGTAATTATGTACTTTTGATTTAATAAAATGATGTTTTTATATTACAGTTCTTACTCTTGTTATTGTTCAAAGACCATTTATTTTTGATAATGTATAATGAGTTTTCACAGATGTAAATTATGAATGTACTACTTTTAACAATGGAAAATAGGTTTATTTTTATTCGTTAAATGACATACATTTCAGTTACGAAAGACATATAAACATACTTTTCAAAAATTACATTTTTAAACAATTTATTTTGAATGATGTTCCGCATGAGTACAAAATTATGGTGCATAAGATTTGCTTTGCCGAAGATCAAAGGATCTGTCAACAAAAACGTTTCCACTAAAAAAATACAACACCATGATCCACCAGTTGCGTCGTGAATTGTCAAAACTGAAATTAATAGAAGTTTTTCACAAGAAATTTGGAAATGAAACGCTCATATTCGAAGGAAGACTTCCAAGGCAGATCCTTCTTTTCCGTTTTCGTGAAATAACTTAAACGTTCTCATTACGCCGAGCGAGATGCGGAAGGCGACTTAGGCTGGGCGGATAATTAAATTGCAATTTATAGCCCGCGGTGCTTCCCCGAGCAGTCTGAAGCAATCATCTTTGCTTCCTGTGCACTGCGCGCGCCGTGCAGCACCGTTCTTAAGTCGGAAATCCTCTTACCCGCACCTGAACGGAAGTGAGGAGAGGTGCACTGTCCCAAGGCTCTCCCCCCTCCCCTTCCCTATCCCCCCCTCTATCCATCCCTCCGCCCCTCTCTCCCTCCCTCCCATCCTTCCTCAACCCCTTCCCTCCTGTTTCTTTTCTAGCTCCTCACACCACCGCTCCGGCATTAGCACTGCCGAGTAATGCGACGATATTACGAAATGATTCGCTGAAGACGGTGCAAGTAAACTGGGAACCGTATCCGCCAGAGAGAGATACAGAAGAAAGGAATTGTAAGCTGATTTTTGTTTAATACACACGCCAGGCTTACGAGCTCGCTTGGCGCCTGTGGGGACGGTGAAAATGGAATGAGGGGTGAGAGAAAGAGAGAGAAGTGTAGCTTTGAAAGGAGGTAGAGGAGAGTGTTTCGTTCTTTGAGTCAATAATCTGTTTTGTGAAGGAGGAATCTCGTTGAGTGAAAATGGTGGGACGGAGTTGGTGTGTTTGTTAGCTATGTGAGGGATTTGTTGGAAATATTTTACATGTGATTCTCAAATTTTCTCTGATTTATGTCCACATCAAAGGCGATTCCAGGGACTTTTGAAGACAAAGCGCCCTACTTGCTGTAATTATCTGAGAAAAATACGTCGTGACTACATCCTGTTATATCTACTTAGATGAATATTTCTACTATTGAATAGAGTTTTGTTCGTAATTGTTTTGATAATGAAACAAATACATAATTTCGAAACTAAATCCCGTCAATTAGCAGAAGTTTTAATACGATGTAAGTAGTTTTGTTGTCCCCGAAAACGTAAAATTTCTCCCTTGAAAACTGAAAAATAAATTAAAACTCAGTCGCCCACTTCTGCACAAGTTGAACAAAAACAATGAGATTGAAGCAGCTATTTTGCAACACCAGATGGGCTAATTTTTCTGAAGGAATATAACACGTCAAAAAAAGGGGTGTAAGTAAGATTTTATTAATTCTAATCAGTAACCATTAAAAGGCATTCTATTACACGTGAAAATATAAAAACAATTCGTTTCCTTTTTTTATT
>JAHLJT010009419.1:217917564-217944932 GCA_031308135.1 Acheta domesticus
TGCCTACAATAGTGAAATTCAGTTTCCCAAGAAATGCAATTCAGTTTCAAAAAATATTACAAACGCCTAGAAAATCACCCAAATTATCTAGCATTAAACTTACTAGACAATACCAAGACTTAAGAAGATTGTGCAGGTTTCATCGTCTGGATCTCTTAAATAGGTTTGATCATTAAGTGCAACTAACATAATCATTCCCGAAAATCAGCACTTTGTCCTGAGATGTTATGTTAATAGTGTATACTATTCATATTTGTTCACTGCAAAAAATGAATCCATGAAGGACTGTGAATTCCCAGTTTCTTGACATGCAATTCTATAAACTTTGTCAAAAGTTTTATCTATTGTTCGGATGTACCACATTGCAAATAAAACACTAGTGGTGCTAAAACAGCACATACATTCTCATTCGTAATTGGACGCAAAATTATGCGAAAAGTATTCAAATTTTTGAAACATTGTATATTACCTTATTTCACAATCTATGGATATTTAAGGAACAGAATGCATTAAGATAACAGGTCTCTATCTTTCATATTTTAGTTGTAGGAAGAATCCAAAAAGATTTTGAGTTTTTGCAATTTTAGAAAAATCAAGGTTTTTAACGAGCATGAGACCTTCACCTTCTCACCCTTCACACTATCCAACAACAAAATTTAATCAGAATCGATGGAGACATTTTTTTTAATTTTGAAAATGTCCCAGGGGCTTCAAGGGGTCGCGACATCAGTCAGATCCATTGGGGAATACCAATTTCAGGAAACGGGTTTATCCGCTAACGTTGTTCACAGACGAACAGACGGACGGACGGACGGGGTGGTGGACAGAGAGACGTTTTACCGCCATTCGATTTTTCAGTATCAAGGAACCACCAAAACATGGATTCTGGGTGCACCACGTGATAGAGGATTTTTCCTCAAATTTAGCAACTGGATTTATCCAACTTTTCGTTACCAAGGCCCTGTTTTCCTGCTGAAAATTCCACGTTTTTTTGCGCAGCATTACATAACTTTCTCTATACTCGGTAGCGAGAAAGTTATATATAAAAACACGACCACAGCGGCGCAGCCTCCATCTGGCCATGCCAACGGAGCTCCCGCAGCTTCTTGACTCCCGCGTCCGCCCGAGGGCTTGTAGACACAAGTAATCCCTTCCGTAGCTCCTCTGGGTTGTAATCTCCATTCGAGGAACTTTGTCGTCGACTTCAAACTCGGTATTCGGTCCTTACACACGCAAATTTACCATTTCCGCTTTCTCCCCTGCCGCTCCAGGCGTTTACACGCGTGCCTCGCCCATGTGATTCGTGCAGTAGTCCAGTCAAATGGTATCTGACCCAGGGAAAAATTCCGGAAGTTTTCTTCTCAACTGTTGTGTATGTTTTTGATGGTGCTGAATTCGAATATGATCTTTGCCACCTCAGAAAAGGTCGGCATTACAGAGAAAATTGCAAAAACCCTTACAAATTTTGGCCTCTTTTTAGTTTTTCACTTATATATTTAAAAATACGCCTTCTATCGAAACAATTATTATTTAATAAATCAATGTAGGTACAATTTTCAACAAAATGCATATATTAACTTTAAATTTATGATAACCAGTTTAAGCGCTAAAGCGCTCTGAAAAACGGTTAGTTTTTGGGCCTCTGGCCAAAGTGGGAGAACAGCTCTTTCCAGCCAACCTATCTCGCGGCGGCTCCCTGTGTTCAGTTTACCATGCTTGAAAACAACCACTGAAAACAAATAATTGGGATTGTTAGATGATTAACACTTCTATGTTCACGGAATCTATAGGGTCGTGTTGGCTCGCGCGGAGTATCTGTAAATCCAAGGAAACCAAAATAAGAGCTGGGATATAAGAAAATTGTTACGGCAATACGTTCTGTACAATACAATATATTCATCAAAACATGTACCAACCATATGGTTTGTCAATATGTGTCAAATTATGAGTAAAAGTAAAAAAATATAATGAGGAAATAGTAGATATTAAACAAAAATATTGAACCGATAATTTTATAGATGTTTCGAAATGCAAACTTCAGTTTAAAAAGAGACTATTTCTATATAATAAAACGAAGGTAAGGAATCAGCAGGCAACACCGATTATATCTGAATGAGATGTATGGTCTCTTTTTTAAAAATGATTTTTATTTTCTCAATTACGAATAATAGTTATCTCATAACAAGACAATTACTGACGTAGAAACCAGATATCTATGTCAGTGATTACACTGGTCAACATTCATTTTCTTGTCTAACACTTTAAAGCCATTTTAGGATATATTAAATGCACAGATTCCAAATATGACATTAGTTTTGGTAGATTGGCTCTAGTTTTTGAGATAATGAAAATCGCATCGAAAAATATTTTATTTTATTGAGTACAGGCAATTCGTAAATTGCATAAAATTTGCATAAAACTTGAACTAAATGTAACTAGATATGCCTATTTATACAAAATTAAACTCTTGAAATATTTAACATTCATATAGTCAATATATTTATATTTACAGCCAGCAAAGAATCACAAAACATTTGTATGATACCTTTTATGCGGCAAATTAGGGCAATCAAGTTGAGGCTCCAAAAGTTGTCTACCATTGTGCCTATCCCATTTGCCCTGATATCTAACTTTCATTACCGTTAATTCTTGATGGAACCGCTCGATTTGTTCCTCACACATTTGCTAAGATTTTCTGTAAATTTCTCTAGATGGTTACGGAAATAGTGTACCTTAATGCTCATAGTTGGACCCAAATTTTGAAAGTTTCAAAGCAAGTTTGGCACCAGTTTTGGATATTTCTCTGGCTTTTGATTACCAAAAAAGTTCTTGATAACTATGACGAAGCCTGTAGCAATAACCAGTAAAGTGTTATTTTCGCTTCCAGTGTCAGACATTTCTTTTCTTTTAGTCAGGACGCTAAAAGTTCAGCTTCTTTGTTTGGCAAACTGAGGTCACGTATTAAATCATTGAGCTGAGCTGAAAATAATGCGATTCTCAATGTTTGAAATGAAAACAAAACAGTGTTTATATAACGATAGATATTTCCATTAGATGCTGTGAGTTTTGTGATAGCTTCATTCATTACAATGTTCATAGCACAAACACTAGAGCCAATTCAGCAAAACTAATGACATATTTTGATTCAGCGTACTCGTTTTACTGTAAATTCGTTGCAAAATCTTGGGCAAGTGAAAAAAGTTTTTCTTTTTGTTGAGCAATGTTATCTGGTAATTATGTAATTGTCTAAGGAGAAACAATGATAAATCTTATTCTTTTTTCTACAGACATGTAGAAACATGTAAGGGCGGGCGATATGTAAGGGTGAGCTACATTGACAGATGTGCGTAGAGTCCGTCTCTACCTTCTGCCAGATGTAACATCGCAATTGAGAAAGACACTTGATCCGAACGAGAATGATATTCACTGAGAAGCGATACCTCCAGTTCGTACACAAAACATCTCATCTCTCTTTTCCTGCTATCTCGTCTCCTCCCGTTGTAATTCTAAAGATAGATTCTAAAGACACATTATGCGGTCCACGCAAACTTACACTACTTCTAAAATTCTCCGATAGCGATATACTGTATAATTCCCAAGAAAACGTCAGCAGTAGAGATAATTCAGATTATTGCGCGTAATACGCAGATAGCAAACTTTGGAAATCTATAACTTGCATATTATTCCACGAAGCATTTCTTGCGCTGGCACGTTACTGCAGGTAAAATATCACCCTACACCATACACCTGCATGTAATTGACTCTTCAGTGATAATCCAGCCTTACACGCTGTCGCAAAATCGGCAGTCAATTATAAAGATAATTTGCCACATTACACACTCATTGTAAAATAATATGAACCTGTAATATTTGCAGTTTTATTACGTGTGCATAATGCTTTCCAGGGAGTGGGCTATTTGTGATAAAACGTTGGCAGACGGAACGCAGACAACTTTTGTGACAGTAAGGGGGTGGGAATATTTCTTTGAAGCCACAGAGAGGCGACAGTATACAAGGTTTTTTCATTTAAATTTAACTCACAAATTGATGTTCACGGTAAGTATAGGAGGCGACATCGAAACAAAAAATTGATTTCTACTTACGTAAAGATAGCTTAAGAAGAGGCTGAATCACCTTATCTACGTTCATCTATACCTGATTTTGTCTTCAAAACTCATTATCTTATTTGCAGAGACAAGGAACCACGAGTCTGCAAAGAAACAAATCAAAAAGCTTCCCTCAAAACGAAATCTAGTATACACTGTGAAGAAATTAGCTGATAGAGAAACTGTTTTATGACTCGCGAGAAATTGTAATGATTTTGGGCGTTCTATAGTATATTGAGTAGATGGAGTAATGACTTGTCAGCTGCTGATGCACATGCTTATTGGATGTGCGTGACAGCACTGCATTAGCCCCCAAAGAAGACGGGAACACAGGTCATCGTCGGGGCCTGCATAGATAATCAGCAATGAATCAGCAATGAATCAGCGATGAAAACTATTTTGATTTCTTGGAAACAGTGACGAAGAATACTAATTTACCATTGAAAAACTGATAAAAGTGATTGAAGGTAATTTTCTTCCACATCCAAAAATAGTTAAAGCGCGTGTATCTTATATTGTATGTTCTAAGGAACAGATTACACCGCGCGAGCAAATATCTCCCTACATTTTCTGTGAGTGTATCAGAGTGTTAATCATTTAACGATGCCAATTAGATAATGTAAGGAGGACTGTTTTATAACTTAAGTTTATAATAGTTGTTTTCAAGCACGATATAGTCAAACTAGAGTGCCGCCGCGAGATAGGTTTTCTGGAAAGAGCTATTCTACCACTTTGGCCAGAGGCCCAAAAAGTAACCGTTTTTCAGAGCGCTTTAGCGCCTAAACTGGTTATAATAAATTTAAAGTTAATATATGCATTTTGTAGGAAATTGTATCTACTTTAATTAATTAAAAAAACAATTGTTTTGATAAAACGCATTTTTTAATATATAAGCGAAAAACTAAAAAGAGGGCGAAATTTTTAAGGATTTTTCAATTTTCTCTGTGAAGCCGACCTTTTCTGAAATGGCAAACATCGAATTCGAATTCAGCACCCTCAAAAATGTGTAGTACCGTTGAGAAAAATCTTCCGGAATTTTTTCCTGAATCGGGCCCTTTTGAGCACAATTTGACTGGACTACAGGGCACAGTGTGGATGAAATCAAAATCTCTACCATATCTACATACATTCAGGCGGAATCGGGAGTCAAGAAGCTGCAAGAGCTTATTGCGTCTCTTCGTTGGTATGCTCCGATGGCGGCCATGGAGCTGTGGTCATGATTTTATATATTTTTATTTGCAATTTGTTATGTTCGAACAATAAATAAATCTTTTGACAAAGTGTTACAATGGCATGTGAAGGAACTGGGAATTCACAATCCTCCATGGATTCATTTTCCCACTATAAAAAAATTAATTCTTTATTGTTATAATACTAAATAGTAATATCAAATACAAACGAAACAATTTTTTCTTCCAAGATTCGGGATGAAATTGAAATATGTTAAAATCAAATGAAATCAATTCCTTTCTTTCTTCATTTTCTTGATAATGCTTTGCTTTTTTGTTAATAAGAAATTTCATCTGTGACTTTGTTGCCCAAACAAAATATGGCAGTAGTCTAAAAAGATTAAATTTATTCTTGCAAGTTTAAGACCAATTTCGCCAAAAAGAAAATGGCATGTTCAACATTCATTTTTGATGAACAAAGTATTTATTCTTAAATATTAAAATACACGGTCCACTATCGGAGAGACATTTACGATCCCTAAAAGAAATAAGAGCTGTTTAAGGGTCTCATAAAAGACTGAACAATACTCTCGGGGATACGAACCAAGAAAATTTGAGAATAAACTCGGAGAGCGTGGGATGTATCTTTACACTTTGATGCCCGTTTATCTTGATGCAGAGCTTTTCAAAAATTGTGACAAATGGGGCTAAGATCTGAAATGATCTCTCAAGCATCATCAACACAATTGTCGAATACCTGTTAACTTAAACACTGAAATATAAACAATTTTTATGGCCCTATAGTCTTGGACCATACAGTCTGATCTGATCTGCGTACAATTCTGACGAACTCCATAATTTTTAAATCCTAATACAACCCGATAAAAATTTTTTCTTCCCATGAAATTTGTTGTCCAAAATTAGTTTTTTGTTTAAGATCAGGTACATTTTCGCGCAATTTTGGATGAAATATATGCAATTTTATAAAAGAACAAAAACAAGATTTTCTCAAAAACGGCTCCAAATGTTTTTTTAAACTTTTGGAAGGGATAGTGCTAAATATACCCTATGAGATGACATAAACGCCATTATGCTGTATTATTTTGTTTTTCAAAAATTGCAAAAATATATTTTTTTTACTTGTCTCTCATGTCGTTAATATTTACATCAGCGGCAAATTATTCACATAATTATATTTATGAGTACATGTGCTTTAAATCATGTCAAGTAAAGTTTATCGAAAACACGACTATTTTCTGTGAAAACTAGCTCAAATTTCCGCATTTTCAGAAACGCTCAAACGCCATTTTCTTATAAATGGCTAAAAAAAATTGTTCATACTTTTCGATCGGATTGTGCTAATTGCAGTCTTTAACATGACGTAAAGTTTATTTTGAGATATTTTTTGTTTTTTCAAAAATTACAGAAATGTAATTTTTTGAAAGATCTCTCACAACTTTAAAATGCACATTACCAGCAATTTGTAAAGATTATTATGTTTGTGAGTGTAAGTGATTCAAATCACTTTAAATAAAGTATTTTGAAAACTCAAAAATTTTCTGTGAAAATGAGCTTCAAATATCGCATTTTTAGTAGCGCTAAAACGCAATTTTCTTTAAAACAACACATAATTTTCAAAAGAAAATTGCAATTTAGGACTAGGTTCTTATGCTCTTTAATATTCTAAAATCAATATTTTCGTTCTACCAATAGAAAACCGAAAAATTAAGAAAATGACAAATAAAAGTACTTTTGGCGGTAATAGATAGCAGCTGGCAATTCCGAATAGCTACCGCAGACGTAAGGAAATAGAAAACTAATACGGGAAAATCTGTGCCATTCTGTAGCGCCACTAGTTAGTTTCGCAACATCACAAGCGCTTTATTTCAGTTGGTTAAATTGAAAGTTTTCAAGTAATAGCTGAGGTGTTAGTAGCGCAGAAAATGCAATATTTCAATTGTACGTTGCTGTTTCCAATTGCGCGAGAAAGTACGTACTGTTGAAGCACCACTAGTTTAAGAAATGTCCTTTGAGATTTATTAATATTTTCTAATGCTTTTCATTTAAAATGCATTTCTTAAAAACGTAAAGTACGTAGTTCTCGAGGTATAAAAAGGAACGTATGAAGCCAATTTTGAAATAGGGTCTCGTGTGACCATCATAGATTTCTTGAAATTTTATTGGCCCGTTTCACTAACTTCGAAGAGACTTTTGTACAGTTTTAGCTTCGGAGGTGCATAATATTTTGGCCCATATTTTTTTCACACCGTTTAGCGCTGCGCCTCGTTATAAGCATGGCTATAATATTTTAGAAATTTTGAGGAACAATATTTTCTTTAGTAACTATAGAAATAATTAAATCTTAATTTTTAATTATTAATTTAATTTATTAATGAGGAGGATCCATCCCTTCCTGATTTAATCATTGAAAGGTGAATGCAATCCGAAAGGTTTTTGCATGCTCGTACGCCACTATGGCCTCATCTAATGAGGTCATTTTTCGGTCTCTTTTCATCATTTTTCTGTACAGAAAGTGGATGGAAAAAGGACGTTGAAGGAAGTGGACGGAAAAGGCGTTTTTACGCGTAATGTTTTCGTGCCAAAACTGGATGAACGTGACTCCAGCATTTTATACGCTCATTTCTTGTCTGTACGTAATCGTGGTGAAAATAAACATTGAGACGAACCAGTTGAAATGGTCGAATGTCGAGTTAGCTCAGTGCTTTGAGCGACTGCTCATAAATCAGCAGTCCTGGGATCGAATCCCGGTTGGGGTGACTTTTCGTTGAACAAATTTAAATATTAAAATTAATTTGTTACTCAGTAACAAGGTCAGAACTTGGTATTCTTTATGCCTGCGGGACATTTTGAAGCGTAAACGCGTCCAAAAACGTTATAAGGGGGAGACAATTGCATAAATCCCAACGGGCAATAAATCGGACCTAAGAACCTGTTCAAAGAATTGGTTGTCTCTACAGAATAGAGATTAGAGCAACTGGGCGTACACCGGGAGACCCGGGTTCGAATCCCGGTGGGGGTGACAATTCTTTGAACAAATTTTAAATATTGAAGTTAATGTACATGTACAGTACATTTTATGCACACGTACAGTAAATTTAATGCAAAAGTATATTAAAGTAATTATCATGTACGCACATTAAATGTAATGTACACGTACAGTAAATTTAATGTACACGCATACATGACATTTAATTGCACACGTACATTACATATAATGCACACGTACATTAAATTTAATTTACGTACATGATACTTTAATGTACTTTACATTAAAAGTAATGCAGAAATTTCTGACAGTGCAGGCTTAACATTTGCGCTCGTCGCTTCATTGTAGGTGGCGGCCTGGCTGCAGACGCGCGCGCCGCGCACGCACTCTGTGGACGAGCGCGGGCTGCACACGAGCTCCCTGGGGCTGCGCTTCGTGGCCGAGCGCCGCTTCTTCCAGGGCAGCCCCGCGCGCGTGGAGCTGCGCTGCGAGGCGGCGGTGGGCGAGCGCAGCTGGGAGCGCGTGGCCTCGGCCCGCCTGGCGCACGCCAACAACCAGCAGCTGCGCAGCGCCAGCCACCGCCTCAACAGCGGTGAGTAGCCCTCCCCTCCCCCCGTCCACTGCCTCACCAGCGGCGAGTAGCCCTCCCCTCCCCACGGCCACGGCCTGAACAGTGGTGAGTAGTCCTCCCTGCCCCACACCACCACCTCAACAGCGGCGAGTATCCCTACCCGTCCTGCAGCCAACGCTTCGACTGCGGTTACTACCCCTCCTTTCCCCCGCCACCGCCCCAACAACGGTGAGATTATTCCGCGTTTGCCAACAGACGTCTTCGCCAACGCCTTCCACGGCCGCCCTTCCCCACAGCCACCACCTTCTCAGCAGTGATTCTATCCTTCTTCTGCCACCATACATAGCGCCAGCCAGCGGCTTAACAATGGTATTCCTCGTCTGCCACCACTGTATATACGTAGTATGGTGAGAAGAAAGAAGTATCATGTTACATCAAATTGATTAACACTGAGCACGTAGTTTTCCAGTCGCATAAAGAACTCATCCGTTCCCAATCTTATTTGATGTAAAGTTCTGACATAGAGCAACTCTCCCTTACACTTTGAAATAGGCAAATCTACGAAAATCATCCTTGCATACTCATCATCTAATTAACAACGCTTATATCTCCGCACATTGTCTAATAGTATTAACATTATAACGTCCGATACCGTCATTTTCACGGCTCCAACATATTCAAGCAATGTTATCTTTATTCAATTGAACTGTAGGCCATTGTGATTACTTTAAATGATGTTATGATTTAAAGAGTATGTGAAAATTTCGAAAATCTTTATCTACTGCAAATAATTATATTGAGCGATTTATCTTAAACGCCCGACAGCCGTCAAATTGACCGCTTCCCAATGGGTGATAAACTACGCTCTCCCGAGAAACCATCGGCGCTCTCTCTCTGTTGAAAAGTATGTGTATTCATCGTATCTGATGTGTCGATGTTAGAAGTCGGTGATGAAATGAAACGCTATTGGGACTCATATCTTACGACGAAAGGCAACTCTCGAGTGACCCACCAGAATTTTCGTAATTATTTTGATGTCAATTGCAAATATTATTCTAATTACTGTAGTCAATCAATTAAATCATAACTGAAGTACGTTTTTAATTTGTGTGTATAAATTCCTGAAAATCAGGAAATAGTCTTTAAATACACGAACCATCAAAATGACTGCATTCATTTGACTACATGCAAAATGACTGCGAGCATTCTCGGTAAATGCAAGGTCTAGGCGTTCTAATGTTCTCCCGCCTCGGCAAAGGATCTCCTTCATACTCTATTTTGTGAAATAGGTATGATTTGCTTCCAAGTCATACCAGCATCCCGAATCTCTCCTTCCTTCTCCATGATGTTCTCGGTCGACCTTGGCTTCTACTCCCTTGTGGGTTCCAACATAGTGCTTCTGTCTCAATTGAATTTCGGGGTTTCCTTAAAGTATTTCCTATCCAGTTCCACTTTCTGCGTTTCATTTGCATTGCTATTGATATTTCATTGGCTTTCTTCAGCAGTTCTTCGTTTGTTATTACTTGTTTATGTGTTATTTTCCCGGTTATTTTCCAAGTTTCTGATCCTTATAAAAGCACAGATTTTACATTTGAGTAGAAAATACGTAGTTTTGTTTTTCAGGCAATATTCCTGTTTTTCCAGATTTCTCTTAATTATATAAAACAAACGTTTGCTTTGTTGTTTCTTTGTTTAACATCTTCATCTGCGCCTCCATCATCAGTTATTATACCCCCCAGATATTGAAACTTGTGAACATCTTCTACTTCTTCCTGATTAATTTGAAAGGTGTCTTGAACATTTGCGTTTACTCTTAAAGATTTCGTTTCAATACAATTAATTAACAGCCCCGCTTTCTTTGCTTCCTCACATATATCATTAAACTTTGATTTCATGTTTATAAAAATTTTCAGAGAGAAGACATGTCGTCCGCATACTCTAGGTCTTCCAGAGTTTCCGTCAAACCGCATCTAATACCGTTCTAGTGTTAACTGTTTTTAAAAGCTGTAATATGGGGCACATCCAGAAAGTAAGATTCCGTAGATCATCTCCAAATAAAAGCATCATTTGAGGATAAATCTTCATTATAGCAGACACATTGCATGTTCCACTAGTTTTCCATTCATTTTCTACGTGACATCAACATAATGATGGATAATCAAATACTGCATTTCCCATCGGAATTTCTGGCGATGAAATATTGAGAATCGAGCTGAGTTATATTTACCCTATATCCCTGATCGCTCTCCTAACATTTTCCATGATTTCTTACACTTCCAGAAATTCACGTCCGGTCAGCATAATGCGTATCACTGACGCAGAAGTGAAGGTGGCTCTCAAACACGGATACTTAGGCCAGGCGGCAGACTTCTACAAAGCAGGGTTGCAAATATTGATCTCACACATGAAACAAATGTCGCAATTCTGGTAGTGATTATTTGGCAAAGTAGTGAAATATGTGCTGTAATTACTTCAATACAGTTTTCTCATAAACTGTATTTTTCTTTTTGTTGATGACCAAGAGAAATTTACTTTGTGGATGTCTCTTGTAGTTAATTTAAATGTTTATTGTAATCTTTTGCATGCGCCGGATACGTAATAAAAAAAGGAAACGAATGTTTTTATATTTTCACGTGTAATAGAATGCCTTTTAATTGTTACTGATTAGAATTAATAAAATCTTACTTAACACACCTTTTTTGACGTGTTATATTCCTTCAGAAAAATATTAGCCCATCTGGTGTAAAATAGCTGCTTCAACTCATTGTTTTTTGTTCAACTTTGGCAGAAGTGGGCGACTGAGTTTTAATTTTATTTTTCAGTTTTCAAGTGAGAATTTTTACGTTTTCGGGGACAACAAAACTACCTTACATCGTTATTAAACTTCTGCTAATTGACGGGATTTAGTTTCGAAATTATGTATTTTGTTCATTATCAAAACAATTACGAACAAAACTCTATTCAATAGTAGAAATATTCATCTAAGTAGAATAAACAGGATGTAGTCACGACGTATTTTTCTCAGATAATTACAGCAAGTAGGGCGCTTTGTCTTCAAAAGTCCCTGGAATCGCCTTTGATGTGGACATAAATCAGAGAAAATTTGAGAATCACATGTAAAATATTCCAACAAATCCCTCACATAGCTAACAACACACCAACTCCGTCCCACCATTTTCACTCAACGAGATTCCTCCTTCACAAAACAGATTATTGACTCAAAGAACGAAACACTCTCTCTACCTCCTTTCAAAGCTACACTTCTCTCTCTTTCTCTCACCCCTCATTCCATTTTCACCGTCCCCACAGGCGCCAAGCGAGCTCGTAAGCCTGGGCGTGTGTATTAACAAAAATCAGCTTACAATTCCTTTCTTCTGTATCTCTCTCTGGCGGATACGGTTCCCAGTTTACTTGCACCGTCTTCAGCGAAATCATTTCGTAATATCGTCGCATTACTCGGCAGTGCTAATGCCGGAGCGGTGGTGTGAGGAGCTAGAAAGAAACAGGAGGGAAGGGTTGAGGAAGGATGGGAGGGAGAGAGGGGGCGGAGGGATGGATAGAGGGGAGGATAGGGAAGGGGAGGGGAGAGCTCTTGGGACAGTGCACCTCTCCTCACTTCCGTTCAGGTGCGGGTAAGAGGATTTCCGACTTAAGAACGGTGCTGCACGGCGCGCGCAGTGCACAGGAAGCAAAGATGATTGCTTCAGACTGCTCGGGGAAAGCACCGCGGCTATAAATTGCAATTTAATTATCCGCCCAGCCTAAGTCGCCTTCCGCATCTCGCTCGGCGTAATGAGAACGTTTAAGTTATTTCACGAAAACGGAAAAGAAGGATCTGCCTTGGAAGTCTTCCTTCGAATATGAGCGTTTCATTTCCAAAATTTCTTGTGAAAAACTTCTATTAATTTCAGTTTTGACAATTCACGACGCAACTGGTGGATCATGGTGTGTATTTTTTAGTGGAAACGTTTTTGTTGACAGATCCTTTGATCTTCGGCAAAGCAAATCTTATGCACCATAATTTTGTACTCATGCGGAACATCATTCAAAATAAATTGTTAAAAATGTAATTTTTGAAAAGTATGTTTATATGTCTTTCGTAACTGAAATGTATGTCATTTAACGAATAAACCTTATTTTCCATTGTTAAAAGTAGTACATTCAATAATTTACATCTGTTGAAAACTCATTATACATTATCAAAAATAAATGGTCTTTGAACAATAACAAGAGTAAGAACTGTAATATAAAAAACATCATTTTATTAAATCAAAGTACATAATTACTTTTCATTGAAAAACATTTCAAAGGTTGTACTGTAAAACCATTTTTGTTCTTCTGATGACACAGAGGTATCCACGAGAAATATAAAGTTACGTGCAAAACTATTTGTTAACAATCGTTTCTTTCGCAAAATCAGTGAACTACTGAATTTTGGGTTGAGAGGCTTATTTCGTGTTTCATTTTGGGTACAAGATTATCGTAGAAGCTCTTACTCCCGTACTCAAAATATCACAGGTTTCATGCAAGAAATCCTTCTTTGCTTTTATTAGTAATGATCATTAATTATAACGTTTATTCTGAATGAGTTAACAGTTCCGGCTCAGTCAGATAGTCAGTATGAAACCCAATATTATGATCTGGTGATGATTTGTATATGTAGAGTGCACAATGATTTCTTTCTTCCACAGTATTTTTGCGTCTAACTGCCGAGTGTAATGTCTGCAGATAATCTCCGCAAGATGAATGATCATCCAAAAAACATTATTTGTCCCTCCTTACAAAGACACAGTCTTTGTAAGAGTGGGCGTGTGTATAATCAAACATCATTAATGAAGAACGGTGTTTTAAATTTTTCGATGTTCGCATCTTTTTTCTTGACTAAGTCTTGCTGTTTTTTTAAGAGGAAGCCCAGAAACTACAATCTGTTTATTATTGAACTTTGATTGAAAATTGCATGAAACCGAATGGAGCACTAGACAAACTAACTAAATAAATATAACTATTCAGACATGCTTCGTATAATTTGTCCTAACGTTGTGTGCGCCGTCAACGATGCAATGAAAGTACGCTGAACATTCCATCCCGACAGAGCTCGGCAAAGCGGCGGCCGTTGTTTCGAATTGGCCTCAACGCGTCCACTAACGGCCGGCGGAGAGCTTGTCCGACGACCGGCCCGTTAATAGCAGGACACGCGGCCGGTGGCTGGAAGTCAAGTGGAGGTAAAACCCTCCATGAATATGTAATCTACTTTCGCACAGTGGTCCTCTTCTCGGCCTGAGCTTATTCCATCGGCCGCGCCGCCGCGCTGTCACCGCCCGCGCCGCAATCCGACCCCTCCAGCCCCGCACCGTCACCCAGTTAATAACCCCCCACCCCCCTCCACCCCGCGGCTGCCGCTCCGCCCCCACACAGGAAACTCGCGACTAACTCGTCGCGACCCGCCGCCCTCGCCCGGACCTCTCTGGTGCTCAGCTTGCAGCTCCAAACACCTCCCTCACCGTCGCACCTACTCCGTCGTCCCAGCCGGCTTAGGTGGCTCACGGCATCAATTGATGTCGCTGCAATGCCTCTGACCGGAATGTGCTAGGGTTCCACCCCCGATGGTAGCACGGTTTTCAGCACTGGCTACAGAGCTCGAGTTCAGCCGCTGTCTGGACGAGAATTCTTGCGAACGGCTGCTCCGCCTTCATTTTCCTAACTTCACTCGTCAATAACACTTACATGCACTACACTAACACACATGTCGGGAGACCAATAGAGCTCGTCCCGGCTTAGAGCTTAGAGCTCCGGCTGGAGTGCTGTCCTGATTTGGGAGATACCTATTTAAGGACCCCCGCAAATCGACGGGGATGTCGGCGCCGAATCTCACCATCGAGCGGAGGAAGATTATCGCCGCCTCACGCGATAAAAAGTTGCAGTGAAGATTCATAATCTCGCCAAAATGCAACCCAGCAAGAATACTAATATCATGACGATTGTTTGTCACTCGTCATGTGAAGCGGTCCACTTGAGCTGTGGAAGCAGGGGTAACATCACAGCCAGTATGGACAGTTTTCAGTAGAAATAAAAATTATGGATCGAATGCCTGCAGAAGACCTGCCATTGCCAGTTGCAACATTTCCAAAGACAAAACCATTGCGCCAACAATTTTTCTGATTTTTATGATCCATTTTTGGCGGCAAAAACATGAGTGACTTTCTGCAACGTCATAGGTTAGGAGATACCGAAAACGAGAAGGCCAGGAGTCTGGGAAGAGTCGTTATTATTAGTGACAGCCTAGGAAACACAAGATATTTCCTGAAGTTGAAGAGAACTGTTGACTTTCTCCACCTTCCATCAAAACGTCTCTCCTTATATCCTCGTAAACCATCACTGCCTGAAAACTCTCGTGCTACATCCGTCCATTTCCTCACCAGACTTTCGTTCCAAACTACTCCAACTCCTCTCTGTCCTGTCAGAATCATGTCACCTAGTCGTCTGATACAGCTCAGTGACATCATCCTATACTGCCACGGTCTAGGTGGCTAGAGCGAATTCAGCCGCTATTTGGAGCAAATTCTAGCGGCCAGCATCTCTAATCGGTAGTTTTTCAAGTGTTTCCCGTTCAATATTAGAGCGAATGCTGAACAAACGGGCCCTAGAAACGGGCCACAGACCGCGCGCGATCTTTCCTATCTCTTCCTTGTCCTATCTTTCAAAGCTTACTTACACACACTGATACGTACATGAATTACGTTTCCACCAGTGAAGACCTGTGTGAAGATCAGACGGGAGATTAGGGTTTGTTTCATCTGGTGCAGTGTCCCTCTAATGGAGATACCTGGATGGGGAAACCCACCTGTATTTGTCTAGTTCGGCGCCGGATCTCTCGTTCCGGCAGAGAGAAAACACTGCGGCCACCAGCCGACAATGTACCCCCACACACGAAGGGCTAATGACCACAGTAGCTGACACGCACTACACGCCTTCGCCGACCGTCCTTGGATCTTGACGAGGGGCGTATACCGATTGCATCCCGTAGTCAACTTTCCCTAAGCCCTTAAAGGCTCCTCCCCTAAAAGGCTTAGCTCGACTGCATCCCTTTTCGTTTTCCTTCTTAGTATAAGGATTTTTACGTATATCGAAGCACGCTGATCGATTACAATTGATTCGCTGCTTCCTCTTTTAAAGAAACAATTGCAACTTTTATACTACTGTCAACGTTGAAAATCACACTTCGTGGAAATAACACTTGAAACCTCATATCAGGAACATCATCTTAGCACGCACAACTTAGCATACACAATTCCAAAGATTCTGCCATGTTCACCTGTGTCTGAGGTTTTCTCTGAATTGATGCGAGAACATCTATTTGCGTTACGTGTGAATGGAAAGTTTAAAAAAAATGTTTACCCCTTCCGAAACACCGAACGAACGAAACGGGATGCAGTCGACCTACGCCTTCTCAGGTAAGGAAAACTAAAAGGGGATTAGCTGGGGGCGGGGGAAACCTGACCGCGGGATGCGGTCGGGCGATTCCCTTGGCGAGCGCCTCCCTTCAGCGGCGCGTTCTAACACTGGCCACGCCCCCCGCCAGCTCCCTCGCAGCGAGGACTGCCACCCGCGCCCCCTCCCCTCCGTCCGACGTCCGCCAGGCAACTTTGGTGACCCACAGCGCGCGTTCATTCCTGTCGCAAACCCCGGGCTCTTGTATAAATGCTAATCCGAGTTAATGCGAATTACGCGAATTTTCCTCGACTAAAATGCCCTAGTATACATATAAACTCCTCTTGATGGATAAACATTGCTTTTCAAACTTTAACTTGTATTTGTGATGTGAAGTTTTGTTGTTTCCGTACTATATTTTTCGATTTTTTATGGCTTTCCATCTTGCATGTTAAATGCAACGTGTAGATGTGATTTTTAACTTTAAGTTGTTGAATGTAGAACTTTGCTTTGCTTTTTCTCTTTGAGTAGATAAAATTTGCAAGTGAGGTGAAAGTAAATGTGACGAAGTATTAATAATAATAATATGTTAGTATGTTTTAGTGGTAACAAAAATTCTCGCACGTGGAATGTAAATATGATGAAATACAGAAGAGTCATAATGTTTGAAAATTTATTGCATACATACGCTAATTGCAAAAAGTCGAGGAATTTTCTCAGTATTAGTTTCTGAACCATTTATTAGCTGCTGCATGATAGCTTATTGTCTGCCGTAAGCTTATTGTCTCATTTTAATAAGGGAAGAATTATACAAGATCATTTTTACTCTCTCAAATATGTAGGTATTTACGGAGTAAAGGAAAGTTATGTAATGCTGCGGAAAATAGATTTAGAGACTTGATCGTTAATGCACGTTTTATGATAATGCATGATACCGACTAGGTTAATGTTTCTTTCAAAACTTTCTTCCGTCCGTCTGTCCTTCTGTTCGTCCATCCGTCTGCGAACAACTCTATCGCCTAAACTATTCGTAGGAAGTTTCTCAAAATTGTTTTTCCCTGTTGATCTGGTCCGACTTAAAGCCCTGTGATTTGGGTTACTTTGTGGGATTTGGAGGTACTTTTTCGTAAAGTCCCTGGGAAATTTTCAATTTTTCCTAAAAATTATTTCATATTTTTTTCTTTGTTTTGTAGAAATAGAGTGAAACAAAGGTAAGATTTTCGCTATTACTCTTGAATTTTTGAAAATTGCAAACGTTTTGAATGTAGGTTATTCCCCTCGAACACGAGAGTAAATAGAGATTTTTTACTTTTTTAATGTGAGGATTTGAAGTAACTGTTTGAAAATTTTCGTTTTACTTAAAGGAATATACGATTTGTCGGCTGACGCTATGAAGGAAAAATGAAATCTATATTTCATCCACAAGACGACTTCCATCGTCTCTACTTTATTTGTTCATTGATTGATTATTTCGGGGTTCCGGGCGGTTAACTTTAATGGTCATTAGTCCCGTAAATGTAGAGCATGTTTTGATATAGTTAGCTTTTATTGTGTTGTATATTTTGTAATACTTTTCAGTCTATTTTTTTGGACAACCATAATTATATGTATAACAATTTATTTTATAATTTTATTTCAATGAAAAACTTTATAAAACCAATAAATAGAGAAACTTGAGGTTTTGGAAACTATTTACAATACTAAAATAATACAATAATATTTACAAAATTTACAAAACTAATATTGTAAAGATCATCTTCAATTGTAGTACCTGATGAGGGAGACGGAACAGTCTCAGAAACGTCAAGTTTCTGGTTTTACAAGTTTTTATTTAGATGCAATTGTGAAATAAATGTTGATGTTTTTAATCATTGGTGTCCAAATTTAAAAAATGGTGTTAAAATATTTAAAAAATTTAGGGCATGCTTTACCTTGAAAGGCTGCGGTGTCCTTCACCCACTGGGTGGAAAATCCAGCGTCGACCTACACGTTGGCTCATAAGGTTTTCCGCAACCAGATACCTCTCATCAGCGTGACACTGCCCGATCCGGACAAACATTAATCTCCCGACATGTGTCAGGGAGAAGGAAGAGGAAGGAAAGATCTCGCGCGGTCCGTTGCCCGTTTGTTAGGGTACTGCTCCGGCATTCGCCTGGTGTTGATCGGAGAAACCACGGAAAACTACTGATCAGAGCAGCTGGCCGCTATAATTCTCCAGATTGCGGCTGAATTCCACTTACCCACTTCGCTACTTTGAAAAAACCTGCCACCTACCTCGAGCAGGATCTCCTGGTCAGAGGCACTGCGATGACATCATTTACTGTTCTGAGTCTCCTAAGCCGATAATTGTTCCGTTATACCACTTCCACTTTCAGAAGTTGTAAGGAATTCACAATGTAAAAGTATGTTATTAAGTAAATCTCAGTGAAGCTATGAGGCAGCCATTTTGCTCCTCTAATTTGTAGTTTCGGAAGTTGGAACTTTGAAACTTTTAAACAAGAATAATTGACGATTGATAGTTTTAATATTGATTTCCGTTTTTATTACAAAAATGCTTTCACTATTATGCCCTTTCCCGCTTACGTTTGATGAAAACTGAGATATTATCAAGTCAAGTTCTGATATCCATTGTAAATTCAGAAAAATGTTCAGGCAGCCATGTGTGAATCTAGCTCTCCCACACAATCTTTTAATGTTAACATATGCATGTCACATATTATAGACACTTATTATTCGAATATTTAAGTTTGTTAATATATATTTTTTCTGCATGAAGCTCTTGATTGTATGAGCAATTACGATACATTTAATTACATATTTTGTGATAATATCTATTTCTGGACATCAAGTACCGTGGTGTTTGCATTTCATTGGCATTCATATCAATACTCGCATAACTGGAAGTGGCGAACTGAAAGAGCGAAATCGCGTTAATCAAATGCCAGCTCGTGTGCATGCTCTGCTCATTCTTGTTCGATTTATGTGTAGAGAAAGGTACGCATTCTATGTTCTCTATTAATGCAATGGAAGTTGAAACACTACCATCAGATGAATGAAATATCTAGCAATTACATACCGTAATAAATATTCATATAGTACATGTAATTTGTATTTTTATGAACGCAGGAAAACTTTCCATGAAGGTTTTAGTTCCTTTTCATTAGTCTGATGGGATAATACAACTTTTGTGCGTCACAATCTACCAACATATAAATTATAACTAATTTCATTTCAATGAGAAATGATATATAACATTCGTGCTATTCAACTTCATTTTTCTATACCAAAAACGTTTTACTCTCAGTAGTACTACATATTGATAGTTGGAATACCAAAATCCATTCCAATTTTGTCGTTTTAGAATTCGCATCGGATAAAAGCTTAAATGGATTCAGCGGTCATCAGTTTCAATTGCTCTTGTGACTGTAAAGATTAAAATTAAAATACTAGTTCAGTAAAGGATATTGTAGTGCAAATAAAGAATTCGAATTAAAAAAGGTTTTTCCATTCAAGCATTACTAGGACTGTGAGCTGCAACTCTCCCAACACCACAAGATACGATGTTAGTGTATTCGTTGTTAATGTGAGTGCTTGCTATTTCCATTCATTCATTGCAGGGCCATATTAGATTAAAAATCATATTTCAGGAAAATATTTAGTATTAGTAGATTTAGTTATTCTCGCAAAATATAGTATAAGTTTAAATCTAATACGTGTTAAATTTTTTAGTGATTCCGAGTCACTCAAGAAGATAGTATGAAGTTCCATAGCATGAATAACAGTATTCAAGTAAATAACTCAGTACGTCAATTTTTTATGACGAAAGAATTTTCCGTGAATGAACTAATATGCATATTAAATGGACGTTCAAAGTATAATTGAATAGAATGTGAATTGCAAATTTTATAAATTCTAATATAAAATTACATAAATGTTTTTTTAAATAGCCATATTATCGAAGGACTAGTGTTTTAGAAACACATGGGTATAACTTTTTAATTATTTGCTTCGTAACAAATACATATAACACACAATGTAGTTTAAAAAAATGGGACTTCGGTATCATTAGGGTCTTAATTTAGGAGTACAGTCCTTCATTGTTGCTAGTCGTCCTCCATAAACAATGCCCTCCATTTCCATAAAATTGGAAAAAAAATAAAGCAACGTATTTTTCAATAATGATTCCCATGTACCACAAGGTTTCAATGGCTGCTACAGCAATGTCCGAAAGTTCCCTTTACAAAAAAATGATTGTTCGTTGAATTTCATAACGAAATGCAGGTCCATTTCTTCGAAAAAAATTGTTTCCGAGAAAGGATTTAAAAGTCATTTCTGGGCACGTAATGTTAAATCGACTGCCACGTCACCGCAGACACTGCAGCTTCTTGTAGATTCAATATAATGCATAAAACACTTTATACTTTTAACATACTCTAACGTTTGACACGTGACGCTTTCCCAAAGGAGAATTACTCCACAAGTCGCAGTGTTAGCGGAGCCGCGGAAGGCGAAGCTCTCGGAAGTGACTTTTACACCCAAGCTTTCAATGACAATTTTTTTTTCAGAGAAACTTGCCATTTTTCATGAAATTCAGCAGAGAATGTGGGGAAGTTGTTTGCAACGGGACTTTTCTGTACACCTGTATATTGGAAGTAACGAGAAAAATCATCCATCAGGTATTCAATAAAATAAACACTCAGCACTACAATCTAATATTTCTTTCGCAATTGAGTTTAATATTGGATGCATTCGCTCATCTACTTACGGCATTGTAGCTGTATGACACACAAAGATTCGCAACAAGAGTATTTTATTAAACCATCATACATGCGTGTCATTTGCAACGAATAACCTGAATGTTACTATTATTGCTAGCACTAATACTTAAAAATATAGAAAGTTACTTTGAATAAAAATAATTAATGAAACCTGATTATGCATGTGGGTATACGTAGACGTTTTACTCATATGTTTGAAATACTGCTCCATTTAACTGTAATTTCAAACAGAGTATTCAAATAATAAGTCATTATTAATCTATCGCTATTTATTGTTAGAGATGTAATACATCTGTAGTTTCAAAAATCACTGCGACAGTGTACGATGGCAGCCTCGTAATTAATGTAGATTCGGGAGGTATCCAACATATCGCATCATCGTTGTCAGTAATGACCGTCGGCAAACGTAACTATGTCACCGTGAATATTTTGAAATAGGAAATCTAAACGCGAGTGCATGTGGCGGGCAACATATTTCAGGACCCACTATGCGTGGCATTTTCACATTTCGAGGCCGTAAGTCCCAACAAATTTCGAGGCCTCGAATAATACATTATGCGATCTATACTATGGTTTGATTAAATAAGTTGGTGATTGACAGCTGCGAATGGAAGGGAGCGACGTTGACAGTTTGCGATCCACTGACCACGTGTTCCCGGGACACGAAGATAAACCGTGAAATAAATATGTATTAAAGTAACCAAATCATACACTCATATTGAATGAATCTACAGCTTCAGAAGCACAACTGTCAATCACCAACTTATTTTAATCGGATCATAATATAAAATTCACCATTTAAGAACTATAAAATGTATTTCAATATACTTGGTTGTTACTGCAGAAATCTTGTGGAAATCCATGTGGATGGGTAAATAGAAATACTTTTCTGCAAAAAAAGGAAAAGGAAGAACTTTGTTGTGGAAGATTGTGTCTATTTAACCATCATGTATTTAATTACTGTATTTATGTGATATTAAGAGATATATAATTTTAAAGTGTTATTATATTACATTTATGGTATTAAAACTATGTCATTAATTATGTCAATTTAACATGTGCTTTGGGTATTTTAGTTTATTATACTCTTGTGATTTTTCGACGTCCTCAATGAGTGAGGCCCTAAATCCTTTCCTAGTGCACCTACTCTTCAATTTTCAGCAGCCCCATTTTTAAGCAAAAAAGCAATGTTATTTTGTAACAGAATTTTGTTTCTTTTGAACGACCTAAATAATTGCAATATTAAACTACAAAGTCATGGATGATATTTGCTTTATTAATATTGTTTGGTGTTAGGTGTTAATGGATGAAGACAATTATGTCTTAACTCTCTTTTTAATTTTTTAGTTTATCGTGCACTGAACCAGTCTCCTCCCCGCGAGCCCCTGGCTGTCGTATGCCAAGCCGAACTAGTGAATTGAATGCAGTTGCTCTTGAAATGAAATATACAGGTGCTTCGAAATATCTTTCTAGCTTCTAGAGCATTGCGATGGTCAAAGATGTTACACATGTGACATTTGCTTTTAATTGGTAGACAACATAGCATATACTATCGGATGTCAGGTCACACTTTGATGCACTAAAAAGGATTTCGTGTACCTGGAAACACCAATACATGATGGTTGCCTATCGATCATGGGCAAACGAAGTAACTCCGATGTACGAAATTTCCCACCACATGTTTTTTCATTAGCAAAATGTGATTACCTTCGTCCCGGATATCCTGTAGAAGTTTGTAACATTTATTTCATATTGTTCTTCCTGATACAAACTGCGCACGCGCATTGCGTTTGTCGCAGCAGCGCCCCTGGTGGCCGCGCCGAGCGCCGGTGCCCTGGCGGCTCTGTTGGTGCCGCTGGTGCTGCTGCGGCGGCCCTCGTCTTGACGCCGCCGTCGCCGTTGTTGTGCACCACTCCCCGGCGCCAGCGCCAGCGCCAACGCCAGCGCTAACGCCAACGCCGCCGCCAGCGTTGCGCTATCTGCCGTGTGCCAGTGACACTTTGTCGGACACTGAGGCGAAGACGCCGCCCATGTACATATTTGTCGTTCCATGAAACCACGTGTTCCATGTGTTCTTTCCTCTTTGGTTCAGTGCCCAGTTGAAGCTATTGATCTTGTAAGCAAAGGCAAATGTTCTGGTGTTTTTGAAAAAAAATGATGTTTGCAAATTTGAAAAAAATGACTATTTTGTTTTAAAATTGTATATAATATTATGATGGTTCTCCTGGAGAGAAATATTGGAAAGATATCGGGATATTTGACATGCTTTCTCTAAACTTTGGGAAATGGATTAAGAAATGGATATAAAATGATTAAAATACTATATAACTAAACTTAAAAATATCAAAACCTTCTATTGCAATTTCCGCTTGTCTAATTTTGCTTTTCTGTAAACCTATACCCTCTGTTGATGGTTTTACCAATGTGTATTGCATACAGCGTGTTATGTGTTTTACATATTTTCAGGTGTAACATTTTATAGAAGTAGGCCTTCTTGCGTTGTGTCATTACAAATTCAAGCAGTTTCATTGTATTATCGTTATCATGTGACTGTTGTTTAATCAATTTCCATATAAATGCATAACACTAACATGTATGACAGGGCATTGTGTAAGTCCGTTACGACGAAATATATCATGAAAAGGCAGAGAGCCCCTGCCACGTTGCAATGAGAAACATTAACTGCACTATGAATCCTGCCTGTGCTTCTTACCACCAGGATATTCAGCGCAAATCCATCAACATGTAATTCTCGGGGACGAGCGGAACCTATGTTGCCAGGAGTATCCTTGGTCAGGTAATTGGCTCCAAAACGCCGCATGCCCGAGGTAATTCTCTTGTAGACTGTATAAGCGTTGTGAAATAAACTGTGTGAAACACTCAGTCAGCTCCTCTTATTGAACCTGGCCAATCCTCTCCCGGTCCCACGAGCCGAGCTGGCCAAACAAACAGTTTGAACAAGTTGGTTTTGCGCGGAATAACAAAGCGACTCGGATGGTTTTCCTCGCATTTTGTGCCCCACTGTTTGAGTACCTGGAGAAGAGTTGCAGTATTTTCATATATCATGAATGAAACACGGTAGTTGGGTTGTGGTATCATCCATTGTGTGTTCCTCTTGTTTTCATTTTGTTCCTATCACGTGTTGTTTTGTGGTAAACTGGAAGTTAATTACAGCGTGGAAATAACACCAGTTATATACGCCAGTCACGTATCTGGAAATGCGTTGAAAAGTTTCAGGCATTCCATGGTTATTTTCAGTAAACCTCTCTACAAGGTGAGAAGCTCTAAATTAGCAACCGGAGCTTTTTTAATGTATTCCTAATATAAAAGAGACAATAATGTTCTTTAATCATAATTTCATTCTAAATAGAACGGTATTCATAAAAGGAAATATGAAGGTCAGTTCTGTTGTTTGGAGAATAGTCGCCGTTGGAACAAGGGTTTGTATTCTTGGATCGTTGAATCCTACTCAAAATGTAAGTGGTTGTGTTATAGCAACGCATTATTTCTCGCATTATTGTGAAACTGATATACTATAATATAATGCTACACTAACCTGCTGAAATGTTTCCAACCATCAACATTTTGCACGCTGGATTATGAACTAAGGTTCTTAGGTCTAGCAGGCGACTCACGTTGCCCTTACACCACCAGCTTCATAGGTAAACACACCCAGCTCTAAAAACACTTTAAAAACAAAATTGAAAATATGCAATGACAATTTTCAAAAATTCAGAATTTGAATTTATTTTATTTCAAATTTTAATACTGAAGAACATATTTTATTATGAAACGAGTAGTGCTACAGCAACACACAGTTTATCGATACTAATAAATAATACATCACTTCAAGCCAACTATCCGTGACTTGTACTTTGGATATTAAGACGTTGGTTTTCAGCACAAACTCTAAACTAGAGCGGCTAAAATGCAACATGTCGGAGCAAACTCCCGCTGTGTGTATATCTTCCGATATTGCAATTCGGTATCAACTTATATTTCTGTAATATAATGATGTTAGCTACGTTCAAAAAAACTGACAGATATTTTGTATGCATTAGTAATAATAAAATGCTCCATATTTATTCGATATCTACTTTCATTTCTATTTTTCTTCTAATATATAAAGAGACAAGGGCATTGAGTTACAGCGCGTTAATCTCTGCTAGAACTAAACAAATATCAATGAAACCTTTGTGTTTGCTTCGTTTGAAGGTGAGGAGTACTTTATACTACAATTTACAGCCATAAACGTTCATACAATTAAAAAGAAATCTTAAGTATTTGTTTAGCGCCGCATCGCAGATTCAGGGAAACATCAATGCAATATGCATTGATGTATTGCAACTATTTAGTTTAGTTGCGCTACATCAGATATTGTCAACGACTGTGACAGAAGATTGAATTCATCAACAGAATTGCAAATCTATAGGATACAAAAGGACTGTATTTTACATTGAATTGTTTAATTCGAAATGTTCATATGAAAGAACGATTCTATCAGTTTTGATTCACTATTTATAAATGTAGTGGATAATGATTTTAATTGCGGCAAGGCGTGAGTGTATTGAGTTTACCAGAGAGATAAAATTATGGAAAAAAACTTCATTTGGCTGATGGATGTGCTTGCTTTTAGTAAAAAGATTGGAATTCACATTCAGTGTGAAATAGTTATTGGTTTAGTAGTAGTAGTTAACATGCTTATGATTAGGGCCCGGATAATTATGTAATTACATATTTCCGTATGTTAACTCTATCAAGTCAAAACCACAATATATTACGTTTCATGTCGATTAGGGCCTAAAACCGATGACTTTATATTACATATTTACATATTTTACCCGAAAGTACATATATTTACATATTTTTCACAAAAGTACATATTTTTAAATATTTCTTAATATTTTCGTTTTTCTGCATTCTTTTTGTATAATTCTTTATTTATCCTACATGTTTTTGATAAGTAATAACCAAGACAAACAATTCAGCATTGTCAAACAATTTTTCGGCAGCCTCCTCTCCAAATTGGCGCTATTGCATTACGTAAAAATGTTTATATTGAAGCACGCAGAATCCTACAAAAGGGCAAGGCGTAGCACTCCAAAGCTTGCAGTGTGTAGATTTCAGCGCGAGTAAAGCAGAGAACAAAATACTACTCAGAAAGAAATTTTGTGTATGAAAATGGTACGTGTATCAAGCGATAACTCGCGCCCACAACGTACTTTTCAGAGGTCTCTCTTGACCTGAATGCCCTTCGTCAAAAAATTACACGCACCAACGCAGCTCAGAAAGCGCCATTGTCAGTTTTCTTTCCCCGTTTGTTGCACTGGAGCCTAACCCCTTGTTTGTAAAGTATCTCTGTGAGGTGAAAATCTAAAGTAAAATCATGATGTGGCACTGCAGCTTTTGGATAAGAAAAGGACTGAAAATAATTCACGGCGATTGGCTTAAACCTTGTGGTATCGCAGACTGGGATTTGACATAGGCAAAGTTTGGTTTATCTTTTCAGAGAAGTCAAACAATAGCATCTTGGGTAAGAACATTATTAAAGAAAGCTGAATTTGTGCTAAGAGGGCAATGATTAACATCAACCAGCATTTTTATTCCCTAATCCGTGAATAGCATTGAACAGTGACATGTGGGACAAAGTTTGAATATACACCAGTAACTTCATGCTATGTAGAACACTTGGTCGGTACAAGGCCTTTTAACAGGTAATAGGAAAAATTTCATCCCTATAGAGTTTTGAGTAAACTCCTCGTGTGCATGCTTACGGATGAGCCGTTCCATCTCTCGGGGTAGACTACTTCCCGTGCACTAGTGGAGACAAACGAGGTGTCATTCGACGCGTCTCGGCGTCCTAATGGAGAACTGATAATTTGTTTCCAGAAATGGCTATAAAATTCTAAGAAATTTCCAAAACGTGTTTTTCGTGTTTTGACGCTGTGATGTTGGTAAGTATGCCGGGAACTAAATCAACGCCACCTAATAGATGTAGGTGGTGTTGATTAAACTCCAGTACCAATACCGACGAAAAGAAAGATAGAGAAACGAGGACAACGAAGAAGAAGACGACGACGAAGAAGGAGACGACGTAGAAGGAGGTGACGACGTAGAAGGAGGAGACGAAGTAGAAGAAGAAGAAGAAGGAGGAGACGACGAAGAAGAAGGAGGAGGAGACGACGAAGAGGAAGGGGAGAGAGGAGGAGAGACGACGAAGAAGAAGGAGGAGGGCGACGACGAAGAAGAAGGAGGAGGAGACGACGAAGAAGAAGGAGAGACGGAAGGAGAGACGACGAAGAAGAAGGA